>OZ010574.1:85736437-85751437 GCA_963932145.1 Acanthosepion lycidas
ATGTACAATAATGGATCATATGCAATATAGAAGAACAATTTAACTAGAAAAATGGAAAATAAATAAAAATTAAATAAATGTCATAATAGATCAATAAATGTTTTGCGGCAATTTTTAACATCAACTTGAGATTTTTTTTTTTGCTTTTCGAGACTTGGTATGAACCAAACAAATTCATAGATTTGGGCAAAAAAGACCGCAGAATGATTTCAAAATGTTTCATTCTTTGATGGTCAGCTGTGCTTAGTTTATATGTGTAATATCAATGCAGAAAAAAAAATATTGGTACGATAGCGAAAGTTACAAAGCACTGCCCGGTGTCCCCAATCAGTTTTGCCCCTCGGTTGGAGTATATGGGGAGGTCGATGGTAGTGCGTACCGGCCCTGATCTCGCAGGAAATATGTTTGTTATGAAAAAAGAAACTTAGTCCCAGGTGAGTGATTTCAAGCGAAACATTTGATTAGTTTGAGTCATAAGTAATTTCTGTTTTTGTTAATCTACTTTATACTTCAAAAATTAAAATCCAATTATATTTTGTTTAATTCTACATTTTACAATGACTTGTTACAAATTATTTCTTCAATAAATTTTGAGTAAAATTCCGCTGACTCTGATATTCAGTGAATTCTTAAATCTGGTTTTCGTTAGAGAAAGTTTTTTCCATCAAAGCGTTTTGCAATGATGGAAACCAGTAACAGTCGTTTGGTGCATGGTCAGGTATATATGGCGGGTGGGATAGAGCAAACTAACCTAATTCAAAAGTTTTCCTGTATCATTTTGACCGTACTCGACCTTGCGTTGACACGAAGGAGAATGACGTTTTTCATTGAATCTAATGTGTACTGCCGATCAAAAACTAAGTGATATCAGTGTATTTCAAATTTATTCTTAATTACCACATATCATAAGTAGTTATTGGGCACCTCTAGGCGGTGTAATGGTTAACAAGCTTGTCTCGCTAGAACAATTACAACTGAATAGTGAGTTCGATCCTCACTGGGTGCTCCCTACTTTCGGCCTTGTGCCACATCTAAGCTACGCTTGGAAAATCACTATATCGGGCACCTCGGCGTGGTGTAACGGTTAGCAAGCTTGTCTCGCTAGATCCTCACTAGATGCCCTATACTTTCGGCCTTGTGCCACATCTAAGCTATGCTTGAAAAATAACTATCATTAGTAGTTATGATCATATATTCCTCATTACAATCGGTTAAGAGAAAAAACGCTCATTACTTATGACTCAACTCAATACCTTGCTCACATTTCTCTTTGCGTATAAGGTCGATTAAAATTTGCGATTGTTAGCAATAATTAACATGTTGTTCTTTGAGATCATTGGATCATTTCAGCGATGGGGAGGGGAAAGCACTACTGCATGGACAACATTCTGTCCTCCACTTATACAAGCCTTATGTACTGAGAAGACGGGAAACAGTAGTCTAGACGCTTTGCCTGAACCATCATCTCGAACACAATTCCATTGTCTCCTGATGCTAATGAATGCCTAACCTATACTAGACTAAGCTAAGATTGATTGCTTAGCTGTTTTCGTAATAATTTTCTCTTTCAAGAGCAACTAATGCAAAGATCAAGGTCATTATTGCTTAATGTTTCCTTAAAATAAACCACCGTTCACTTGATTTACATGGAAATAATAAATGTCAACCCAAGATGGGATCTATAAATAATTTTTAGCTAAGGTTTGTCATTTATTTATATACTAACCCTGAATATAAATAGATGTTTGTCTTTGTACTCACGGAGGAAACGTTTAGGTGAGACAGAAGCATATACAGACGAGAAACACAACTACCATTGTTGATATTCTGCAGGGCTTCTTAACCTGAGGTGCATGGACCACTAGGAGGTTTATGGATGGGTTTTAGGGAGTCCTTGAGGATCAGATAAAAATTGATATTTATATTCGTTATACGGCCCTTATCCCAAACAACGGTTTCCCATCAAAAGAAAAAGTTACTGTTTGATAGAAAACGCAGACCGCAACGACTTACAGTGCCAACTACTATGCCGTCTTTCGACTTGCTCTTGGAATTATGTTTACCATTTAAACGTGTGTCATCAGTGTCGGCACGACTGTCATATTTTGCCACTCCATAACAGCCAGTGATATTTCTCATTTTCCATGGCTAATCAAGGTGTGGTTATCTTCTCATATACTATTGAGATTCAATTGTCCACAATAATTCAAGCGTGGCTGGCTGGCTGGCTGGCTGGCTGGTTGAAAAGTGTTGTGTGTGCCTGACGCTGCAGTATGGAGAAATACACATACAAGTGTTGTGAAAAAAAACTACCAAACTGTATCTGCTAGTTCTTGTAGGGCCCTGTAATTCAAAGAGTCCGTGACTCAAGAGGTCCTTGACGAAAGGGGTCCGTTAGGAAAGGAGTCCGTGACAAAAATAGGTATAGCCAGAAAGCGGTTTTGTTTCATTAAGAAAATTCTCCAGCACACAAGTCCTTGGTTTCAATGGCTGCTGTGCATGACAGTCGCTTTGATCCATATTCACTTGATTAGGACTATCATCTGTTACCCAACATGAAAAAAAAACACTTGACTGAGAATCAATATCACTGTGATGATGACATCATATCTATTGTTGATGAGTTTTTTGACCATCAGAATGACAGCTTCTTACCCAGTGGGATCCAAACACTGCAATACCAATGGAGTCCGTAGCTCAAAAAAGGTTAAAAACCTCTGATATACAGTCTTGTATTTTATTGTTAACTTTATGATTGGGTTTTCTTTCATCTTATTTTCTGTTGCATTTTATTGCAACTCTCAGACGTTAAGCAACGCAATCCAGAAATTAAAATAATAACAATAATAATATGTTGTATCCTTAAAGAGGTTACAAACATACAAAGGTGCTACTGGAGTGAAGGAACAGCAACACGCGCGTAGATGAAAGAAAGGGAGGTTTATTGTAAAAGAGAATGCACTACTGAAGACAGGAAATCGGATGGCAGACTAGTAATTACCGAAGCAAGGATATCTACCAACCGCCCCACGCGGTCAAATTTGGCACAAGGCCGAATTTAACGTGGGGTATCCGAGCCCGTATGTTCAGCCAAAAATTCCACGCATAAAACGGAAAGAGACTCTGCCCTTTGACATAGCCTCGTCTGGGGATCCTCTCTGCCCGGATGTAGAGAGTTTGACCAGCACAGCTGGAGACGAATCTACAACTAATTCTCGAAGCCTTACCCACCCACTCCGTGTGGTAGGATGTGGCTCAAGGCCGTTTTTTAATGCGAGGTCAAAACCGAGCCCGTTTGCTCGGGAAAAAATTCCCCGTAGACCCCCTATACACGATGTCGGGTAGCTAGCTGTTTATCACCACCAACAAGACTCTGCCTTTCGGCATAGCCTCGTTTGGGTTCCTCTCTTACAGGAGGCAGCGAGTTCGACTAGCTCAGCTGGAGACGAATCTCCAACTAATGGAAGGTTATTTACCTCACCACCCTGCGAAGCAGGATGTGACACAAGACCTTTTTTAAAGCGGGGTAAAACCAAGCCCGTCGGCCGGGGCAAAATTCCCCGGATACCCCATTAAAAACAAGGTCGGGTAGCTGTCTACCTGCCCAGACGAGACTCCGCCCTTTGACATAGCCTCCTCTGGGTTTCTCTCTGCCTTCAGGTAGAGAGTTCGACCAGCTTAGCTGGAGACGAATCTCCAACTAATTGCCGAAGCAAGGATATTTGCCAACAGCCCCACGCAGTCAGATGCGGCACAAGGCCGAATTTAACGTGTGGTATCCGAACCCGTAGGTTTGGGCAAAAATTCCCTGTAGACTCCGTAAAAAAACTAGTAGCTGTCTACCACCCCAGACGAAACTCTGCCCTTCGGCATAGCCTCGCCTGGGTTCCTCTCTTACAGAAGGCAGAGAGTTCGACTAGCTTAGCTGGAGACGAATCTCCAACTAATTGCCGAGGCAAGTCCCAGGTTTTCTCCTGTGCACGCTATATATAGCTACTGATATAGTCAGTCTACATAGGCGACAGGGAGTGTGCGACATTCCATTACAATAATAATAATAATAATGATAATAATCATATTTTCCCTTTAATGTGGTATTCTTCTGAAAGCAGAAAGTCAGAAGCAGATTATCTTGACCTATTGGAATATGATACCGCTCTGTATAGTGATTTTGATTCTTACTGTGTGTCCTACTATTCTGACTTTGTTCCAGAATAAGTCAGGTTTAGACTAAAAGATTATTTAGTCATACAAAGTCAACTAGCAGCAAAATCTAGTGTTTTTATTTAATTATCTGCGTATAACGCGTACGCGTAATTTATTTAGCTATTATCTGCGTATAACGCGTCTGAAATTGTGGTTATATTTTTAGACTCGACATTTCACACTTGATAAACATAAAGCGAGCTTATAAAAAATGAAAAGAAAAAGCTTTTTTTTCGCTCATGCTCTTTACTTATTACTTTCTGCTGCATGAGATGTGCGGTTGGTGTAATGGATAACCGCTCGGAATTAAAAATCAGAGAACCGAGTTCGAATTCCTGCCGAGTCCGTTACATTCACTTACCCGCAAATACTCTTAGGAAATGTATGAATCCATTTCTTCTACCCCCCACCAAATCCCAGCTATGAATTAAATATTAGGACTTGTATCTCGAAAAAATCATTATCTCAAAAAAATGTTTAATGCGATATTTACTCGAAAAAAAAAAATTTATAATTCAAAATATGTCTTGGCTTTAAGTAACCGACAAAAGGTTAATAAGTTGTAAAAAACTAATTAATTGATCCTGTCGCATATCTGCATAAGATGAACGAATGTCTATGCATTATCTGTCTATATTTCTGAGATGAGGTATTATGTACACTATTTACATTATTCGGACTATTGTCCTCATCTTTGTTGCCATATTTATCATAACGTTTCGGCCGTTGTACGCTCAAGCCTTCTTCAGGTGGTTGGAATGCCGAACTGAGCGCTTTATTTCGCTCACTAGGGTAGACTGTTCTAGTTCCACGTGCCATGTGTCCCAGAGGACACATGGCACATGAAATAAAGGCGTTAGTTAGATCCAGTGACAGGACTCAAAGAGTGTGAGTTCAATACCTGGTTAAGGCGGTGGGGAAGTTGGATTAACAGGAGATAACTGATAAGACATCCATTAGACATGATACGTGGAATGATAAGTTAGACATGGCACGAGAAGGATACGTGCCTTCCCGAAAGTGATTTGTGCGCGAAAAGTGAACGGAACGAACTGGGTCGGAGTTTGTACTCGGCTATACGTCGATGATCCGACTAGGTAGTTGATAGTACGTGGTTACATAATACCAGTAGCACTCATCGAATGACCTGAAAGAAATTCAAACGTATGAACAGCTTTTTTTTTTTCTGATGTAGATCATGGATAACTGAAACCATGGAAGGGTGGAACAATGATAACGGCAAACGTATGTATTAGATTGGTGCAAAAATAATGACGTAATAATGTCGTTTTTGACGTATTTTTTAACGTCAAAAAACGACATTATTACGTCATTATTTTTGCACCAACCTAATATTTCTTTTTGTTTTTTTCGAAATAAATTTGTATGAATTTCTCTCCAAAATAGTTTCCTTTTCCGATTCTCTCTCTCTCTCTCTCTCTCTTCTCTCCTCTCCTCTCTCTCTCCCCCCTCTCTCTCTCTAAAACAAAAAAAATACTCATTATTTTGGCCTTACATTTTTCTGGGGTGAGGGTGGGTCTTTGTTTCATAGCAATTCTTTTGATGATATCGTTCTTTTTCCCTCCTTTTCCCCAGGAATGGGAAACCAGAATCAGGGCGAGGCGAATGCTAGTCACCACACTGGGTCAGGCCAGGCTTGTAAGGATGAGAAATATTCATGCCTGTCTATTTTATTACTTACCGCAAGCGGAAGTGAATGGGAAATGTTATTACATGTTTTGTTGCGTTCGTCGGAAGGTGGACGCTTCCGGGTAGAGAGTCATTCTCGTCGTAGTAGACATGACAGTTTTCTTTCGTTCGATGGCTTTCATCGGAGCAGCTGTGTAAAGACCGTAAGGGCCTGCCGCTGTGCCTCGCTGCTCATTGATAACATTAAGTAGGTCTTTTGAGTATTAATGGTGCTTTAGAATAGAACTGGGAGAGTTTGAGGAATAAAGTATTAATTCTTCACACGTTATTTTTTTTAATATTAAAGTTCATCCAGTACAAAGCCCAAGAGCCACTCGTGGCAGAGTGTTACGGAATTAGGCGTTTGATATGAATGTAAGAGGAGATAAAATTTAGAAAAACTAGTGTTCAAGAAAGTATCCACGCGAAAATTTGTTCAACAAAGACGCAGCTTTCGAAAAAATCTGAGCGGGGAACTTCGTCACTTTAAAAGGAACACAGAGGAAACGTCGGTGATCAACTTGATGGATGTAGCAGGGTGGGTTCTAGTTGTAAAGTTCTTTAGTGATGAAACTAATTGTAGAACTCAACTGAAAAGTTGCCAGGAAAATAGCGATTGAGTATCAAGTGGCTTGCGACTGCGGGGTAAGAGGCTGTAAACTGGAAAATAGGTCGTCCCCTATGAAAGGGCGTAAACGATTTTGAACTCCTACAAGGCTGGAAAGTGAAGATTGACCAGCTCCAGAATAGATATGGCAACAATACTCCTTTCATTTTTTTTTTTTTAATCAGCCTCTTCTACAAATAACGTCCTGGGTATGACGATAAACTTCATCCGCGTCCTGGGTATGACGATAAACTACGTCCAACAACAAGGCTTCAGATAATGTTTTCGGAAAAATAATGTTGCCAGCTATACGTTTTTTGGAAAAAAATAATGCTGCCAGCTATTCGTTTTTGAAACAGTAATGTTGCCAGCTATGCGATTTTGAAACAACAATGATGCCAACTATATGTTTTTGAAAAGATAATGTTGCCACCTATATGTTTTTGGGGAAAAATAATGTTGCCAGCTATACGTTTTTTGGAAAAAATAATGTTGCCAGTTATGCGTTTTTTGGAAAAAGTAATGTTGCCAGCTATGTGTTTTTGAAAAGATAATGTTGCCAGCTATGCGTTTTTGAAACAATGTTGCCAGCTATACGTTTTTTGGAAAAAATAATGTTGCCAGCTATGCGTTTTTTGAAACAAATAATTTTGCCAGCTATGCGTTTTTTTGAAACAATAATGTTGCCAGCTATACGATTTTTGGTAAAAAATAATGTTGCCAGCTATGCGTTTTTGAAACAATAATGTTGCCAGCTATACGTTTTTTGGAAAAAATAATGTTGCCAGCTATACGCTTTTGAAAAAATAATGTTGCCAGCTATGTGTTTTTGAAACAATAATGTTGCCAGCTATATGTTTAATAGCACTGTATATATATATATATATATATATATATATATATATATATATATATATATCTTAATTTGGCATTAAATGACCCACAGTGGTTGATTTGTCATAAAACCCAACCAACCAACCAACCATCTTCTACAAATAAAGCGTGGCAAAAAGACTTAGAGTGGTACGAGGAGTCAAGCATTTTCCCAGCACCTTTAGCGATAATTCGTATGTATGAGTTCTACTAAAGTTCTGGAGAGAACTTGAATCCCAATAAACCTTCAAAGCATAGAACCTCATTTAGAGTGCAACCGTTTACTGTGACGGGAGAAAACCCAGGCTCCAATCGGCAATGATGAAATGTTACTATTAGGTTGGTGCAAAAACAATGACGTAATGATGTCGTTTTTTGACGTATTTTTAACGTCAAAAAACGACATTATTACGTCATTGTTTTTGCACCAACCTCATTGCTTATGCGTACTGTTATCATTCTAGTCTAGGGGTTCTCAACCAGTGGTGGAATTCTTCCCGTGGGGAAGAGTTCAGGTTTTTGGGGGGGATTTTTTACTATTTCTTGTTTTGTTTATTTACAGAATTTGTAACCCATTATGAATTTAAAAAAAAAAAAAACTTCTCTATAAAAATAATCCATGTAAATGTATATGTCTGGATTGATCCATTTTCTACGGCTTTCAACCCTTTAGAGGCTATTTAAAGCCAGAATATATTTTTAGATTGTAAGAATTTCTGGGGGAAGATTATAATGGTTTAGTGACACAAGTTTTACTATTTAACTCATAGCTGGGGAGACAAGAGGTGGATTCATACCTTTTCCACTGGTTTTTGCGCGTGAGTAAATATAACGAAGCCAACGGGAATCGAGAAGCCGATTAATAATTCCGACTATTATACCAACAGCACATCCAAGCTGACAACACCCAAACATCTAGGTAATGTCCAGGGTCAACGTTGCTTAACTTCGGTGATCGTACGGGAACCGTTGTTTCAACGTGAATTGATCGTAAGCCGCAAATGTATATGTTGGCTGGTTGTTTTGTTTTGTGGCATATCAACCTCAGTGGGTCATTTAAGGCCAACAAAATTTTTCAAATACATTCATAGCAATAATTTGGTAAAAAAAGGTGTGTATAAAATCTTGATCAAATGTTTCGAAGTTTGGAGAATATGAATTTGACATTTAGTTCCATAATTATGAGAGCCCTTGAATATATATATATATATATATATATATATATATATATATATATATATATATATATATACATATATATATATATATATATATATATATATATATATATATATATATATATTTTTCGGAAAATTTTTACTATTTTGGATGGTTTTATTTTCGTAAAGTTTTTTTTTTTTAATTACTCACTTGGTAATATTTTGTTCGCACTATTTTGGATTCTGAGTTCCATTCTCCATTTTTTCTTTTTCAAAGAAAGTATAGCTTTTTGTATTACTGGTATTGCTGATAATAATTTTTCCTTAAAAAATTATTGCTGGTAATATTTTTTTTTATAACAAAGTATTTCTAATATTAAAACCCAAGTTTGGGTGTTAACTATTTGCCCATAGCTGGGACCCTAACAAGTGCTACCACCCCGGGTCAGGGCAGACCTGGGAACATCAACAATTAAGAGGTGGTTCCACGCTCCTCAAAACCTTCTGATCAGAGGCCTTGCTGTTGAACGTAGTTTTTCGTCTTACCCAGGACGGCAAATGTATATGTACTAACACGGAAAAGAATTAAGATTTTCAGCGATATATGCATATTGTTGGGAATGCGCCTTTTGAGTTGGACAATCTTAGAAGGGGGATGACATATGGTTAATAAGATGCATTGAGCAAAAAAGTTTGAAAACTTCTGATGTAGCATAATTGAGACAGCAATGGAACACAAAGAACTACTGACCTATTGTGATAAGGCAGTGGCCAAATACTTTGCATACATACATATCCAGACGAATAATATGGATTAGTAAGACAAATCTAACGGACTCTTACTACCGTAACAAGGTAGACCTCACTTGACGCCCCTAGATGTGTGACCTTGTGCCAAACTAAGCTAATCTTATTAAATATATGCACACAACGGTTGCCTCGTAGAACAATAGTTAGAAAGCCTTATTGTTTAATTGAAAGAAGGCTGTGCGAAGTAAGGTGGTTAACAAATTAAGAGTTGATTAGAGCGTCTAGTACTTTGCCAAAATCTAATAGAACGATCAATGGAGGAGGCAGAATGTTCACAAAAGTTCCTAAAGAAGAGGATTTCCAACCAGCAGGAAAGCAAGAGGCAACGAAGCATTAGTTGGAGAGTTTTGTTTATTCAAAAGATTGTATTTAATATATTCCTAGCATTCCTGTCACATCCTTTTCATTTTAATGGAAATATGTGATCAAGAAAAATTCAAGCATATGCTCCATCACATTTAGAATGGTCAATATATGTCAGTGATGATTGTTCAAGTTTCGGTAAAATCCAGTACCTCGAATGTTGAGTGTTATCGTTGATATGCATACAGACAGGCCAGCACTTTGTATGATTGACGCAACAGTATCTTCGTAACCACACATATCTATGACGTAATACCTTCGATTTACTATTCCATACATTATTGACTAGTATATCCATCTTTTCTAATATTCCAGTCATTTCAGTGTAAGACCAAAAAATACCCCCCCCCAAAAAAAAATCCTTGTCTCTGTGGAATGATGAAGATCTCTACATAATAAACCCGATTTTATAAAAGGATCTCCAATCGATTGTGAATTGGGGCATGAATTGGCTGGTCAACTTCAACGCTTCCAAGTTTGTCTTGGAAGCGTTGAAGTTGACCAGCCAATTCATGCCCCAATTCACAATCGATTGGAGGTCCTTTTATAAAATCGGGTTCTACTCTCTATTAATCACCACAGAGATCCTTCCCTTCCCTCCATTAGAATGTCTGACGCTCAACTTCTCGAGAGCAACTCTCTGCGGCTTCTCGGTCTCACGACTGCTGACCTGAGATGGAATAAATACATTGAGTCAATTGCTTCGTCCACTGCAAGGAAAGTTGGCTCCCTGAGCCGCGCCAGGAAGTTTTTCTCCCCGGAGTCGATCCTCCAGATCTACAAATCAACAATTCGCCCTTGCATTGAGTATTGCTGCCATATATGGTCTGGTGCCCCTTCTGTTTGCCTCGAGGTTCTCGATAGGCTCCAGAGGCGGATATGCAATGTAGTTGGCCCTGCTCTGGCGTCTCGTCTACAGTCACTTTCTCACAGACGCGCCGTCGCCTCTCTCTGTCTGTTCTACAAATACTTTCATGGTTCCCAGACGTCATGAGTTCCAGCGCCTTACGAGGCTGGCATCCCGTTCTCACCCCTTCACTGTCGAAACTCCTAAATGTAGCCGTCTCTTCTACTCTAATAGCTTCATGTCTCGCACCTCTCGCCTGTGGAACTCCCTTCCCTTTTCCTGTTTCCCTGTGAGCTATAATCTCCAGCTATTCAAGTGCAATGTCAATCGACATCTCCAGTTGCCTTGATCTATCCACTACCCTCATCCTTTCTTCTATCACTCCTATCTGATCTTGCTCTAAATTTTCTGTAACCCCTTGCGTCCTAGTGAAATGCTTAAAAAAATATATATATCTATCTCAGATGGGAAATTTTCTCTTTTTTTTTCATTCTCTTTTTTTTTTTTTTTTTTCATATTTCTTTTTTCTACTAAATTTTTCTTTCCTCGTTTTTATCTTTCCTCTAAATTTTCCTCTTTCTCTCTCTCTGTTTTTCTCTCTTTATCATATATTTTTCTCTCTTTTCATTTGTTTGTTTTTTTTTTCATCTTTCTTTCCACTGTCCAAGTTAGGAGTTATCAAGAAAAACTTTTTAAAGGGTAGCTATAGCGATTCTAACGGACCACGGAAAAAAAAAACTAATGAAAACATTCAAGAACTATCAGGAACTTGATCAAATGTTTCAAAATTTGGAGAATATGAATTTGACATTTAGCTCCATAATTATGAGAGCCCTTGAAACGGTTCTATAGAACTTTATGAAAAGATTCAGGAAAGAAAGCGACAATGCCGATCATGGCGCTATTAAAATCGGGGAGAGTATTTAAGAGAATTGATTTGTTTTTTTTTTTTCCGGTTATCAACTCTTTGGGGGTTATTTAAAACTCGAAACATTTTTTTTATTGTAAAAATAATTCTATTTTTCTGCCAGTGAATATTGTATTACAATTTTTTTCAGAATAAAAGTGATTTTTCCAGATAGAGGTCGTACTGTTTAACCGATTGCTTGGGGAGAAATTATGTATTTATACCTTCCATAACGGTATTTAAGCGTAAAAAAAAAAATGCAAAAAAAAAAAAATAGGAGCGACTCGTCTCTCCAATTTCTTATCCCGAATCACTATTCATTACTCCACCCACACATACAATGGAGATCCTGGTGAATGTGACGTGACATGCTGTAATTTTTGTTACCACAGAGCACCCCTGAAATAAAGTAGAAAGGAGTTGGAATACTGACAATAATAACGGTCGTACTGGTAACATTTGGAATACTAAAAAATAACCCAAAGGCTGTCAAATGGATTAAAACACTTAGGGATCCGAGAAAACTGAAGCTGTTCAAACCACAGCAATATTGAAATCGGCGTGTATACAGAAGGGATGCATACTGTCACTTTGTCCCCTGTGATAATCACTAGAAAAAAAAAACTAAAAAAGTATATTCTGCTTGTTCGTCCCTTCGTGAGTGCCTTAATTAGTTCGCACGACCGTTCCGCCCCGCCAATGCATCATAGATAATGGACTATTCAGTTTTGACCGCGTAAAGACACGGTAATAACATATCACAGACTCTACTTGGATTGAGGGAGAAAAAGAAAGAAAGAAAGAGAGAGAGAGAGAGAGAAGAAAGAAAGAAAGAAAGAAAGAAAGAAAGAAAGAAAGAAAGAAAAATTGTTTAAGTGTTTAAATTCTCCTGCCAATACCTCATAAATAATGGACTATTCCAATTTGATTGCGCAGAAAGACATATCAAAAACGCTACTTGGTTTCAATAAGAAAAAAAGAAGAAAAAAGAAAGGGAAAATAGAAGACTAAAGTTTGTTTCACTGAAATGGAATATGTCAATTTTAATTCATTTGTACACCTTTACTTCTTAAAATAACGACCATCATTCATATTTATACAGTGTAACCCGGATATAAGAGAGTTGTCGGGACCGGAGAAGAAGTCTCTTATATCCGGGTTTCTCTTATATCCGGGTTTGGTCTAATTTATATACATTAACACAGGCTCTAATTTGGGACCAGAGAAAATCTCTCTTATATCCGCGTTTCTCTTATATCCGGGTTACACTGTAATTGTTATTGCAATATTTTGTTAAAGTTGTTAAGCTCAAATATTTAACAATGCGATAGGGGAATTTCTACGGATATTTTATTGTTGTAGAACTCACCGTAATCTTATTCGATCATTAACTTAAGAATTAAGATTCATCAGCATCAAAATATTCAAACAGGAAAACCGTGAAATTTTACGTATTTTTCTAGTCGGAACAAATCAGATATAAATGAAGATGTCACATATTTCTTAATCCGTTGAAAACGTGTTCTATCTTCGTTTGGATTTTTCAAATGTTATTAAAAACTCCAGCTGGTGTAAAAGAACCTCACACTTCGTTATCGATAGCCTCTTTTCATACCCACTTAGCCACCTCAACGGGAACTTCAAACCATTTGGTTGATTTTATTAGATTCCTTATCATTTTTATGAGAGAAAAAAAAAGCACGAGTTGCAGAAGTTTTCGTCGCCGTTACAGTGAACGACGATTGTCGGAAGTTATTAAGTTTGTATGATGATATCTTAATTGACTAAAACTTTTCCCCTTGTTAGTTGGCTAATTTAATGAAAAGTGCCAGGCAACCCCATGCAAAGTGAGCAAATAAATGGCAGTTACTTTTCGTTTTATTATTTTTTTTTTACATCCACACCTTGCACACTAACAGGACGGAAGTTCACAGCAAGTAATAAAAAAAAAAAAAACACTTTGCCCGTCGTCAATCTTTCTCGTCTCCAATTTATCTAACTTGCCACCCACCCAAACTAGGCTAGGCTTTGCAACGTGTTTCACAAATCCTAAACGTACTTTATTCTTTGCATTTTCTAGTTTCGTTACTTGAATAAGAAAAGTAAATATATTTTACTAAATTTCACACAGCACAAGGCTCGAATGCCACTCAAGTTACAGTGTTACAGTTGAAGGAGTTGTGTGATATGACATTATTATTGCGTTTTAAATATTGAGTCAACTTTATTTTTAATAAGTCGGGTTGATAAAAGTCGAAGTCACTATCAAAGTAGAAATCTTTTGTCTGCTTTTTATCAATTACTTTAATACTAACATTCGCCTATTACAAATCTTAGTAGCCACTAGAGGATTATTTTTAAAATGGTTATGACGAATGAAATTAGTGATATAAATGGAAGAGAAAGTGGTATGAATCAAGATTCTGAAGATAATAAGTAAAGATAGAGTTTCACCTTTGACAAGATTGAAGTTTTCAAAGAAGCACTCACGCATGAATCTATTCCAGAAATTGATAACTCTTTGGAAAAAAAATTAGGTGGATGAACTCTCCGGCCTTCTTCAGGCGATATACGATGAAATTTCGAACCGAATCCTTTATTTAGTCCACAGGAGAATATTGTTCTAATTCCACGTGACATGCCCTTTTTGGATATCTCAGTTTTCACATGGCCCAGTGGATAAAAGCGTTGGTTGTGTGATCCAAAAGATGATTTGACCTAAATAGTTGTGAGTTCAATACCTGGCCAGTGTAGAGGGAAGAAAAACTTGGAGAGTTGCGTCACTAAAAAGGGAATTAACTGAAACTGAAATATCCAAAAAAGGCATGGCACGTGGAATTAGAACAATCTGCTCCCCTGGTTTAAATAAGGGGTTCGTTTCGAAATTCCAACGTATATCTCCTAAAGAAGGCTGGAGCGTATAACAGCCGAATATGACCATAAAGATGAGGACAACAGTCCAAATGATGTAAATAGGATAAATAAGAATTAAAAATATATAAATAATAAAGAAAAGTAGTTCAAATTTAATCTTCAAGAATTCAACGTAAATGAGATTAATTATAATTCAATTTGCGTTCCATTTTTTTTTTTTTTTTACTCTCTCAATCAAATTCTAATCTTTAGGGTAGCAGACAGTAAAACTCGAACCTTTATTAATGACGTCACGACTGAAACGGGATTAAATTCAAAGACTGGAACACATTCAATCAATGACATTGATGTTGATGAAAAGATAAAGTTGCCTACAATAATTAGTATAGTAAAAAAAAAAGACGATGGCATCAATGGTATATACGTTATGAAATCAGAATCAATTGAAAATTTATAAACAACTTCGACCTGTTAATAGCAATACTGATATTACTGAGGCTGCTGAAAACATGTCTGAAAACGTTATGGAAACCAAGAGTGAAAACTCTCAACAGAACGGATGGCAGGCAACAACCTATGAAACCAAACGTCCATACCCTTTCTATGAAATAGAGAACTCACCTTTAAATGAATATTTAAGAACCTAATTAAAAGCTGTGATATG
>OZ010574.1:85753937-85818937 GCA_963932145.1 Acanthosepion lycidas
TCTGATAATATATGATTTGTCCCTTAAACATGTATGACCGATAATATTCTGTACCGAGCGAGCATACATTCCGGTAACGATGTTAAATTTTATTTTGGTTCAACTGAAAATTGTTGGAAATTTCGTTTCTGCTATCATTGAATGACTTTAGGTAATATAACATACAGAAGCAGCACTGCTCTCTCTAAATAATTCTGGAAATTACAGAATACTGGTAGTTATTCTTCTATTAACTGGGATATTATAGCAAGAGCCAAATCTTATAACGGAAAACGAAATAGATGTAACATGTCTTGTTGACAAACTGGTTATTTTAAAACACATTAATAACCCGAACATATTAAACAAGAGAAATGAATTGATTGTTATGTGTAGGCATAAAAATAAATATCTGCTTAAATACGTTGATCCTGATTAAGTTTTTAACGTAAATTACTGTTTATTTAAATGCAAATTACTGTTTATTTTTAATATGAATTACTCTTTGTTTTTTTGTTTTTTTTAAATAAGATCAAATAATCTCTTTAATTAAAAAAGTCTATTCATAACTCAAAATTATTTTTTTAATTTTCTTTCACTTATATATACAAACCGCATTTATTTTAATTACCAAATATAATTTAAAAAAATTAAAAAACTGTAATCCCAGTATAATATATAACTGCGCCAACATTGTGATACCCAGATATATTTTTTAAGTTCAAATTACGTAACGGTCAGTCCATACCCATACTCAGCACTTGAAGATTGCGTTGTGCATGAAACTCCGAGTCGGGCTAGCGTTGAGAGATAATATATATATTTATTAGTATATACTTAATAGCTCTGTTATATTACATCGATCACTGTTTTCTTAACACCAGCACTAAATGTGATATATATATATATATATATATATATATATATATATATATATATATATATATAAAACAGTGATCTGATCTCACAATCCTCACACTTGCTCCATATGTGGCCTCCTTTGTAAATCACTAGGGGGTCTTAAATGCCACTTAAGATTATCGCACAAAATTTCATAACTGAATCAACTAAGCTGTCAGATCCTCATACGTCGAAACCGACGGGAGAGTCCATTATATATATATATATATATATATATATATATATATATATATATATATATATATATATATACAATAGAGTATCTACCATATTTAAAATCAAAAACATAAGAAAAGCCAAATGACATTTTTAAAAAAAATATTAATATATAAACGAGGTAAAAATTGGGTGTGGGCTGTAAATCAGCCAAAGATACAATTGGTAAACGTCACTCAATCTCAAGGGTAAATGACTAGGTGGGTTGTTTAAGGGTCATTCTTCATTGAAAATCACCAGATCAGTGGCAGGACAGTTCGAGCCCTTTAAAAATATGGTAACGGAAGTTTTACCTATGATGGCTTGTAACCTACTCGCGTTTGCATGTTTCGCGCACGCCCGCTAAATGTGAAAAATAGACATTGTTGAGAAGTTCTAATATTTTTATTCGAATGATATAAAAAAAAGGAGTTATATAGATATATCATAAATATTTATTTAACATGATAGGTAAAACTTCCGTTAGTGGCCAGTCAGGAAAGTCATTTACCGCATCACTCACGATATTCAAAATCGGCTTAACATAAGGCAAGTTTGTTTTTTTTGTTTTTTCTTCAGCCAATGAAACGATTTAAAAAGAAATTAAAGGAATATATCTATCCGTTACATTTAAATAGAGGCCGAGCTTTTAAAGGAGCATATCCGGGGTGAAATATGTCAGCGCAGAAATCAGCAGTTTCGCTGTTTCGTTCGCACTGAGAAACGCTGCCTTTACCGCGAGGAGACGTCTAATTCTAATACTATTCAACGTCAGAGGAGGCGCACTTAACTGTTAGGTGATAACAGTAAGAAAGAACTGTTTTAGATTCTTAAATGCAAATAATGTATGTAGGTAAATAAATATTTATGATATCTTGATGTAACTTTTCGTTTATATCATCCGAACACAAATGTTCAAACGTCTAAGCTCAACAATGTCTGTTTTTCACACTTAGCAGACGCATATCAAACACGCAAACGCTAGTAGTCTTCTTCCATATAAGCCACCACCTCTGTTTAAACTTGATAATTGTTCCTCCCGATTTGATATATTTCCTAGCAGTAGAGCCCGGCGTTGCCCGGGGATGTAACAGTAAGAGATAGATCAAGTATCGACCATCATAAAGACTGAAAAATAAAATTGACAAAGATTATTGTTTAAGGTTGACGGGCACGCATGTCTTAATTAGTTTTTTTTTTTTTTTGTTTCTTTTGGGGTTTTTTTGGGTTTTTTTACGAATGGGTCAAACCCAAACTCAAACAAAAACATTGTTTTCAATCGTTATGAGTCTACAGATTGAATAGAATTTTATTATAAACAATTGTCTTGTAAATGGAATTTTTACAGCATTCTGAATGTAAAAATAAAGAAAGACAATAAGAAACACTACCCGTCAAAAACAAGTGAAGTTTTGTTGAAATCGGTTGAAAAATGTAGGAAATCCGATCCCATATATAAACGAACACACACACACACAAACAACCTGGGTTTTATAATAAGTATAACTCGATATGAGTTGTCCCCCTTCATTCTGGCGACAGCGATGCCTCTTAATCGTGTTTTCAAATTGATTTCGTGCAAAAACAATTGTGTTTTTCCAATTTTTTGTGCTGTCAGAACCACCGCGAGGTAATTTTACATAGTCCTGTGAAGTTTTGTTGAAATCGGTTGAAAAATGTAGGAAATCCGATCCAATATATAAACATACAGACACACACACACACAATCTGCGTTTTATAATAAGTATGATTAATTGGAGGCTCAGTCGAGTGTGTGGTTGACAAAAAAAAAGATAAAAAGAACACGAATCACGCCAGGATTTTAAAAAAATTTAATTGGAAGAAGAATAAGGTTAAATGACATTACTTATCCAACGAATAATTTCAAACAGTGCGAAAGTTGGTGTAATTAGGTTGCAAACCGTTTCTCTACGGCAGGCGCCACTTGTATTTCCTCAGTTCCGAAGAGGGTTAAAATATAAAGAAATGAAAATGGCAGGAAAAATATGTTGCGTCATTTATGCTTTTTATGGCAAGAGCATAAAAATCATTTTTCGAAATCTTAACGTTTAACTGCAAGCAAACGCTAACCACTAACCTTGTAAAATATGAAACTAATTCAACAACCCAAGACGACCCAAAGTTTTTTGTTATCTCTAAATACTTATCTTGTTATTAACGTTAGCAGCATTCGTACGTCGTCGGTTTTAAGCCCAACTTACATATGAAGCATTGATCAATGACAGAATTTCCGACACTAGAAGATTCTGCGCAAAATTAAATTGCCAGACATACGAAAGCAAGAAGACCTTGCAAGCACTCAAATGTATCTACTGAATACGTCCTGCGAGACCTTTATAAAATGAATACAACGCAAATTTGCATTTTAGTTAACAAATGAAGCAAACAGTGAGAAGCCAGAAATTCACAGTTATTGACAAATCTCCATACAGTCCCGATATTGAAAGAGACGTTGAAAAGTCATTTTACATTCCGACACTGCTATGAAGAATTGGGTCAAATATAAACCAGAATCTTTCTTCATGGAGAGAAGCATCTCCCTTTTGTAGAGCGAGTTTACAAGGGTAACATGACTTGAGTGACGTCAGCCTGGAAATCACGACAGCCCGTGTGTGACGACAGCCAGTTGCTGTGTAGACCGCGGTGATAAGGAAATAGAATGAAAACCAGATGATTGAAACATTGCAATTAAGACCTCTCGATGTTTACACTTTCACAGTGCTTTGATTAATTCATAGATGCCATAATTTTTTTGTGTAGGACAAAATAGTGACAGGTATTTCTGTAATGACATGTGTGTATATAATATCTTTACTAGCACGATAGATAATTGGGATTTATTTCTTTCAAATGGTCCTTCCTTCCGTTGTGTTAAGGTGTGAGTATATTGGGGATGTACTTGTGTTTAATATGGGCATTCAAGAGTGGAGATAACCAATATGGTTATTCGCTCTTTCCAAGTACCCCATTCGACTAAAAAAATGTGTATAGGAATGTGTGTACCATTTATGCGTGACCATATAGAAAAATAAACTAATTTTGAAGAGAAATAAATTTGCTTCCTTTTTATGGAAGTTTCTTGATATCTGCTCTAAAATATTTCATATTTAAATTATTATATTCATACTTGTCAGTCATCTCAGTCATCAGCAAGCTTCTTGTAGCGTTTTTTTTTTTCGGTTGGAATGTCTCGTATTTTTTAAATTTCTTCACATTCTTGATAATATGTGAAGTAACCCCTGCGTCAACCATAAGTCCCTTAAGTATTATTGTCTTTTGTGTGTAATAGTCGTTTATTTTGAAGGCAAACGAGCTTTCTCCTATGTCCGCTACTTTCTTCATGGTGTCTCTTCTTTTTATAACGGCACGTGCGTAATGCTTTTACAGTAGTTGCACCATTGTTTGCGTTCTTTGTAATTACGCAAAACAGAAAGTTTCTTGTCCGACGTGGTTTTCCTTCTTCGTAAATTTTGAGGACGAAGAAGTCAGCCTCATTACGTCGTTGCTGCTTGGGTTTGTTTTTGTGTTTTACCGTTTCTTGATATCTGCTCTAAAATATTTCATCTTTAAATTTTTATATTCATACTTGTCAGTCATCTCTCGTGCAATCTTACTATTACACATCGTTTCTTCTAAAATATTACCCCGCATACATTTGTTTTAATTTTTGTTGCTGTTATTAACTTAGACATACGGAGATGTACTAACAGAATCGAGAATCAACCTCGTCAATTTCCGAATGTAGAAATGGACTTAAAATAGGCATGAATCTAATTCTCTTTATAGGCCAGGTCAGAAATAATAGCACGATGCGAACAGGTGAAACTTGTTGAATTTTATTCGAAGATGAGATAGGCGTAACACGACCATCATTGGGGATGTTGGTTTGATTCCTATCATTTCGCACGACTGCTTTGGAAAAAGGTATGAACATGTTTTCCCTTACGCTGACACCATGTAATCCAGTGCAACCTAATGTATATTACATAGACGAGAGATGCGTATATTTTACCCCGAGAAACGCCATAAAGGACCAAGTTTTGTTTTAGACGATTACCCGCAGTTATAATTGCAACATTTTAGTCTTTTTACTATTGGTACTTGCATACACGTTGTGTCCCCTGACTTCCGGCCTTTATTCTGAACCCTCTTATACACACAACTCACTCGTGTGCGCTCTCTCACACATGACTGCTGTACTCTGAAAACTGTCACCACTTCCGGTCGGGTAGTCGTTGCCATTTCCGCTCTCACACTCCCAGGCTTGCCCCACCCTTTCCTGATCATTGTCTTCTGACATTACTCTTTGTGTTACTATCAATTCGAGTGACAATTTTTTTCTCTCCATTTTCCACAATTGTTCACTCATACTCCGGTCGGTCGAACAGTGGATACGTACCGTAACTCCCCTTTGGTGCAAAATGTCTTCAACCTTTTAACCACTGCCGACACCGTTTTTAATGCAGCATATCACTTGATGACCAAGATGTTCTAATAAAAAAAGATAAAGTTAATGTGTAATTTGACGCTACCTGTTTGTTTGTCTAGCGGCATATCAAATCCTTATGAGACATTTAATGCCGAAATTTAATTTTCTTCGGTATTCCTCAGTGCTGTTAAGATGGTTTCCGTCCTTGTAATTTATTCGGTGACGCTTTCGCTACAGTCCTTTTTAAGTGACGTTAACGTGTTGCATAGTGAGATAATTTGGGGTTTCCTTTTCCTACATAGTTCTCGTGTATTATTCTTAGGGCTTTTCTTCCGTCGTCTGAATCTTCTCTCATTATTAGCGACAAACTTTTGTCATATAAGAGTTGTATGAGTTTAGCATAGAATTCTTCGTTCCTTTCTGTGTCTTCTTCGTCTCTAGTGAGGTTTTACACCCAACATGGTGTCTTTTAGGCCGACTGTACGTAGATGGCCTAAGAACTTTGTTTCCCAAATTTCATATTTTTTCTTTGTTCCCGTTGAATTAGAGTTTGTTCTAATGACTTCCGTTATCTTTCCTGTCCCATAACCTGTTAAAGTTGACATGCTGCTGTGGAATAAGAGTTAAAAATTGACAAAGTCGAGCGGAGGAAAATAACACGTGTTTACAGAAAGAAGGCGTAAAATTCTTTTATTAAACCTTCAGTACAGGAGAGCTAAAGAAGGGGAGATAAAAGTTTAAAAAAGAGTTATTGGATTTAACTAAGTTTTCTCAACATCTAGGATGGAACGCTGCCTGTTATATGTTCATTAATGCTTAGTTCTACAGAAGGAATTCCGAATCTCGCAGCTGGTCAGATAGTTATGGTTTAAAGACAATTCATCTATTTTGTTTTAGAATATTTTTTAATCTTTTCACTCCAGACAAGGCGATTATACCACGAGGATAATTGTGGTTACAGTGAGTGAAAGAGAACAAGACTTTAGTGAGGAAAAAATACAAAAAAAGTTTCATGAAGACATAAGATGAAGATTGATGTCGCATTTAAACTTTTGAATATTGTAAGTGGCAGCGAAGCAAGAAATCGGGAGTTTCATAGGCGAGAAGTGCGAGAAAAGAAACTAGTAGACTAAAGCTGGTGGTTGCATCTTGCTAGTTCTGTAGGAAAACGATGAAAACTAGTTGCCAATCTAGTAACACGCTTGAATCCATGCAATCGTGGCAGTTAGGAAAAATAGTTACTCAGAACAAATACTATGAAAATATTTGTAGAAAAAAGATGGATTGAAAAACGGAAAGAGATTAGAAAAAGCGAAAATATATAGAAAAATGAGAAGGAAATATTAGGTTGGTGCAAAAATAATGACGTAATAATGTCGTTTTTTGACGTATTTTTTAACGTCAAAAACGACATTATTACGTCATTATTTTTGCCCCAACCTAATATATATAATACGGTAGCCGCTTCAGCACAAAGACCAGCTTCAACGGAGTTAAAAATAATAAAGCAAGTTAAGAGGTTAAGATTAAGATTATCAGTTGTTATTTAACGCCTTTATCACTATAATTACGTATCCAATTCATCATTACAATTTTAGCAGTAACTCTCTACCTTGAGTTGTTCTCGAGGCTTATATTGGTTGGATTCTACTATAAAAAAAATGTTTTGATAGATTAGCAAGCGTAAACATGACTAAAATATATCTGATCAAATAGTTTCTATTTCAAGAAAAAACATTTATTTTAACAATAAGCAAATGTTTGACAGGAGTTATGTTTTACGGTTCACACAGAGAAGTATCACATTTGATAGATAAATTAAATTTCTGTTCAGTCATTTTCGGGCTTATTGAAAAGGTTCAAATTCAGCCTTGTCTGTGCCCCATCCTATCGCCAGTCACTTTTTACTTACATTATTTACATAATTCGGATTGTTATTCTCATCTTCATTGCCATATTCACGTTTCAGCCGTTGTACGCCCCGGCCTTCTGCAAATGATTGGAATTTTGAACCGAACTCTTTAGATTGTTCTAGTTCCACGTGCCATAACTCTTCCGGGTGCCTCAGTTTTTTTCCCTTTATTTCAGTCTATTTCCAAGTTTTGGTTCACCACTGCTGTAGCCTGGTATTGCACTCACAACTCTTTGGGTCTAGTCACTGGATCTAACTAACGCCTTTAACCACTGGACCATGTGCCCTTAAAGATGAGGATAACAGTCCGAATAATGTAAGTAATCATAATATCTCATCTCAGAGATATATATATATATATAGATATTGAAGGATCCGTACGGGTCATATTTTATTATAATCTTGCTTGTCATCATAACAAATAACGATGAGATGCTGCCCTCTTTCAACCTTTCTCTCTGTCTGTCTGTCTGTCTGTCTGTCTGTCTGACTGTCTCTCTCTCTCTCTCTCTCTCTCTCTATATATATATATATATATATATATATATATATATATATATATATGTAAGTAAGTAAAAGTGTGCCACTTAGCTGATTGACGTTGCCTTCAGCATCCAAATTCCAAAGTTTCGTATGCGGACCTGTCCGTCCACTCTTCAGAGGGTATCAACAATTAACTGCTTATATATTTCCCTATCTTTGTCTATCTTTTCCTCTTGTTTTTACTGACTAAGAGGACCTTAATTTAATAATTCACTTGAAGCGGATGACTTATTTTTCTCTTTACAGCTCCTTTCGCGCAGACGAATCTTATCAAGTCTGTCGCTATTTCTATGGCTAATGTTCTGATGGCATCCATTCCGCCAGTTCAGACTTTTACTGCTAGAATACCCCCGTGTCACGCCCACAGAGTCAAATCACTCACATTTCCCCTATGTTCCAAGTATAAGTTCTTCTTTTCCTAAGAACTGCTACTTTGTAGAACAGATACTCGAATGAGTGCTTCCCTTGGCACTTTAATCTTTACCTCTTCAAGACAAGGGCCAATCGTCATCTAATCTATCTTTATAACCTCTACGTTATAGCCCCTTGTTCTACATTCATATGATATACCTCAATCATTATTAACATTTTGGCTATAACATCGTACGAAAGGAAAACTGCTGAGATAACTGCGGAGATAACCTTTTATGAGGACTTATAAACCCAACAAAAAGCAAACTAGAAAAAAAAAAAAAAGAAGTAAAATTATACCAGAAGAAATTATCTCTAGACTAAGTACAGTTTTATGTATAAATTAATGGGAAAATAAAGAATCCGTAATAAACTGATTTCATAACATAAAAATCATATAAAATGTGGATTCATCAAACTTCATATTAAAGTTGTACGTCAGCCGTCCATCGATGAATCTAAATTACATAAGACTTTTCCCCTAGCAACGAAATACACAAAAATCACAACAGATCAATTAAAATTCGAACTATTCAGAATATATTATTCTACATACACCATCTAGGATTATTAACAAAAATCAAGAGATTCTATAGCGAAGCTCAGTTGATAATCATAAAAAAAATTTACACCTAACCAATTGCAGATAAAATCAAAAAATAAATTATAGAAATTTTCCAAGAAAAGAGATTTAAGTATCGGCACCAAATGAAGCTAAAACGAGGTCGTCTTCTTAGATGTAGCATTAAACTTCGACAATGGTATATATCAACTGTACAGAAAACCAAACGACAGTACACTTTACTTACAGTGCTGTTCGATAAAAGTGACTCACCTGATCTTTTTTACTTAAATTTTTTTTCGCCTATTGTTTTTGGGGTCAAACTAATTTTTAATCTTACTAATATAAATACCCCTTCCTGACCACCTAGTAAAAAAGTTTACTCGCCCTAAGGTATTCTATTGATAATTATAATTTTGGATATAAATGAGATTTAGGGAAAATCTCTGTGAAAAAAGGGACTCACTTATTTTCTGCAACCAGTAATCAATAGAAACAAAAACGAACAGCTTTAAATGAAGAATAATAGAGGTATAATTTATTTATAAGAGGTAATATAGTTCGAAATATTTAATAATCTATGGGTCCTCCTTTATTTTGAATAACCTTTTCAACCCTTTTTGGAATTGACTTGATTGGGTCCTGCAAATCTCATCTCAAAGCATTGAATTCCATTCGGATATTAAATTCACTATCAAATCCTCTTTGTTGCTCAACTGCTTTCTCGAGAGCCTGTACTTTATAATGCTCCATAAGTTTTCTATGGGGTTGAGGTCAGGAGATTGGGGCGCCCATGTCATAACACTCACCTGCTTCTCATCAAAGTATTCCTTCATCAATTTTGATTTGTGACAGGGAACATTATCTTGCATAAAAATGAGCTTGGTGGGGTCGATTTGCACCCTTTCAGCAGAAAATCATTTTTTATTTCAAATGAATTGTATTTATTCGAAACCAAATATTTGGTACAGATCTATGTATAATATTTCTATATTTCGACAGCAACCCGATGCATGGCATTGTTTCTTTGTCACGAGATTCACACTGGAAGGTTTGATATTTGATATGTTAAATCTGAAGTCATGCTCAGCTTTCGGTCGGAAGATCCATGGAGAAACGTCAGTCATAGTCTGTCTGAGTTGTGACGGATCTTCTGTCCAGTGTAGCGCCAGATTTATTGTCCCGCTCAGTTGTCCTGATTTTAAATTCATGGTATTAATTTCAATATTCACCTGAGGATAGGATTTCATCCACTAAATTCACTACGACCTTCTAAACAGGAAGAGGATGGAGACATAAACTGTACTGTCCAAAAGGCGAGTACGGAAAAACGCCGGCCATATGAGAGAGACAGATAAAGAAATATTGTTTTTTTTTTAGGCCTAGGAATGACGTTTGTTGTTCTTTACGTTTGAGGTCGGTCACTTTTTCTGTTAAGAAGAATTTCGAAGATTTTTATGAAACAAAATAAAGACACAACAGACAAAATGAACAAAATAGATAATAAAAGGACCTGTAAATTAAAGGCCGCAACTCTAACTAATAATAATAATAATAATGATATCTGTACTTCAGCTTTTAACAGTATCTTCCTATTTTATCCCTTTCAATCCTAATTACAAGTCAATTTTTTTTATCTAAATATAGGGATTAAACTTTTCAATGGCTAAGGCAGTGGAGAACTTGGAGAGGTGAATTAACGGGAGATAACTGATAACTGACATCCATTAAGCATGGTACGGGGTACTAGAACAGTCTAACCCCAGCGAGCGAAATAAAGGGTTCAGTTCGACATTCCAACCACCTGAATTATGCCGGCTGAAACGTTGTGATAAATATGGCAGCAAAGATGAGGACAATAGTCCGAATAATGTAAATAGTGTACATAATACCTCAGCTCAGAAATATAGACAGATAGATTTTTTTTCATATGCGGTAAAGAAATAAAGAAGAAGCATATTTTCTACTGGATTCTCTAGTTTATCTTTCTCTTGCTCTATCTCGCCATAAAGAGTTTTCAATTATCGAAATTTTATAGAAATATTCTGAGGAATGCCAAGAAGAGATCGAAGTCTTAACAAAAATGAAAGAAAAAAAGAAAAAAATGCTCAAAATCAGAAAGAAACACAGTTAAAATTTCATGGACACATAATGAAGAAGTGGGGCTTGGAGAATTTGTGGCACATCACATATCGAACGGCAAAAGAGACAGCGGAGACAGAAGGCCACCATCCTGACCATCTTGTATGAATTTATGGCAAATCGAGGGAAGGGGTCGATGGTAAAAAGACAAACGTTACTAAGAACTAGAAGAGATTGGAAATTGTGGAGATTCATGATCACCTACGTGCTGAATCAACAACTCACATAAATAAAGAAGACAAAAAAGATTAGACATTAAAAAATGCAGAACAACATAATGATCTTGATAAAATACAATTGCAAAATTACTTAAGTATTACCGTCACTTTTGATGACACAGGTTGACTCGTATCTTAATATGGCGTCTGAGTGCTATTGATACACCTCTTATTTTCGAACTTCGTTAAACGGTACCAAACAACAGTACCAGGCCACTTGAGGACTACCAAAAGCAGCAACAACTAAAATGGATATCACATGTAACCCAAAGAAAAAATAATGACATAATTAAGATGTTAATATTCCACACAACTTCAAATAAAAGGTTAGGAAAGACTCTTCGCCATTATTACTGGAAAGAGCGATAACAGCTACTGGACTTGAGAAATATGTTTTGCTAGAAAAAGAGAATTTTATTTAATTTTTTTTTTTTTTAATTCATTTTTTTTTTTTTAATTCATTTTTTTTTATTTAATTTTTAATTTAATTTTTAAGAGAAATATTTTATAAATTTCAACCGAAAGCAGCTGCTCAGTCATTGAATGCCAAATGTTTCCTTGTAGGGAAACGGCTAATATTACCATTGTCATTTACTTTATTTTACTTTATTTTATTTTTTCCCATTCAAGTCGTCCGAAATCGTCTTGAGTTTTTGTAATAAATTGTAGTGCCCTGGCGAATTAATATTTAGTCTTGACGACAGCTTTTTTTTTTTTCTGAATATGCCTCGCTGAACGAAGAATGGCACTTAGATATTTCTGTATTCTTTATGTCGTCAAAACATGAGCCCACCTCTTTATCTTTTCTGGGGATTACGGAAAAAAATGTAGCATTATTCCCCAGAGCGAGACTATGATCAAATTGTAGTATCTGTTCCGTGGCCTTGACCAGCTACGACTTGCTAAGACAAGCTTTGTGCCCGACCCCGTGTAAGCGGGGGCTGGGTAAATTTGGACCAGTGGCCCGAATGTTCACGCTCGGGTTCCCTACATTAAATTACCGACCTTGTGTCACAACCTAACTCAGTGGATGGGGGATGTCTCTGGCAAATACCGATAGTTGAGAAGTGAGAAATCACAACTTTGTCTTACTCTCCTAATTATGAATAAACGATAAACCAAATTATTATAAATTAAATAAATAGCCGCCATTCGTGGTGATGCTGATGGTGGAGAGATGTAAACTCTCTGATTTCAGTAGTATGCTCGTATCAGCGACCTATACTTCTGTACCTGTATAATTATCTTCGATCTGGTCTATAGGTAGTTTTTTTTTTTTTTAATCATTTTTTTTTTCAGTTTTCCAAAATAACAAAACAAAACAAAAAATAAAAAACAAAACAAAAACAAAAAAACAAAGCTGATAATGTGAAGTGGTAATTTTTATTTTGTATAAAGACGCCGTTCAGGACACAACCATTCCATTTTTGTATGGGCAAATGACGTCAATACACCATTCACATCCGGATTTCACAGGTCCAATTCGCTCTTATACGAAATATCCCTCAAAACAGAAACTAGGCTAACATTGCCTTTCTCAAAGAATTGATTACGTCATCCCAGATTACAGGATCCCGTAACATGTGTTGACTTTGTGAATTTTATCCAGTTTTCAGGGGGACTAACTAAAAACTTTCATTTGATTGATTATTGAACAAAGCGATTAAGATAATTTTTTTAGAAGTCAAGCTATGCGAGTACGAATCTTGCTGAATTCTTTAGCCCGAATGACTGTTATGTATTTAATTCTAAATAATTTGGTTTATCATTTCTTCATAATTAGGAGAGCAAGACAAGGATACGCCTTCTCACCGGACTTATTAAACCGATACCGCGAAGTGATTCTGAGAAAATCAGACGTTCTACGAGGATTCATTATTGGCGGCCACAATATTAGCGACATAAGATAATGAGATAATGTTGATAGCAAACACAGAAAGAAAATCACTGAAGTTAGTGAAGGAAAGCGAGAAGAAAGAACTAAACATCAATAGCAAATAGACAAAATGTACGATTTTCACAATGCAAATTGCAAATTGGATATCTCAAAATCAAACAAGTGCAAAATTTTATATATCTGGGAAGCGTTTTAACAGAAGACAGAAAGTGCGACATCGAAATCTGAAGAAAAGAAATGACCTAAGGTGTGAGGTACGTGTTAGAAATATCAAAATCGTCTGATTTTCTCAAAATCTCTTCGCTGTATCGGTTTAATAAGTCCGGTGAGAAGGCGTATCCTTGTCTTGCTCTACTAATTATGAAGAAATGATAAACCAAATTATTTAGAATTAAATACATAACAGTCATTCTGGCTAAAGAGGGGGTGGAATATAAACGCTTCAATTTCAATCGTACGGCCTTATCAGCGATCTATACTTAAACGCGTTAGTTGTCTAATTATCTTCTAGTGGTAGTTATTTTTTTATCAGTTGTGGCTGGCAAAATTATTCTTGCGGCATGTGGTCATAAGTAATGCTATGACACGCGGAGAAAAACCCAGAAGTGCATGCGCCTCAAAATATGTGCCCAAATGTTGATTTATCTAAATGTGGCTTCCAAGCATCCCAGAAAGTGAACATCATTACTATTGTAGGTTTTCAGTTTTTAAGATAAACCAGGATGGAATAACGGTAGCACAGAAAATAGAACGATTTCAAATTCACGCAGTCAAAATGTACCGGGATTCCTGAATTAATCACTTCAGGAAAAACCTATAATTTTTAAACGAATATTTTTTTTTCGTCGAACGAAATGAAAACTGAATTGAGGAGGCACGGTGGAGTAATGGATAGCGGCTTGGATTGAGGAATCGGAGAGCCGAGTTCGAATTCCAGTCCAATCCATTACATTCACTTACGTGCTAATACCCTTGGGAAAGGTATGAATCCTCTTCTTCTCCCTCCAGCTATGGGTAAATAGCAGGACAGACTGGGTTCTCTAGCCTTGGATGGCAACTGATCTAGGAGAAGGAAGACTCTGCGGAGGGTCGTTTGGGGACCTTGTGGCATGTAGTGCACCAGGTCTCTGTAATCGGCCCTTCAAAAAGCGTGGATTAATCAAATCTCATGTGCTGTTGTCGGACTGTCGGTTTCCTTGGAACTGATCTGCTTGACCCTCATACGTCGAATTCGACGGGAGAGTCGACTATATATATGATAAAAAATATTCATGTGCTATACATGCGGGTGGGGACTGCTTGTGAATTCCAAATTCGCATGAAACTCCGAAAATGGAGCCGGCTCAACCCACCTCGGGTGAACAAGAACATAACCTAGTTCATCATGTAGAGAGTCGAAAAAGTTGGATTCCCCTATGATCGAAAAACTTCATCTTAAAGCATCAAAGTGGAATTATCATTATATGAGGTGTGTCTCGTTCAATACTGCACTGGCCTCTTAAAAATGAAACACCAGATAAAGGTTAGGGTGTGCAGGAAGTGCAACTGTCACCGGCACAAAAATTGGGATTTAGGGAGCCGAGTTCAAATTCTAGCCTAGTCTGTTACATTCAGTTTCGCACTATGTTCTTAAGGAATCTCCACTCGTCTAGAAATAGGGTAAATATTAGGGCAGACCGGACTCTCTGACTTTGGGTGACAGTCATTGTAAGAGAAGGATGATTTTGAATTTAAAACCGTGAAGAAGGGAACGAGAAGACACTGTCTTTTCCTCCATTCTAACGAAACAAAGCGGGAAAAAAGGTTAAATTTACCAACAAATGAACTACGAGCGATACTCTTTCTTGAACCACAGCACAACGGCATGTGTTTTCGATGTCAACTAAATTTGTTTTAGTCCAAAGCAGAGACCATCTGGTGGAATATCTATCTATAAAAGGCAGGATGTGTGTGTGTGTGTGTGTGTGTGTGTGTGTGTGTGTGTGTGTAACGAATGCACGGCCACAATTTTCGACGGATTTGTACCAAAATTTACATGCACATGCTCCAAGTTAGTAGGAAGGACAAGACCGACATTGCATTTCCCAACACCCATCGATAGTGGAAATAATCGATTTTTTCATGCTTCTGCGGCAGTTTTCATGTAGTTTGCGGCCATTTTGTACTGGCCAGAGTGAGAGCCTATAGCTGGCTGCCACGAATAGACAGGAAGATTCTATTGGCCAGCGTGAGAGCCAACAGCTGACTGATACGAATGTTAACTAGCATGCTAACATGCAAAAAAATCGATAACTGCATTTGTCATAAGTGGGAATAATTTAAATCTGCATGGCACTTTACTTCAATTGGCACATTCGCTTGCTTAAATTCAACGTTGATTCTGATTCCGCAGAAGTGGGTTGGGTGTGAAAAAGTATTTGTTGTTAACATTCTTTTTTCATTCGGTTTTTCCAGTTACGAGTCCTATTTTTTTTTAAAGCTGATCGTTTTGTGTTCATTTTGTTTTGTTCTTTTTTCGTAACAGATTTAATGTTTAGTATAGAGCTTCGAAAAAATTCGCAGTGTGAGATAGACAAGAAGTAAGGCATGTAGCAACATCAGCACGGCAAAGGGCACTCCTTTAAAGGCAAGGAAGGGCAAAAATATTTTAAGTCAAGTGATAGCGATTGCTGTATGAGTCGTACGATTTTTGAATCAAGCACGGGCAAAGCCGGTACGTAATAAAGACTACAGATGCCACCCTAACAACGGATTGCCAGATTGCTTTTTTAACCACCATTTAAAGATAGTTAAACTACATTTATCTTAGAAGGCTCATTAGATCCAAGCAATGAGATAAGTCGTGAAGCCAACGCAGTAGTGTAAAATTAGTTCGCTAATAGCTGTTCAATAGTTGGTGCTCTTATATATTAACTAAGTTTAACTGGCACGGGGTCAAAATTGTTAAGAATATTTTTTTAATTATTTCAACACAAGCAAGGCGGTACGAGCACTGAGACGCAAAGGGTTATTGAGGATGAAAACCAGAGCTAGAGAAACGGAGAAAACGTTACTGAGGACAAAGAGCAATAAAAAAACACGATTCAATGACACAGAAGATTACGATTGACGTTGCCTTCAATTTTTTCAATATCTTAGTTAACAGGAAAGCAAGAAGATAGAAGAGAGTTTTACAGATGATAAATGCGAGAGAAGAAACTATTTGAATAGAAATTACAGTTACATCTAGCAATTTCAATAGTAAAATGAGACCTAGTTGGCACTCTAGTACTACGTTTAAATTCATGAAATCGAAAATTGAATTCGCTTTACTAACAATGTACTGTAAGAGTTGCTTTCTGAATATTAGATATTGGCTTCATTAGATATTGGATTAAATTAATCTAAGACAAAGCCCCAAGTATGAGTCTTTTATGTTGCAAGATTTGCCTGCCAAGCATTGCTTTCCTTCAAGCGCCCACTAGGGAAGAGCAAGTTTACAAGTTACCAAATAAAAGCCATCATCTGGAGGGATATCGCGATCAGTATAATTCAAGAGAACGAATTCTGGGGATATATTTTTTTTCAGTTCTGGAAGAAGTTACCAAATGTTGTTAAGTTCATTAACAGAATTTTGAAAATCTTCCCAAAAAAAAAAAATATCCCCAGAATTCATTCTTTTGAATTTTTTTCATGATTTTTAATTTAAGTTACATTTCCTGGATAATTTGTCTATTTGCTTCCATTACATTTTGTGGCTAGGCGATTTCTGAAAAGAATTTTTGTCACTTATAAAAAATGAAAAAAAAAAACTTTTTTTGGTGTCAAAAAGAAAAGAATCTTACCAAGAAGATATTCTTTAGCTTCTGACGTCAAGAAATTTGAAAAGAAAGAAGATATATCAACAAATACATATGCAATGGAAGTGTAAGATTATTTCGGTAATTTTTGGGTGGGTCCGAAGAAAATGATAACCCGTGACCTCAACCCATGAGAAATTTAAAATCTTTTAACGCATAAGTTCGCTTCAAACAAGAAACAAATGTAATTTTATGGCACATTAAACGCTCCTAGAATGGAAATACAATGTTGAATAATAACTTCTATGGAAATTTCACTATCATACTTATTATAAAACCCAGGTTGTGTGTGTGTGTGTGTGCATCTGTTCGTTTATATATTGGATAGGATTTCCTACATTTTCAACCGATTTCAACAAAACTTCACAGGACTACGAAAAAATCACCTTGCGGTGGTCCTGACAGCGCCAAAAATTGAAAAAACACAATTGTTTTTGCATGAAATCAATTTGAAAACACAATTAAGAGGTATTAATGAAATGGGGACAACTCATATCGAGTTATACTTATTATAAAACCCAGGTTGTTTGTTTGTTTGTGTGTGTGTGTGTGTGTGTGTGTGTGTGTGTGTGTGTGTGTGTGTGTGTGTGTGTGTGTTTATATATGGGATCGGATTTCCTACATTTTTCAACCGATTTCAACAAAACTTCACTTTTTTTTTGGCAGGTAGTGTTTCTTATTGACTTTTTTCTTTATTTTTACATTCAGAATGCTTTAAAAATTCCATTTACAACAGAATTGTTTATAATAAAATTCTATTCAAGACTCATAACGATTGAAAACAATGTTCTTGTTTGAGTTTAGGTTTGACCAATTCGTAAACAAAAAAAAAAACTAATTAAGACATGCGTGTCCGTCAACCTTAAACAATAATCTTTGTCAATTTTATTTTTCAGTCTTTATGATGGTCGATACTTGATCTATCTCTTACTGTTACATCCCCGGGCAACGCCGGGCTCCACTGCTAGTCTTTAATATATATTCCGTTGATTAAATATGACATATATCTTATTGTTACTTTCATAACGAAGATGCTATATTTGTGTATGTTCTGTATTCAGTAGTTTCTCAAGAATTAATGCACTACCAATAGTTATATTATAAGATCAAGACAAATGATTGTTGCATATTTTAATATATAATAGGCAACTTAGATTCTTGTCCATAATCTATTGTTTTAATAACGTCACCACTTTTGCACTGGTTATTAATTTTCTTATATTAATGACTTTGCAAAATATGTCACCTTTTTATGGCAAAGTTAAAATAGGTTTATATAAAATGTGAAGGTGAGTAATCGAAGTAGATCTTATTAATATAAAATATTAAAACTGATCCACAAAAGAGAGGTCAATATAACTTTTATTATAGAACAGATAAGCGAATTACAATTAACTAGATTCAAACGATTTGCCTCATACAGATGGTCTCCCAGAAACCTCTAACTAAGGTCTGCTCAGCATAGTTGCAGTATAAACCACAGGTGGGATCTGTGGGTGTTGACTGTTTGTTTGTTTGGGTTTTATGGCATATCAACCACTGTGGGTTATTTAATGACAAATCCAGTTTATATGAATTTTAAATGCCTATTTTGTATAGAATAAAAAACGTATAGCTGGCAACATTATTGTTTCAAAAAAAAAAACGTATAGCTGGCAACATTATTGTTTCAAAAAAAAAACAAAAAAAAACGTATAGCTGGCAACATTATTGTTTCAAAAAAAAAAACAAAAAAAAATGTATAGCTGGCAACATTATTGTTTCCAAAAAAAAACAAAAAAAACGTATAGCTGGCAACATTATTGTTTCAAAAAAAAAAACAAAAAAAAACGTATAGCTGGCAACATTATTGTTTAAAAAAAAAAACAAAAAAAAACGTATAGCTGGCAACATTATTGTTTCAAAAAAAAACGTATAGCTGACAACATTATTCCTCTACAAAAAAAAACGTATAGCTGGCAACATTACTTCTTTACAAAAAAAAACTTAGAGCTGGCAACATTATTGTTTCAAAAACTTAGTTTGTTTGTTTGTTTGTTTGTTTGGGTTTTATGGCACATCAACCACTGTGGGTTATTTAATGCCAAATCCAGTTTATATGAATTTTAAATGCCTATTTTGTATGGAATAAAAAACGTATAGCTGACAACATTACTTCTTTCTACAAAAAAAACGTATAGCTGGCAACATTACTTCTTTTACAAAAAAACTTAGAGCTGGCAACATTATTGTTTCAAAAACTTAGAGCTGGCAACATTATTGTTCTGAAAACATTATCTGAGACCTTGCTGTTGGATACAGTTTATCGCCATACCCAGGACGCGGATGTAGTTTACCGTCATACCCAGGACGTGGATGTAGTTTACCGTCATACCCAGGACGTTGTGGGTGTTGAGCAAACACAAATGTACCTGAGCGAGCGTCTGCAATAGGGATTGGCTATCCGCCCTAGTAGACGGGTATCCTCAAATACGAGTGGCCAGCTATTATATATATATCTCTCTCTCTCCCTCTCTCTCTCTCTCTCTCTCTCTATATATATATATATATATATATATATATATATATATATATATATTTGTGAATAAAAATGACAATAGGAAAACTAGTAATTGCTGACGCGTTTCGTCCAATGTGGACTTTATCAAAGCAAAATACGGAATGGATTTAATTGAACAAGGTAACTAAGAAAAACAAAAACAGGAACATTGGACGAAACGCGCCAGCAATTACTAGTTTTCTTATTGTCATTTTTATTCGTAAATATTGTCTTCTCTATTGGTTAAATCGGAGAAATTTTCATATATATATATATATATATATATATATATATATATATATATATATATATATACACAAAGCATAATATCTTTTTCTAAATAAATCCACATTACAGCCAAAAACGTTTGCGGCACATCTCTTCTCTTCTTTTAAATATACATACTTTTCTCTCGTTGGAACCACTACAACCTCTTTCTTTCATATATATATATATATATATATATATATATATATATATATAACGCTCGACTCTTCCGTCGAATCCGATGTACGAGGGTCAAGCAGATCAGTTCCCAGGAAACCGACAGCCCGACAACAGAATATGAGATTTGATTAGAGTGGTGAAGGTTTCGTACAGGACCATCCACACTTTTTCAAGGGCAAAATAGAGACCTGGTGCACTGCGTGCCACAAGGTCCCCAAACGACTCTCCGCAAGTTTTGAATTAAGAAGTGTCCTTCTCCTATACCAGTTGCCATCCAAGGCTATAGAACCCAGTTTGCCCTGTTATTTACCCATAGCATATATCAGCAGTGAACATTGATAATCCACTGAAGCACACAAATCCTTCCCAAATGTTGGGCAATTTTTTACTATACCTGTTATCTTTTCTTCCTCCTATGTGTCCCGCCCACTTACATTTTAGTCATTTCCTCCTTTTTCAGATATATCTTTGTCTGTTCTATGATCCATATTGATCTCTTCCTGTCCCATAGAGATAAATATTATATTACGCCTTCCATTGATCTTTGATTATTTTTTAGTTTATTTTCAAGCGATTTTCTTAATCTTCATGTCTTTCACCTATACGTCATAGCTAAAAAGAAAATTACAATCACGCAGTTCACGTTTTAAACATATTGACAAGGTGCATTTCATTATATCTCTGCCTTATCGTTATACGTCATTTTATTTAATTTCTGTAGTCTTTCTTAAATGCTATCACCTGTCCTAAACATAATAAGTATTCCTGGACTTATTCCAGTTCTTCGTTCCATTTTTTATAATCTTTTTTCAGAACATTATATTTTTTGCGGTTTAACTTTAAACCAACACCGAGATTTTCCTTATTCCGCTGATTTCACACACACACACACACACACACACACACACACCCATATATATATATATATATATATATATATATATATATATATATATATATATATAAGTGAACATTGAAGTCAACACTTAGAGGCGACAGACTGTTTCATGCTAAACGCAATCATCAGGCCTGACCTCACTGCATGAATGATCCACCCTTTGATCGCAACACCTGACAAAGCTTTTTATTGCCTCTGCTTCATCCTCTTTCTTCATACGTATCAGTCTGTCAGTCCTTATCTCTTACTATAAGTGGGTATGTGTGTGGTTGAAAACTCTTTTTCACAATATATATTTATATATTTATACATACATGCATACATACATACATATATATATATATATATATATATATATATATATATATATATATTGTTAAATTTCCCAGAAATAATTCTAAAAATAGAGAGAAATTGGTTTAAAAATGACAATCGGAAAATATTCTTAATTCTTGCCGACGCATTTCGTCTTCCGACTTTATCAAGGCAAGCAATGAAAGCGAAATGTTTTTTTCTACATCGAATCCAAAATTTAAAAAAGAAAGAGACGCTCTTGCATAGGCCTCTTTCTGGATATTGGCAGGAGCTCTTCTTTTTGTTTTCCAAATGCGGACGCAGAAACAAATACTTTTTGCCCTATCTATAACCAAACCGTGACCAAAACGACGAAATAAATTATTATTTATTTTCACATCTTGCCCTGAAAAATGCTGAAGTTTGGCACCCACTGAGCACTTCGGATTATTTACTAATCAGGGTCAAAGTTGATACCAAACCAAAGCTATCCGCATATGTGTCGTTCCTTAAAACGATTTTTCGGTACACGAAAGCCGGCTTAGACAGCTTCAGATCTTATGACGAAATGTTCTCGCTCAGCCCTCAACCAGACTGCCTTCAAATCTGCTGCCCTGGTGTCATAATGGATACTTTCTGGCATGGAGAGTTTTATGCCCCAGATGAAATTCCATCAAAAAACGATCCCTGTCGAATGTGCTACATAAATAGCTCACCGCAAACACTACTACAATATCACAAATAATGATAAAGTAGGACACTTTCTTCATTCAGAACAACACGCAATCATTGCAAGATGGTTCCCGAAAATGCAAAGCGTAGCTATGCACAAACACTCCAAGGTCGAAAGCAAACAACTTGGGTCCCGGAGCTTCTGGAAGATCTCCAACCAAATTCTGAATAGAGGCAAAGTGCCAGTGCCTACTATTATAAATGAACGCATGGTCATTTCATCCTCGTCAGCTAACTCCACATTAGATAACAAAGGTTATCTCCTTCCTCTGTCTCACTGAGCGCAATCTCAGTAATATTTTATTATCGCCCGGGAATTCTCAAGATTTTTATCAAAGTTTTGACCCTAAGATGCTACTGATCCATATAAAAGCCCAGTGGTTGTCATTAAGAATATTAAACTGGAATTATCCATGACGTTATTTTTCAACCGCTGCTTGAAGGAGAACTAGTTCCCAAGTCTTTGTAAGGTATCAAGTGTATGCCCTGTATATAGCACCATGGTCGATTTGTCAGGAAGGAGACTTCCTGATACTATCGGAATAGATCGTGGTCGATCCCTGCGTGCGGTACCTTTGGAAAGTGTCTGAAAACCATACCACAGGTTGACCCAAGCCTTTGTGAGTGAAATTGGGTAGATGGAACCCTTGGGTGACATCGATAGCTATGCTGGCACTAAGTTACAAGTCATCGTGGCCGAGGGTTTGAGCATGCTGGCCTTGTTCACATTGTTGATCAGAATGTGAGTATGCCCTCATCTCCGTCACAGTATAAAGCTATCAGTGTCATCAGTGCCATCAACAAACATTTTAAAGCTATAATCAGCAAGAAGTTTAATGATCGCCTCAGTAGGATAGCCGAACGACAAACAGTGCAGTTTCGATCGGCTCTGTCCACTGCTGATATCCTAACTGACATTATTCACAGTTTCAGTGAGTCACTAGACAACAAATACATCTCCAGGACGATTTCATTAGATATTTCAAACGCCTTTGACAAAGTGTGACAGAAAGCGTTACTACAGAAGCTCTCTGGCTATCCAATCACTGGAAGAGTATTCTTAATTCTAGGAAAGCGGGCTGAAAAGTTAATGGGCCGACTATGAAGTAGTGATGCCAGAGCCTGTGAAATATTTTGTGCATTTATTTCAACTTCTCTTATTAATAATTGCTGTTGTGGTTAGGCGTACGAAAAGTTTTCCTTTTCCCGCGTGAGTTTCGAATCCTCGTTCGCCAAGTTGTTGTGGATTCCGAGATGAATTCGGTCTCCAAGGAATGACAAACGCAATAATTAAATATAAGAAATAAAATGTATTTACACAATCATACAAAGAGTAATACTGTTAGTAAGTCCAGGAACGTGGTTAGTAGCAAATACAGATAGATATATATAGTCTCGAAGTAGGACTTCGAGTCTACGTGCTTGTAACTGACTTCTACAAGAGGTTACCTGACACTATCTCCGTTCGTATATCCTCTCACTATCCGACTACCGACTCCGACTATCGACTACCGACCACCGACTACCGACTGTAACTCTGGGTATTCAACGGCAGAAATCCAAGTACACTTGGTAGAGTCCACTTATATGAAAAAGTGGTGGACCCCATAACAATTGCATTATTTCCTCTGTCGTCAACCTGCTATCCTTTACAAGAACCAGATCAGGCCGAAAATGGAGTACTGCTGCCATATATGGACAGGAGCTGCCCAGTCTTCATTTCCAAGTCTCAATAGGGTCTAAAAGTGTCTCCACGTCCTTGTAGCTGATGAATTACAACCTTTTTTCCACAGACAAAATGTTGAACGCCTCTCGCTACTTCCATGGAAAGTGTTCTAACGAACTGCATTCCTCAGTTCCAGCATTTCTAACCTTCATATCTAAGACCCTCCATGCCAAGCACGTTGTAGCGAACCAACCTCATATCATTCGTATTCCATTGGTGAGAAGTTCCACTGGAGCCGCTGCTTTGTGAGTCAGACTTTCAAGAGGATGCTTCCTCGATCAGTACAATATTAAGTCCGGGGTCAACCGTCGACTTCCCCATATATCCTCATAAACTATAGGAAATATGTCTACCTCAAATGTTGGGCCTTTTACATGATGAACATCATTGTAAAAAATACAACATATTACACACCCATGTGCACATACCGCTCCAGTAAGTAGCTGACTCCTTTTGATATCCTCTGCCTTTACAAGAGCCAGACCAGGCCGAAAATGGAGTACTGCTGCAATATATGGCTATGATCTGCCCAACCTGCACATTCCAGTTTCAACAGAGTACAAAAGCGTCTCCTTGTCGTGTGGGTGACGAATTATTTTCCACCCTAAAATCACTTTCTCGATCACCCTCTCGGCAATTACAGGATCTGTTTTCATAACACTCACAACTGGTTAGCTTTTTGTTTTCATTTCCCAATTCATTTTCGTCAACGAAAATATATTTGTTTGCCTAAATTTTCAAGGAAGAGAGAAAATTGTTCTCCGTCCATGGGCTGATCGCTGTCTAGCGAAAACACAAACTAGATCACCTGCTTGTCACGAGAGGATCGGTCTTCATAACTTCGACCCTCATAACGAATTCCTTGTTTTCATTTCCCAATTCGTTTTCGTCAACGAAATTATATTTTTTGCCTAAATTCTCGAGGAAGAGATAAAATTTCTCCAAATCTGTTTTCGTCTGCATTCCAGACTCTCAACAAATAAGAAAAATAAACTTTAGGAGAGAAGAAGTCCAGACGGTCCTATTTTCACTAAGGAAAATGTTTTCTTTCTGAATCTATCTATCTATCTATCTATCTTCGGGCCTACGTTCCATTTGTGGCCTCATCTTTTACTACACAGAATCAACATTTTTAAGCACCACACGATCTGTGTCACAACTGCAGAATATTACAATAGTTTGTAGGCTTGGTATATTACATTAGTTTGTAAGCAGATACCGTTTAACAGGCATTCCTAGTTTCTTATGCGGTTACAGGTGGGGATTGTAGATTTTTATAGTTTAATGGCGATTTTTTCTCTTGTGTAATTTTATGATTTTTAGAATTGTTATGTGCAACTTTATCTAAATTTTAGATTAATTTTTTTGAATATTTTTCTTAATTTGCTTGATTCGGGAAAGTGTTTATCGGTAAGTTATTTTTAGCTAGATTTGTTTTTACAATTTTAGTATAGCGAGTTGTTGGACAATATGATGGTCCTATTTTTGTTTAAGTAACCAGACTAGTAGACAGACAACTATGAACACAAAATTCTGAGAAAAGCAACGAGATATGAATAATCATAAAACTATGCGTGACAGCGATTATACCGCCATTGGATCACGAACCAAATATACCTTTTTTTTATTTCACATTCTCGACGCTTAATCCTTTTCGAAATTCATATAACATAATATGGCGAAAGTGCAGTTTTTCATCCTCCATCTTTAAAGCATTCATTTGTGGACAGAACGTCAACAGAAAGTCTGGCTCGCGCTTGAACGATGCAAGGTTGCAATCTATAAGACACCAGAAATTGGCACTAAAACAAACCCCATTGTCAAGTTGGGGTCATTTTATAAAAATCGTTCACGAATTTTTGGAATTATCTGATAGTTAAAATCTAATTTCGCAAATGATACAATTCAGGTAAATATCAGATGTTCAGTCTCTTAACGTAAAAACAACTTCATTGTCTTTTTTTTTATCTCGCACTTGGGAAATAAAATTATTTTTCTGATAATGCCATATAGAGGCGAAAATTTCCAAATTTTGTTCTATGCCTACTTTGCCAAATCATGGCAAATGACGGAGCATCATTTTTTATTTTTCAGAAGGGCGTCAGAACTTTTCAGCACCCTCGTGCATACGTACATAGAATGTGTATCTACGAATATTTTTATAGCTTACTCATACTTTTTAAAACCATGTTCGACTGAAAGTGAGTCACTCAAGGCGGAAACTTGCTTTCTGCATTTAACTTAAGAAATGTTTACATCCGGGTCATTTGCCAGGATGTTGCATATCCGTCTGCCCGCTCGCCTGCTTGAAAACATCAACAACTCCACAAATTGATTCTGGATTCGAGCATATTGGTCATTTTTCAAAATCGTTAGTTTAATGGTCAGTGGACGAAGGTTACGGGATGAGTCACGAATCTCGGCCAATGAAATCGGGACCCTATAGGCTACGTGAATGAGGAACATAGAACAGATTAAAAGAAAAAAGGTTTATAATTATGAAATTAAGACATAATTGGCTAAGAAACGATTTTTATCTTTTTGTCAATGTTGATTAATAAATTATGTATTGGTTATTTATTCGCGCTAAGGAATTTGGAAATTGATACACGATATATGAAAAGTCGGTTTAACGAAATGCGTACGCGTTCTGGATCTAACTACTTGTTTCACTGTGGTGCTTATACTCTATTACATGAGGTATCCCAGGTAAAAAAGTTATAAGTGAGATGATGCATTTATTTATTCAGAAACGTCGAATAGTATCATGGATGTCGTGATCAAAGGGCACATCTTGCATATTTGGTAAGACGATGATTAAAAGCCCGATACATCTTTAGGTGTTGTTATGAATTTGACTTATGTAAAACGATCGGCAAATATTCACTTCAGCATGCGCGCGCAGGTTCTTTTTTCATCCTTTTCGGGTGTTAAGCTTTTCAGTGTATAGTCTGTAGTAAACCACACTATTAAATGTTGTCAGACAATTTGAATTAAAGAAGACTTTTGTTTGTTTGGCTTTTGCTTCTCTGTATATTCTAAATTCGCATAAAGTGAATAATGTTATAAATTTCTAACAAAAGCTATAAACAAATAAATCAACAATATTTACCAATTTTTCCCCAAGACGCAGGATTTAAGATAATAAACCTTTCAAAACATAAAAATTAAATTCCTTAATTAGAATCAGAGTAATGGTGGCACATATCCTGAATAGATAATAAATATTTACAACGTGAAATTAATAAATTCTAAACATTTCAAATACCTTGATGTAAGGGACAGTTGTAATTAATTTAGTATAGGAGATAAGGAAAATGAACACTAAACTGGTTGCGATAGAAGTAGATTTTCTCAACTCGGAGAAATGCTACAAAATCAAAATATTAACTTGGGAAGTCGAATCATGTTCTTAAAAGGTCTTTTCAGATATAGATTATAGTACGGGTGTCTTAGCTATAGGCAACTGTTTTGATAGATCAATGATTAAAAATGGCTTCAAATCCAGAGACGGATATGCAATGTGACAGGTCCTGATCTGGCATCTAGTCTACAGTCGCTTTCTAACAGATGTGACGTGGCTTCTCTCTGTCTCTTCTATAAGTATTTTCATCGCAACTTTTTCCGACGAGTTGCTCTCGCTAGTACCCAGACTGCATGAATTTAAGCGGACTACTAGGCTGTCATCTCGGTCCCATCCTTTCACTGTTAAAACAGTTAAATGAAACCGTCTCTTCTACCCAAACAGTTTCTTCTCTCACACTTCCCGCCTGTGGAACTCCTTTCCCCTTACTTGCTTCTCCGATGACTATAATCTTCAAATATTCAAGTGTAATGTCAATCGACATCTCCTGATACCTTGATCTTGTTCTCCGTCCGTTTCTTTATCCTCTCCCCAAACACGCCTCTTTACTCTTGTTCTCAACCCTCTGTAACCCCTTACGTGCTAGTGACACGACCGCCTTGCTTGGGGTGAAATGCTTTAAAAAAAATCAATCAATGGATCCTTTAGGTCTTAAGGAAAACGAGCCTATATCAGATCACATAGACAGGCCCTACAGATTCACAAACAAAGTACTTTACCAAATAACAAAACCCATATCACTTGAAAACTTCCAACGGCAACAACAAATATCGATAGTACATAAAAGTACCAACAGTGAAAATAATGACATAATAAAAATGTTGACGCTGCACACTACAGCCTTGAAGAAAACTTCATCAGTACTAGAAAGAGGGGCACTTCGAAGTGGTGTAATGGTGAGTCTCGCTAGATCAGTTTGAATAGTGAGTTCGATCCACACTGGGTTCCACATACTTTCGGCCTTGTGGCCACATCTAAGTTACGATTAGAAAATCACCGTCAGTACTAGAAACAGTGATAACATTTAGTGTACTTGAGAAGTTTAATTTACTAAAAAAAAATGTTTTAAGAAAAAAACATTATAAATTTCAATTCACGCTACCACTTCGGCCAAATGAATGCCGAAAATTTCCTGTATGGGAAGAAGTAATCTCACCATTACTAATTATTACCGTTACTATTTAAACAATGAAATATTTTCCAGTACTAACAACAACGACAGTAGACTATTGACCAATGCGTCGGAAGTTCAACAATATATCTGTTTATATTATATTTAGTGTCGTGACACCTCCGATAAATGCGGTTTATTTATTTCCATGTGACTACGTAACGTGAAATGTAGTAAAGAAAGAAAAAAAGGAATATCCAAAAACGCCATGGAAAATTCTCAAATGTATTTATTTTTTTAAAAATAAAATCTTTGGCTTTGTGCGGGATGTTTGATCTTAAATAAGGGATTTCTTTTTGTGGACCGTGTTCCTTGCACAGCTTTATATCCTTCCTAGTCCTTTTTCTGTCATCCATTTACATAAGCTCATTTGGTGATACTAAATCCTTCAGCATGTTATGTGAGTGTCGAATTCATCAAGCCCGCTTTCCTTGTCACGTGTCCAAGAAATTTCAACTGCCTCATTCTGATTTTATGTACAAGCGTCCTTTTGTTCCCATTTTCCATAAAACTTCCACGTTGCTCAAATGTTCCGCTATATTAGGTTTCAAGAAAAGCAGGCCCAATAGATTCTTTTATAGAGTTTTCCGGGAACTTGGCAGAAAATATACTTTATCAAAACTTCTTGATCGACACCAAATGATATAAATTTTAAAGGATGTATATAAAAATTGTCTTGATTGGGCATCGCAAACATACATACCTTTCCTGATTATTCAGATAGATACATAGATAGATAGATAGATAGATATTAAGTTGTCATACATGAAATGACGACATTTAATGGAAATGAATAAAACGCTTCTGAAATGTTAAATAACTAATTTATTTAGTTGAAATAGGCACCGTGTTGATGAATGACTGTTCTCCAACCTACTTTTAAATTCTTGATCCCATCTTTAAAAACTTCATATTCTTTGATGTGATAAACAGTACAAATCCTTTGTTCATCTTTTCCTTATTAGATAATGTTTTATTTTGTATGAAAAGCTCAAAATAACTGATTATCAGTAGGAGAGATCTCAGGTAAATATGGAGGACCAGGTAAAATTTCATAAGTCAGCTATGCAGCCTTTCGACAATTGATTGAGAAGCGTTCTATCGTCCGTTGCCATGCAGCAAAATTGGGCCACAAGTCTAGGCTGTTTCTTTTTCAATTTTTCGTGCATACATTCAATTTCTCCACAATACGAGGTTGCTGTTATTGTTTTCCCTTGAGGCAAGAATGAATAATGAACAACCCCTTTGAAAGACCACTATACATTAACCATTAACTTTTTTAGGGAGCAGTGGAGGTTTTGGGTATTGTTTTGGTGATTCACTTGTATCTAAACACTGGTCTACTCTCTCAGTTTTGGCAAAGAGTATCCATTTCTCATCGCATGTAATGAGTCGATACAAAAATGGTTCTTTTTTTTAGACGGGAAAGCAACAAAGAGCACAACTCAAAACGACAGATTTTGAGTCTCATTCAGTTCCTGCGAAGCAAACTTATCCAGTTTCTTTTATTTTTGCAAATGCTTTCAAGTGCAGAGAAACAGTTGTGCGAGATCGAAAAATGTCAGTTTTCGGGCTGTAGTTCTTGGATTTTGATTAAACAAAGAATTCAATTGATCATGCCTGATAACCGATCGTGGCCTTCCCCTTGGTTTATGTTTAGGACTATAATCTCCCGAACAAAACTTCTGAAACCATCTCTGTAGAGTTCTGATTTCAACAATACCATTACCAAAGGCCGGATTGATATTCCGAAAGGTTTTAGAAACAGAATGACATACAGTAAATTTAATCGATATTGTTAAATTGTAGTCATTTTCATACGGCATATGAGTAACAATCTATTGAAAGAAAAATTATCTGGAAAGAAAAAGAGTCAGTAATATGTCAAGAATTTTTTATGAGGAGTTAAAAAGATTTGGAGCGTGCAGTTTCGCAACGCTAGAACTTTTTTTTTAATATAGTAATGAGGTAATTCCACGAATTTTTTGTTGTAAGTGTTTTATCAGTTAATGTGGCACGGAGCAAATGGTCCAATAACTAGAGCAATGACACACTTTAAAAGAAAAAACATCTTTCAACCTGCATTACATTTATTTTCGTCTCGAAAGTTATCTGAATTTACCTGAAAAGGAAAAATAATATCTATGCCTGATGATGACGATAAGAATTATCGAAAGTACTAGCATATCTACGGAACAGACGGAACTTCTAATCCATTTTACAATTTTAAAAAACAAGGATCGCGTCATTCAATTATTAAATTTATTAAATTTGTTAGTGAAGTGAATTCACCATTAATTGCATCAGCTTTACAGATTTATTCTTTGTATGACAACTTCCTTGTAATATTAATTATACTGCATCATTTAATATATATATATATATAGGTATATATACTCGTCTCGAAAAACCTTAGAATTTTTGATTTGTCAATAATCAAATCAATCTCGAAGGAAAAAATGGTTTTAAAAAAAGAAAGAGCTAGGAACATGAAAGTCTGTCGAAAAAAATCGCACAGATACAGGTTTAAAGCCCAAAGAAAAAAACCCGACACGAGTAAACATACACACACACAGATATATATATATATATATATATATATATATATATATATATATATACAGAGAGAGAGACACACACACACGAATATAGATACATACACACATATGTATATGTGTGTGTCTATTAGCTGGCTACTCGTATTCGAGGATAGTGATTTTCCAAGCGTAGCTTGGATGTGGCACAAGGCCGAAAGTAAGAGGCACCCAGTAAGGATCGAACTCACTACTCAGTCGTAATTTTTCTAGCGAGACAAGCTTACTAACCATTACACCACCTCGAGGTGCCCAACTCGTATTCGAGGATACCCGTCTATTAAGGCGGCTAGGGAATCCCTATTGCAGACGCTCGCTCAAGCACATTTGTGTTTTTTCAACACTCACAGGGCCAACCTGCGGTTTATACTGCAACTATGCTGAGCAGACCATAGTTACAGTTTCTGGGAGATAACGTGTTATCTAGCGTGATCAACAATCTGAACAAGGCCAGTACACTCAAACTCTCACTCTTGATGACTTGTGACCTCGCGCTCGCACTCGCACAGCTATCGACGGCCCCCAAGGGTGTCGTCTACCCAATTTAATTCACAAGACTTGGGTTAACCTGTGTTGTGGTTTTCAGGCACTTTACAAGGTGTCGAACGCTCTCTCTCTCTCTCCCTCTTCTCTCTCTCTCTCTGTCTGTCTGTCTGTCTGTCTCTCTCTCTCTCTCTTTCTCTCTCTCTCTCTCTATATATATATATATATATATACAAAATTCTATACTACATGCTGACTGGTGACCGAGTACTTCCCTTCTAAAGTGATTACAGAAAATCATTGCTTGAAGCAGAAAACTGACAATGAGTATGCGCTGTTGATTTTTATGTCCACCGTGTTTATAGCTACAAACACTCTATATCAATACAGAGTACACTTCCCCTTCTTACACAATAAACACACCACAAATTTTAAAGTAAATAAGATAGACAGACAATGGCCGCTTAACTGAATGCTCACAATGTTTGCTTTCTGGAGACACGTTTTCGAATCTAATGATGGTTTAATTGTTGTAAACGCGATCCAAGCGCGTGGAACAGCTGGAAAAGCTTTGAAAACCATACCACGAGTTGACCCAAAATTCGTGAGTGAAATTGAGTTAATATAATTTATCGGGAGCCGTGAATTGTTATACTAGACCGAAGTCACAAATCATCGTGACCGAGGGTTTAAGCGTACTTTCGGCCTTGTTAAAAAAAATCTGTTGATCACGACAGATTATGAGCTCTCTCCCAGAAACTGTAACTATAGTCCACTCAGCATAGTTGTATTCAAATTAAACAAATACAAATATGCCAGAGCAGGCGTCAGCAAAAAAGGGATTCGCTAACAGTATTATCATATACGTGTACTCTGAAACGAGTATTCGGCTATATATATATATATATATATATATATATATATATATATATATATATATATATATATATAAATACACGATTAGTACAGCTATATTTTTTAAACTTACTGCTTTAGTGAAGACATAAGGAAGAGCAAATTTCTGAGCAAATTTAAAAGATTACAATTCTGTCTATAATGATATAAATTTTATAACTCTTTGAGCAGAGTTTTTATCATCCTGTTTTTCTACCTACTGAAATCAATTTGTGCGTTGTTCATGTTGTTACTGCAACATTGTAACCAAACTCTTCTGATATTTTCTCCGAATGCCCAATCTATGAGAAAGTGCAGAAGTCAGGCAAGTATAGATTTCAGCCTGGCATGGGAAACAAGATGAGCATTTTATCGTACAATATGGAATATGATAATTGTACTATTTGTGTGAATTGCTTTGTTATGTATGTACCAGACCCCATCGGTATATTTATCACAATTTTCTGACCATAAGCTGTTTCTTCCCTTTACATGATAACAAAAAAAGGAAAGATTTTTTGCACTTGAAAAAGGGTGGAGAATGAAGCGGCTGAAATCTTTTAGCAACCATATGAAGGACGAGTATTGAAGGCCTATTGGAATTACTATTAAGTGTGTGTGCAAATCTTCCAGAAAATTGTTTTCAGTCTCCAGTATTCAAAAAAGGAAATATCTTCATGTACAAAGTACAATTTAGTATTTTTGTTTCTTTTTTTAGTATTTTCAATTTTTTCTTTTTTTTTTTTTTTAGTATTTTCAATTGTTTCTTTTTTTTAGTATTTTCAATTTTTTTTTAATTTTTTTTGGTTTTTATTAATTTATTATAGTCGAGTTTTTGTTTTGGGTCGATAAAGAAATGTAGACTTCGGATTTAAAGAAATCACGTTTCTTATGCGAGATAATTGGCGAATGATTCGTTAAGCAGGCAAAGTTCACATCGGTGCATTTATTTGTTAATTTTGTTCGCTTAAAAGAATTCTGTGTTTAAAACTTTTTTACGTCAAAGAAAGAAAGCGTTATTAAAATGTTTCAAGGAGCGGCGAATTCTACAAAGATGAAGAACAAGAACCACAAAACAATTGAAAGCGCCATGTTACTTCCCTCTTCTTACGACATTCCATTGCTTAGGGAAACAACAACGTCCCGAAAAGGTCGTCATCCTTATGAGAATAAAGAAACGCACATTTAAATGCCTTTAACTAATAATGCATTGTTATGGTAATCGCCTTCGTCGAAACAACTGCCAAAAGTGTCCCGTATTTGGACGCTGTAGTACGCGTGAAACATATTCAGTTAGATGACTCAGCGTGAATATATTGTCAACACTGACCGAAAGACGAAAGGAGTGGGGGTCAAGATGGACACATTAAATAACATTTCGTCTTTATTTTCTACTTTTAGCTTTTTATATATATATATATATATATATATATATATATATATATTTTAGCTTTCAGTTTAGGAATTCTTGTTAATTTTTGGTTATTTAAACAATAAAGAATGACGACACTGGTTTTAATTTTTTTCTTCAAATCGCAACTTTAAGGTCAAACCTCGACGAAGCCCATGATTGGAGACGTAAAAATAAGTATAAAAACCAAAAATACGTCTTCAAATACTAATCATTAATTTCCATATTAATTTTTAATATGTTTATTTCGATCAGCATATTTTATCATGCCCGATAAAATATGCTGATCGAAATAAACATATATGGAGTGGAGTATATTGCAAAATAAGGGTTGAGACATCGGAAAGCCGAGTTCGAATTCCAGTCGAGTTCATTACAATCACTTAATGAAAATACACTGAGACAGGTATTAATCCATCTCTTCCCCCAGCTATGGGCAAAACAGCGGGAGAGACTGGGTCCTGTAGCCTCGGGTGGCAACTGGTCTAGTTGGACAACACTGAAATCAAAAACCCCAGCTATGGGTTAAATAACCTCACTAACCTGAAATTGCTACAGTAGGATGGGTACAGCTATACCCTTGATGGTCAATCAGATAGAGGTTCCTCCAACAGGAGTGAGAAGGTCCTGGATTTTGAGTTGGATTTCATTGGATATTCTCGATAACCAATTATAAAGATCAATCGGTGTAATTCAAAGGAAACTTGAATACACACCTATTGATAGCTATGTGTTACTTGGCTGAAACCTCGTGTTTCTAATAATAACTATAATAATGAAGATACGTTCGAATAAATCGAATGTCAAAATATACTGAAAATTTCTAAATCAAAAACATTTTTAAACAGTTAAGTAATATTGTTTTTTTGCCATCGGCAGCCTATTATAAGACAGGGTGGGTCTTCAGTTATAGCATGCATGCTAGGTGTAAGCTTCTTCTTCGTCTATGTACCGTGTCCCTTCAGAATGTGGGAGACAATGGCTCAGCACAATTTCCTGTCTTCTAAATTTTATCTTTTTTTTTTATCTGGCCTAATCTCTATCTTGTCAACCATTTATACTCATGCTTGTTAGGCAGGTTATTTGTTGCTTAACTTTTCCAAGCCCTCTTTTTTTTAATATAAAGCCTAGAACTTTCAACTATATCTTCCTGGTGTTAAGTACGCGTCCTTTTTTGCTTTCAGTTTCTCTAAAACTTTGTCGTTGTTCCCACCATGGTATTCTCAGTATCCTTATGTAATTTTTGTTGTATCAAGTCTCGTCATCTGTGAGGAGATTGTCCAGCATTCACTATCAGATTATATAACAGTCCAGTACTCCTTTCTTTGTTTCTAACGACATTTTTCCTGTTTCTTAATACTTTGCTTAGCTTTTGGAATACATCTTTCCGTATCCCAATGGGCCTTCGGATTTCAATGACAAATTTTCCGTTTTCTGTTTTAAACACATATTGTTAGAAACCTCAGGAAAACACATATCTATTCTCTTGGAAGAAGTTCTTTAAATAATTAAAAATAATCTCTTTCTGTTGCTTCTATTTCAGGCCTTCAAGTAGATTTGGTTCTTTAGAAAGGAAAAATCCCCATTGCAAAGCAAAACACGTGACACAGTGTGAAAACAAAAGTACAGCAGATCGTCACATAATATATTATAACAGTGGTACAGCTGGCCACTCGTATTCGATGATACTTGTCTACCAGGAGGGCTAGCCAATCCCTATTGCAGACGCTTGCTCAGGCGCATTTGTGTTTGTTCAATACCTACAGATCCCACCTGTGGTTTATACTGCAACTATACTGAACAGAGCTTAGTTACAGTTTCTGGGAAAGAGCGTATTATCTAACGTGATCAATAATTTAAACAACACGCTCAAGCTCTCGGCCTCGATGACTTGTAACTTCGTGGTAGCACAGCTATCGACGGCATCCAAGGGTTCCGTTTGCCCAATTTCACTCACAAGGCTTGGCTCAACCCGTGGTATGGTTTTCAGATACTTTCCAAAGGTGCCGCACACTGGGATCGACCTCTCCAGTCCGATAAAATCAGGAAGTCTTCTTACTGACAAATCGACTATGGTGAAATTCGAACCCAGGTCTCATGGTTAGAATGCTAACGTTCTAACCACTCGGCCATGTGCCCATATTATTATGACAGAGCAGCCACTTCTTAACCGGTCAAGATTCAGCAAAGTAATAACTGAGATAATGAACAATGTATTTGAATTTTGCTAAAATCATATTTTCTCATGACTCTTCATTTGTCCATTTATTGAACAGTCGACGAATATTTTATTAAGAATGCGAAGAAATTTATTTGCACCGCCTTCAGCCTACTATCAAACATGGAATTTTAGTTAAAGTGCATTTTCGAGTATCGGTTGTTCACATTTTGTTGACAGGGTGGCAAATATCCATTCGTCAAAAAAGCTACACATCTCTTCTAAGGGAAAGACTTCTTCTAATATTCATCGACGGTTATTTGGACAAGAAACACAGGGTGTCTCAAAAATATTAACATCATGTAAAATGTGAGTATCTGAGTAACTATATGTCCGAGGCAAACGAAATTAAATAGGATTCATGTTGAACAATAAAGATTTATTTATTAAAATTCGAACAAGAGATTCAAAATAATGCAGATTTTATAACCAATTTCACAAGGCTTCACAAATGTTCATTATGCGCACCAGATGTGACACGACACAGGTTAAGTCGGTAGTCCAGCTCCTGCCAAACGCGCTGTAGCATGTCTTGCGTAACATTCTGCAGCGCGTCAGTGATTCTCTGCTTAAGTTCCCCTAGAATTGTAACAAGAGCGGGGAGATATAGTCCTGTCAAATAGCCTCATAGAAAAAAAAATCACAATGTGTCAAGTCAGGTGAACCTGATGGCCATTTCAACAACACATTGTCAATATCACTGACACGCCCGATTCATCTCCCTGGTAGATTCTAATTGAGATAAGTCCGCACAGTCAACTTAGTTTGAGCGAGAATTGGCTATGTTATTAGACTATAAAATGATGTCAGTTTTGGGGAGGGTAGCCTGTATTACCGTTTTCATAGAGGATCGACATCTACACTTAATAAGAAATTTTTGATAATAATTTCAAAATAAATATGATAATAATTTGATAATAATTTCAAAAATGTATTCAGCATGTCCCATAGTCAAATCAGTCTTCTGACTCTATAAATGTAAATTTCAATTTTTAATTAAGTAAAATATGCAAAAAGACTTGTACAACATATTTCTTTCTGTCTTTGAATATAGCTTGGTCCGATGCTCCATCGGGGAAGATAGCAAATCTGATAAATTCAATACTAGGAAAAATAAAGAGAATGTGTTTTTAGAACTTTTAAATACAATGTCCACTCCAATGGTATCCTTCTGGACGGTGGCGAAGGGGATCTAAGCGTTTGTATAATCGTGAGTTCAGTCCTTGGATATACCGTGTCCCTTCAGAATGTAAGCAATCATAGCCCCCACATCTTCCTCTCCCTTGTAGCTCTTAATAAGTTTTGTCTTTTTGTTATTTACTCAAGTTCATCAAGTACGTTACGCAGTTTTCCTTTGCCCCTCTATCCCTCAATCTGTCCTGTGAGTATCAGATTTTCCAAGCCCTCCTTCCTCATTATGTGCTCCACAAATTTCAACTGCCTTTTCCTGATGTTAAGCACAAGTTTCCTTTTTCCATTCTCACCAAAACCTCCTCGTTGCCCACATGTTCAGTTTATGGTATCCTCAGAAGCTTTCTGTATAACCACATTTCTGTTGCTTCAAGTATCTTCTTCAGCTTTGAGGAGATTGTCCAGCATTCGCTGTCACACAGGCAGGAGGACAGTTCAACAGGAACAATAATTAGTACATGTAAGATATCCCGTATTAGCCTAAATAATAGACATCTGAAGATGGTCAGGAGTTACTTGACTGAAACGTAGTGTCTATAATAATATCTATAATCATCAAGATGAGTTTGAATGTCGAATACGTGAAAATATATCGATAATTCTTCACCTCTAAAGTAAAATAAACTTCTAACAAATGGTTAGGAGATTGCAGTCTGAAGCTCGGTATCAGTGTGATGGTCGATTTTTACTTATAGCGTGTTGGACAATTTTAATCACCGGTTGTTCAAATTTTCTTGGAAAATACATAGGAAAGACTTATTCAAATAATAGCTGTTTGGAAAGAAAAACAGAACTTTGTGCATAAAAAGTTTCGCTTCATGTCATAAAGTAAAAAATCAAAAATCATTTAACAATGGCATTTCCTGAAACGGAAGTAAGCAATTCTCATGTACAAGTTAGTTTCCTGACATGTATCCCATCAAAACATGAAATATGAAAAACACTTCTACAAAAGAATTGTTTTGTACTTTAGAATTAGTTTTCTTCTTGTCTGTACCGTGACCTTTTAAATCAGGTCTCTCCACAACTTCCTATCCTTTGTAGCTGTAAGCAACGCCTGTCCCTTTACTATCTCACCCAGTTCTGCTTCTACTCTTCATTTACACGAGCTCGTAGGTTACACAATGTTTTCCTCTAACCCTATTACCTTCAACACGACCTGTAGATGTTAAATTTTTCAAGCTCAATTTCCTGATGATGTCTTCCAGAAATACCAACTGCTTTTTTTTTCTGATTCTTACAGTCTTTTTGTTTCCATTTTCCATAAAACTTCCATGATACTATAATAACTTTACTACCATAACTCTCACCTCAAAAACATACCTGTGAATGGAATTGCCTGATGGGACAACTTTGGAAAGGCGAGTATCATTAAATCTTGAATTTTGCATTTTGGGGCTAGTTTAAAATGAATACTTCTATCTCAATCTGGCAATCATGCTTGTAGATAATCGATTTTGATTTACAAACATTTGTATTTAAAATATAAAGATCATATTTGTTACACAACGTACTTATAAACACAGCCTTTCCTTTCTGTCATACAAAATTATATTTTTTATAACTTTTCGCTGGTAGTATTGTCACCTTGAAATACCTTTAAAAAAAAAACGAGTTTTAAAGAAATTTTAAATTCACCACTTGCACTGTTTTGGGTTAATTTTCGATTAAGTAGAGCTAAATTGGGCTAATGACCCAGGTCTTCACGATTATCATGTGATTGTACAAGATACTAGCCAAGCCAAGCCAAACCACGATTCTGATAATACGCTTGCATTTTTCTTCTGCCATGCCTGCTTTGTTCACGTATGATCTATTCCTGCTTGGTCTTACGAAGAAAGACGATTCCCCGATATCGTGTTTAATAAATCTATCCATTCGCCTTTCTTGGTAACCAATGCCTCATGGTGCCAATGCTATTCTGGTTAATAGCTCTCCGAGGGATCATCCATAATTGTTGAAATCTATCGCGTTTTTGTTTTGCAGGCATGGCTATCTGTACATAATGTCTAACCATCTTTGTACAACTTTTAGTTTGAGATTCAGAAATTTACTTCTTTGGACATTTCTGATTTCCAAGAGATCCTTGTCTTAATATTTAATCTATAGCTAGTGGAAACAATGGTTTCATACCTTTTCCACTTGAATTTGCGCGAAATATATTGCAACGATCTCAGCCGGAATTTGAACTCGAATTGCCGATTTCTCCTTTCAGGAACTAACACCGCTAACCCTTATGCTACCTGTACATAATAAATAACCAATAAAAAAAAGATAGGTCGGTGGGAAAGTGAGAAATTTGGGAAGTGAAGACCTTAATTGTGTAGGGAGAAAGAGAGAGAAAGATTAAAAGTCAGAGAGGGAAAAGAAAAAAACATGAGTGACAAAAAGTAAAATATATCGGACGTGGTGAGAACAGCCGATTGTGAAAAACATTTATTGTCAGTTTAAATATAAATAAATAAGAATTAATGTTCAAAGTCTATAAACAGTTGCTTGATAAGATTTAAATGTTTCGCCTTCTTTGAAAATATTATTCTTATGATTTGCTTATTTTTCTTTCTTTTTTTTTTTATTGCCCTCTCTCCTCCCATCCCCTCCCTTATCTAAACAAACCATAATTGTACACAGAATTCCGGTTTTTAGGAGTGGAGCTCAGAGACGCTTGCTAAGGACGCGGTAAGTTTTCAAATATTTGACGTCATCGATGACGTCAGAAAAGATAGTTATCTCCTAATGAGACCATCATTGTCTTTTTGTTGTTGTTGGTGGTGGTGTTACTCAATGACAAGTTTCATCATTATTATTTTTTTTAAAGTTATTCGACGGGAAAATGTATTATTATTATTATTATTATTATTATTATTATTATTATTATTATTACTATTTTCATATTCACACCAGATATCCGGTATTTGACGCTGAGTGACCGTAAATCTTCTCAAATCCCCAGCTTCTTTCTGAACATCATTACAGATCCTGGTGATACCGTGTTCTGAACAGTACCAACTCTTCGTGGAATTCCTAATTCGTTTAGTCTTGCCTCTCAGGGTTTTGGCACTTTTCTAAGAGTGCCAAATATCGGAGGACTTGTTTTTCCTTTCTCAGTTCTCTTAAGAGGAAACTTTTGGCTTTATTCAAATTCCGAAGCAAATTATTTTATTTGCGATTCTTTAAGTTGTTCGACGAGGACAGTATGAAAATTTGCATATGTTTGTCAATACTTCCGAATCTGCAACAAGAAATAGTCAAATGATGCTATAAAATACACCTGTCTATAAAATACACCTGTCTAATCAGGGTTATACATTAACGTTCTGTTAATCAAAAATAGTAAATATAAAATGTCTCGCCACTCAATAACATACACACAAGAAAGAGAGCCATTAATGACATTGTTCGTTGCCATTAAATGAGTATTCTGTCGAATCAAAAGACCCGGACGAGAAGAATAAACGTCGCGTTTCGCTTTCTCTCAATTCCAGAAAAAATAACGAAAAAAAGGAAATTATTTAAAATCTGGTTTTCGAGTAGTTTTTAAGCTAGTCAAAATTCTAACTTCGACATATGTATTTCATTGCAATAAAAAGAAAAGCAAATGGTGCATTAACTCGTTATAAAGTAAACTGTCAAATCAGAGCTACATGATATAAGATGAACGTCTTTACGAAAAACTTCAGAAACAAGTTAATTTTGCTAAAAATAACGTTGGGAAACGCGGGCAACGGTGAATGGGAAAGAATAATGCTCAATGCAAGATTAACCTATTGGCAAAAGTAGCATAAAATATGGGGACTGTATTTTCAAGTACCCTTTTCCCCTACCTGTTTTATAAGTTCCATCACAATGCTAGTAAATAATTTGTATGTATTTTATAACAGGAGTTGGCAACCTTTTGCTGACTATGTGCTGACTTAGGGTTTTAAAATCATTCATTATGCCAACAGCATACGTATTTTTTATACATGTAAAGACCAATATGGCTGTTATACAATATATTTTATATAGTAATATATAGTATATATACTTTAGTATATATCAAAATTGAAACAGCTAAATATCTTTGCATTGTAGTATTTATTGGTTCGAACTTCGTGATGTCATTTACGGCTGCGTGACATTGGAAATTTCTTGGCGTACCACGTGTGCGGTAGGTTGCCGACATCTGTTTTATAAGATATGCTGTAAGACTAGCTCTGGCGAAATCCGGTCCAGATAACGCTGAGCTACGAAGTGTTCAACATGGATTGGAAAAAAAGATATCATAGAAGGGACTAGCAGTAGAGCCCGGCGTTGCCCGGGGATGTAACAGTAAGAGATAGATCAAGTATCGACCATCATAAAGACTGAAAAATAAAATTGACAAAGATTATTGTTTAAGGTTGACGGACACGCATGTCTTAATTAGTTTTTTTGTTTGTTTTCAATCGTTATGAGTCTACCGATTGAATAGAATTTTATTATAAACAATTGTCTTGTAAATGGAATTTTTAAAGCATTTTGAATGTAAAAATAAAGAAAAAAGTGTGCAAGACAATACGAAACATTACCTGCCAAAAAAAAAGTGAAGTTTTGTTGAAATCGGTAGAAAAATGTAGGAAATCCGATCCCATATATAAACGAACACACACACACACACACACAAACAACCTGGGTTTTATAATAAGTATAACTCGATAGGAGTTGCCCCCCCTTCATTCTCGTGATGCCTCTTAATCGTGATTTCAAATTGATTTCGTGCAAAAACAATGGTGTTTTTCTACTTTTTGGCGCTGTCAGAACCACCGCAAGGTAAATTTACGTAGTCCTGTGAAGTTTTGTTGAAATCGGTTGAAAAATGTAGGAAATCCGATCCAATATATCAACGTACATACATACACACATACACACACAATCTGCGCTTTATAATAAGTAAGATTAAATGGCAAATGAAAACAGAGGTGATCAGGATATATAGCAAGAAGAAAAGATAACAGATAAAGGAAAAGGATACTTGATTGTTTCTAATATTTAGCAAAACTGGTAGGAATAAATTAACAGATAGGAGATAGTGAGGTGTGATAGTAAGAAAATAGCTGAATCTTGTTGTCAAAGAATGAACTGAAAAAAAATCTTTATCAGTGGGAGATTAGCAGGGATTATCTCACATCTGTTTTTGTTATTTAATCTCTTCTATGATATATTCTTCCCTGATCCGGAGACCACTTTTTAACTCCTTGTTATCCCTGGGCCGTATTAAGCTAAAGCGAGACCAACAGCATATGTTGAAAAAGGGTCCCCATTATTTGAAAAAGAAATATACATAAATATTAAATCAAAAATAACTTAGCAGCAGAATGATATCTTCTATGCGCCTAATCATTTCAGGAAGTTGGCGATCATGGCTCTCCACAATTTTCCGTTCGTTGTAGGATTAATAACTATTGCTTTTTGACATCTTTGCCAAAACCTGTTCCACCACACATTCGTTCAAGCTCTCCAGGTATATTTTGCATTGTTTTAATTTGGCTCTCTTACTTTCAGTCTGTCCTGTGAGTATCAAATTTTGTAAACCTTCATGATGTGCCCAAGAAATTTTAACTGCCTCGTCTTCCTGTTAAGCATAAGTGTCCTTAATAAATTTTGTCTTTGTCATCGCTTTTAAACCCTGCTTCACCACACATTCCTTCAAGCTCTCCAGGTACATTTCTCATTTCTAACCTTTGGCTCTCTTACTTTCAGTCTGTCCTGTTAGTATCAAATTTGCTAAAACCTCTTTCCTCGTGATGCGCCAAAGAAATTTCATCTGTCTCTTGCAAACCCTGCTCCAACACCCAATTCCTTCAAACTCTCCAGGTACATTTTGCATTGCTTACATTTGGTTATCTTACCTTCAGACTGTTCTATGAGTATCAAATTTTCTAAACCCCTCTTTGTCATGATGTGCCCCAGAAATTTCAACTGTCTCTTCTTGCTGTTAATCATTAGTGTCCTTTTTGTGGCTAATATCTCTAGAACTTCATCGTTGCTGAAATGTTCGGTCCACTTATTCTCAGTATCCTTCTGTAGAACCGCATTTCTGTTGCTTCAAGTGTCTTCTTCATCTCTGAAGAGTTTGTCCAAGATTCTCTGCCATATAAGAGGGCTGTTACTACATAACTGTTCAGTACTGTTCTGTTTCTAACGAAATTTTCTTGTTTCTTAATACTTTGCTTAGCTTTTGGAAAACACCTTTCGCTATCCCAATGCGCCTTTCTATTTCCGTGTCACACTTTCCGTACTCATTAGGACTTCATCATACTAGATTTGTTTACGTTGATACGTTTACACGCGCGCACGAACGCGAGACACTGAGAATTTTAAATTGAGAGATTTTTTAATTATTTTTTTTTTCTTTTTGGAGGGTAAATTATATAAAACTGTCCTGTTCTTTTTTTCCGAGTGCTTTCGGCTATACATTTAGCCATTTTCAAGGTTGAAATATATTAACGATTAACAAGAAATAGATTGTTGTATGTATGTATTTATATAATGTTTTCATTTTCAAAACACGGTCAAGATATTGTGTCCATGTTCATAGTTGATATTATTGTTGATTTGTTTTGCTTTTATTAATAGGGCTTCCATTATTTTTACCCTCTTTTTACATGTAGACGATGCTATTATATTTGTGTTGCTAACAAGTATGTTACGAATAGGGTCTAGTAGGTCTCCATGAGTATTTAAATGAGATCTAATTGAACTATGGTCAGTAAAGTGTAGTGTGAGTCTTCGTGTCAAACATGTTGTAGTGTTGCCGATATAATTGTTTATGAATTTTGATTGATCAGGAATACAATTCCTTAATGGATATTTAAATTCGTAAATAATATTTGTTCTATTCAATTTTGTTCTAAGAGGTGAATTATTATTTTTAACTATAAGGTTAGAAGTTTTAAACTTTTTGTAATAAATAATTAGTCTATTTTGTTTGCTATTGTCAACTAGTGTTGTTAATTTTTTTTTATAATATTCTTAATTCTAGTTTCATTATAAAATATTAATGTCGTTGTTTATGTTTCTATTCTCGTCGTTGCTATTAGCTACCTTAGACAGAAAATAAATATATACATACAACAATCTATTTCTTGTTAACAGTTACAAAGAAAAAATATAAGATCACATGAAAAATTATATAAAAAACTAAAACAAAATACTTTGTCGTATTCAATGAAACATGCATGAAAGAAGGATTGCTGCCTAAATACACACACACACACACACACACACACACACATATATATATATATATATATATATATATATATATATATATATATATATATATGTAAAGTAATTTTCGTAAAGTTGCATAAGTACGTTCATAACAGCGGAAGGGTTAAGACTAGTGAAGGTTCAATAGATTTTGAAGTGCAGTTCTGCTAACAAACGAAAATACTTTTGATACGTCCTAATAAAATTTATCATTTAAGCTGCTTTTTTTTTCAATTTGCTTCCTATTCTGTCAATCTTTACTGCCTATATTTATCTGCATTCTTCGACTCCCTTTCACAGATTTGATGAGCCAGGATCGTCTTTGTTTCTTTTTGTTTTTAGTTTCCGTTTTTTTTTTGTTTTTTGTTTTTTTTAATTTCTTTTTCTTTATACTCAGAGGTGCTTCAAGAAAACATGTTTAACTTTACCCTTTTGACCCAAGGTGCGGTATGCAGTCCGGCATTTTCTTGTCACTTGAATAAAACTCCTTGCGATACGCATTTATATTCGTAGATAGACATTCATGACACACTTTTGCATGTTGTGGGGAAAGAGAGAAAGAAAAAAGAACGAGAGAGTGAGAGAAAAAAAAATGAGAGAGATAGCGTGATTCATAACAATGGTATCTTCATTTGACGGAAGTAAAATGTTCATTTGTTTGGATTTTTTTCTATTCCTTCTTTTTTTTTTTTTTTTTTTTTTTACACATCTTTATTTCTTCTTTTTATCCTTGATTTTTTAAATCTTTTTCTTCAACTCACTTCTTCCTGAAATAATGTGACACAAACTATGTAACTAAAAAAAATTGTTAATCCAGATTGTTAATATGTCCATTAACACACGGAACACGTGAGTCTTGTGGCTTGTTGCGTCTTGCTTCTGACTGTCCCGTGCGGCCATTCCACGGTTTTATTGAAGATAATCCTCGAGATTCAGCTACTGCTTTGCGTCGGTGAACAATCTGGATTAACAACTTTTTTAGTTACACAGTTTGTGTCCCATATTTCAAGAAGGAGTGAGGTGAAGAAAAAGACAAACCAATTAAGGATAAGAAAGTAAGAAGAAATAGAGATGTAAAAAAAAAAAAAAAAAAAAAAAAAAAAAGAAGAAATACAAAGAAAGTTTACTTCCGTCAAATGAAGATACCATTGTTCTGAATCATTCTATTTCTCTCACTTTCCTTCTCACTCTCTCCTGATCTTCTTTGTTGTACCTTCGGAATGCGAGTGGTCATAGCTCTCCACAATTTCCTGTTTTAATGTTTTTCCTCTTACTATCTTTCCCAAATGTTTTTCTTTTTTTTTTTTTATTCATTTCACCCCAAGCAAGGCAATAAAACCGCTAAGACTCTATGGGGTTACTGAGTGTTAGAGAATATGACAAAAAATACTGTTAAGGAGAGAAAACAATAAAAGAACAAGAATTAAGAAGACTGAAGATAACGATTGATATTGAATTTAAATTTTTGAAAATTCCTGCCATCCATTGTTTTTCATCATTTCACTGCAAACAAGGCGAGAATACCACTAGTACGCATAGGGTTACAGGAAGTAAAAATGAAAAGGACTGAAAATAGGGAGGATTGAAGAAAGAACAAAAGTGGTTAGAGACAACTCAACACCGCCAACTCAACACCACCAACTCGGGACTGAAGCAATTCAGGACCGAGGCAACTGAGCACCTAACATAACTTTTTATAACCGAATGAAAGTAATTTATTAAGGATTAAAACTTTAATTAGTAAATATTTTTCTTCAATAAAAGGTATTTGAAATGGCATTATGTAAAATATTAACCTTCTTTTTTTTAATAATTTTTAATAAAGTAAATCTTAAAGAAATTTATTTTTTAATAAAGTAAATCGCAAAATGCAAAACAAAATGGATCAGTTTTTGTCTTTGATTATTTTTAATGAAGGGAATTAAGGATTAAAACCTTAATTAGTGAACATTTTTCTTTAAATAAGGCATTTGAAAATACATTAGATAAAATTTGAACAGGTTTTTTGTTTTTACTTATTTTTAATAAAGTAAATCGTAAATCATTAAATTATTTCTATAAAAATATTTTTTCGAATATTGATTTAATTTATTTAAAAAATAAATTACATTTCAATTTACTTAATTAAAAATAATTAAAAACAAAAAATTATATCATCTTGCTTTGCATTTTTTGATTTACTTTATTAAAAATAATTACAAAGAAGTGTGTTTTATTGAATTATTTTTACATGTCAATTTATTTTATTACAAAGTAAAATTCTTAACGATTAACTTTAGTAAAAATAACTAAAAACAAAAAAAAAATACAGAATGTCTTTTCAAATGCCTTACTTGAAGAAAAATATTTACTAATTAAAGTTTTAATCCTTAATGAGTTACTTTTATTCAGTTATAAAAAAAATGTTTTTCTGGTGCTGAGTTGCTTCGGACCTGAGTTGTTCTGGCGCTTAGTCGGTGGTGATGAGTTGGCGGTGTTGAGTTGTCCTGCACTACACAGAAGATGGCGATTGATGTTGCATTTATTTGCACAAATTCGTTGGGTAGGTTACTAGTTTCTTTCTGAAAATCAAACCTTTAATTTACACAGTAAGTGACAAATTCTCAACGTCCTCTCTCCTTATTATATGTCCCAGAAATTGAAATCGTCTCTTTCTCATTCTCAGTATAAGTGACACTTTGTTCAGTGAGTGTCAATTTTTACAAGTCCTCTTCTTTATTTATGATCCCTAGAAATATCAACTCCGTATATTTTTGACTCTCATTTTCCTTAAAATTAACTCAATCACATATTATGCCCATGTTATTCTTGGCACAATTCTGTAAAACGACGTCTCTGTCACCACAATTCTCCCATTCCTCTGCATTATCCAGCATAGCCAGCATAGCCAGCTGTATAGTCATTCTGATAATGACCGAAGAGTAGGAAGGCTACAAAAGCCGACACGTTGAGATAATGAGAGAAGTATAATGCTCCAAGCTTTGTGATAAGGCCGAAGAGTGTAAGGGCCGCAGGATACGACGGCCGACGAGTACAACAGATGAGGCTATAAGATAAAAGACGAAGGGTGCAACGTGCGAAGGATACAACGGCCGAAGACTAGAACGGATGAGGCTTTATGATAACAGCCGAGGCGTGCAGCGGCCGCAGGATACGACGGCCGACGAGTACAACGGTTGAGGATTTATGCTAACAGCCGAAGTGTGCAACGTGCGAAAGATGCCACGGCCGACGAGTAGAACGGATGAGACTTTATGCTAAGAGGCGAAGAGTGCAACGGCCGAATGATACGATGGCCGAGGAGAACGACTGATGAGGCTTTATGATAACAGCCGAAGGGTGTAATGGCCGAAGGATACGACAGCCGACGAGTACAACGGATGAGGGTTTATGATAACAGCCGTATGGTGCAACGTCCGAAGGATACAACAGGCGACGAGTACAACGGACGAGGCTTGATGATAACAGCCGAAAGGTGCAACGGCCGAAGGATGCAACGGCCTACGAGTAGAACGGATGAGGCTTTATGATAACAGCCGAAGGGTGCAACGGCGGAATCATACAACGGCCGATGAGTACAACGGATGAGGTATGATAACAACCGATGGGTGCAACGTGTGAAGGATACAACGGCAGAAAATAGAATGGATAAGGCTTTATGATAACAGCCGAAGTGTGCAACGTCCGAAGGATACGACGGCCGACGAGTACAACGGATGAGGTTTTATGATAACAGTCGAATGGTGCAACGGCCGAATGATACAACGGCCGACGATTACAACGGATGATGCTTTATGATAACAGCCGAAGGGTGCAAGAGCCGAAGGATACAACGGCCGACGAGTACAAAGGATGAGGCTATATGATAACAGCCGAAGGGTTCAAGGTTCGAAGGATACAACGGCCGACGAGTAGAACGGATGAGGCTATATGATAACAGTCGAAGGGTGCAACGGCCGAAGGATACAACGGCAGACGAGTTCAACGGATGAGGCATTATGATAACAGCCGAAGGTTGCAACGGCCGTAGGATACGACGCCCGACGAGTACAACGGATGAGGTTTTATGATAACAACCGAAGAGTGCAACGGCCGTAGGATACGACGCCCGACGAGTACAACGGATACGGCTTTATGATAACAGCCGAAGAGTGCAACGGCCGAAGGATACAACAGCCGACGAGTAGAACGGATGAGACTTTATGATAACAGCCGATGGGTGCAACGGCTGAAGGATACAACGGCAGACGAGTTCAACGGATGGGGCTTTATGATAACAGCTGAAGTATGCAAGGATCGAAGGATACAACGGCCGACGAGTACAACGGACGAGGCGTTATGATAACAGCCGAATGGTGCAACGGCCGAAGAATACACCGGCCGACGAGTACAAAGGATGAGGCTTTGTGATTACAGCCGAATGGTGCAACGGCCGAATGATACAACGGCCGACGTGTATAACGGATGAAGTTTTATAATAACAGCCGTTGCGTGCAACGGCCGAATGATACAACGGCCGACGAGTACAAAGGATGAGGCTTTGTGATATCAGCCGAAGGGTGCAATAGCCGAAGGTTACAACGGCCGACGCGTACAACGGATGAAGCTTTATGATAACAGCCGAAGGGTGCAACGGCCGAAGAATACAACGGCCGAAGTGTACAATGCATGTGGTTTTTTGATAACAGCCGAAGGGTGCAACGGCGAAGGATACATCGGCCGACGAGTAGAACGGATGAGGCTTTTTGTAACAGCCGAAGGATTCGACGGCCGAAGAATACAACGGCCGACGAGTACAAAGGGTTAGGCTTTGTGATAACAGCCGAATGGTGCAACGGCCGAATGATACAACGGCCGACGAGTACAAAGGTTGAGGCTTTGTGATAACAGCCGAAGTGTGCAACGGCCGAAGGTTACAACGGCCGGCGAGTACAACGGATGAAGCTTTATGATAACAGCCGAATAGTGCAGCGGCCGAAGCATACAACGGCCGAAGAGTACAATGGATATGGTTTTGTGATAACAGCCGAATGGTATAACGGCCGAAGGATACAACGGCCGACGAGTACAACGAATGAGGCTTTTTGATAACAGCCTTCGGGTGCAACGTCTGAAGGATACAATGGCCGACGAGTACAACGTATGAGGCTTTATGATAACAGCCGAACGGAGCAACGCCCGAACGATGTAATGGCCGACGAGTCCAACGAATGCGGCATTGTGATAACAGCCGGTGTGTCCAACCGCCGAAGTGTACATCAGTCTAGGCTTAGAGATGACGCCCGAAGTTTACAACGGACGTGATATTGTGATTCCTACCAAAGAGTACAACGGTCGGGGATTTGTGATACCTGACTAAGTGTACAACTGCCGAGTCATTGTGATAACGGCCGAGGTATACAATGTCCGAGACTTTGGGAATCCCAATAATGGTAATGGTACAACGACCGAAGCTTACAAAGGGCGAGTCTTTGTTATAATAGCTGTAGGGTACACAGGGCGAGCCTTTGTAATAACGGCCAAAGTGTACAACGGCCGAGCCTTTGTGATAACGACCGTAATGTATGACGGTCGAATGATGCAACAACCGTCGAGGCTTTGTGATAACATCTGAAGGGTACCGCGTCCGAGACGTTGAGATAACGGGCAAAGGGACAGCGAACGAAAGGTACAAAGTGCGACCCTTTGTGACAACGGCCAAAGGTCGAAGCTTTGTGATAACGGCCAACGAGTACAACGGCGGCGGTTTTGTGATAACGGCTGTACTGTATGACGTTCGAGGCTTTTTGATAACGGCCCATAGTTACAACGGCCGAGGCTTTGTTATAACAGTTGAAGTCTACAACGTCTGAGACTTTGGAATACCGACCAAAGTGTACAAAGGCCAAGGCTTTGTGATAACGGCTTAAGGGTACAACGGCCGGTGCTTTATAATAAACGCCAAAAGGTACAACGACTGAAGATTTGTGATAACGGCCGAAAGGTACCACAGCCACTTTGTGATAACATTTGAATGGTAAAACGTCCGAGTTGTTCGGATAACGACCGAATGGTATAACGGTCGAGGATTTGTGATAACGGCTGAAAAGTACAACGGCTGAGACGTTGTGATAACGGCCGGAGATTACAAAGGCAGCAGATTTCTGATAAGGGCCGAAGAGTACCTCGGCCGAATGGTACAACGAAGAGGCTTTGTGATAATGGCAGAAAAGTACCATAGTCGAAGCGTTATGATAAAGGTCGAAGAGTACAACGGCCGAGGCGTTGGGATGACTACCGAAGAGTACGTCAGAGGCATTGTTATACCTGCCGTAGTGTACAATGGCCGAGGCATTGGGATTACAGCCGAAGGGTAAAACGTTCGAGACGTTGGGATAACTGGCAAAGGTACAACGGCCGAAGAGCATAAAGGGCGAGACGTTTGTATACTGGCCTGAGATTACAACATCCGAAGGGTACTACGACCGAGGCTTTGTGATAACAGCCGGTGTACAACTGCCGAGGCCTTGCAATAACTGACGAGGGTACAACGGCCGACCGTTAGGATACCGGCCAAAGAGTACAACGGCCGAGAATTTATGATGAAGGCTTAATGGAACAATGGCCGGTGTGTTGTGATAACGGCTAAAAGGTACAACGGCCGAGACTTTGTCATAATGGCCGAGGCGCTGTGATAACCACCGGAGGGTACAACGGCCGAGATCTTGTGATAAGCTCCGAAGGTAACAACGGCCAATGCTTTGTGATAGCGGCCGAAAGGTACAACGGCCGACGCTTTGTGATAATGGTCGAAGAGTGCAACAGTCGAGGCTAAATCAAGGAGTCTGGTCCAGAACAGTAAACCTCTCTGAACGAAACCAGTCCCCAGTAGAGAAAGAAGCTAACGCGATCATCTCCGGGAATACCTGAAAGGTAAATATTTTTATTCTTGTCACGGACCAAAAACCTCGAAGGCTAAAAATGACAAAATTCATCGCTAGCGAATTAAACGTTCCACTTACAAATATGGTAACAGATATCGATCGGGAATCAAAAACACATACCTAGATGCGTTAACCAGGGTACATTGCGTTTCTATTGTAAATAGTGACCTTAAAGAATTATATAATAATCTGTCATCTTGGAGTATCAAGAATAATGCACTTTATCAGGTTGAGAAATTTGCTCTTCTGAACAGAGAAAGTAAAGAGAATGATTGAAAAATGTGTGTGCTGTGGAAAAGACAAGATTTGTGAGAGGGGGAAGCAAATTAGTCAAAGCCACTCACTTCTTCGAAAGATTAGATATAGATTTCAAAGCACCGCTTCCTTCAAATCGAGGTGGAAACAAATATTGATTGATTATCATTGATGAATATAGTCGTTTTCCTTTCGCCTTTACGTATAGGGACATGCTTACTACAACTGTATTGACTTGTTTATGTAAATTATTTGATTATATACGCGCTAATAAAGGACCTAGGTTTTATGTTGGATGAGTTAAGTTTTTTTCAAGAGGAAGGAATATATCTACTGCGTACAGCCCACGAGGAAACGGCCAAGTGGACTGACTGAACGGAACTCTGGAACATAGGACGATCAACTTAGCCCTAAAGTCGAGAGGTTTACCTGTGTATCAATGGGGAAACCCTTGACGCTCTCCACTCGATTCGTTCCTTACTGTGTACTCCTCATGAACGGATGTTTTCTTATCCGAGAAAATCTACCTCTGGAAGATCTGTTCCTTCGTGGTTGACAATTCCTGGGAAAGTGCTCATGAGAAACTATGCTCTGAACAACAAGTACGAACCTACTGTACGAGAAGTTGAGCTGAGTCAGGCGAATCCCGATTACGCTCTTGTTAGGTTACCAAATGGTTACCTCGCTCCTACAATCTCGACAATCTCCGAACCTGATGCAGTTACAATAGTCTCAAATAGCCTTATACAGGATTCAGAAGGAAATAACATAGCAAAATCAGAAGATAATGTACCACAACCAGTGTCTAGTACAAGGGGCTGAACCAGGAACCTGTAACTTCCCAAACCTAAACACTGCAAAAATATCCCCCCCAACCAAATCCCCTAAGTGTATCACGACTCGGTATCGAACATTAAATAAATAAAAATAAAAAATAAATAATTTTTTTTTTTTTTTTTTTGGAACAACATTCTTTTTCTTTTGCTGAAATAAAGTATTCAAAATTTACATTGTCAAAAAAAAAACTAAAAAAAAACAGTGTGGTGTGAGAATGTTGTTTTCATATGCAGATCACCATATAAATAGTAGCAGGTAGGGCCCCTTGAAGCGATGTAATGGTTAGCAAGCTTGTTTGTCTAGGACAATTGCGATTGAGAAGTGAGTTCGATCCTCACTGGGTGCCCCATAGTGTCGGCCTTTCGCCACATCTATGCTACACTTGGAAAATCTCTATAAATAGCAGTGGATACAGCTGGAGGCTAAAACAAATCCTGACCTTGGTGACTAAACTACTAGAGAAATAGTACTGAATACTTCTAGTTAATTATAGCTTACAAAAATATTATAAAATTATCATTTCTTTATGTTTGTGTATACTAAAAGCAAAAGATTGGTTTAAATAAAGTATACAGCAATATTTAATGCATGTAAATATATATAATTTTAAATAGACGCCCCGTTTTTATTTTAAACACTGGTTATTTTCACACACAGGCATCCATTAGAAATAACTTTTGATGAAATAAAAATATCGGACTAAAAATCCCACCATATATATATATATATATATATATATATATATATATATATATATATATATATATATATATTGTTACGAACCCCGATCTAAATTTATTATAAAGACTATACCATTGCTTATATTTTAGAAGCATTCTAAAATAAAGAGCCCAGTACTTGCAGAAAATGCAAAGATAGTAAACCCAAAGAGATAGGTAGACTTAGTGGCGACAAGGATTGACCAGAGTGTCCCCCCCCCTTTCCTTCTCTTTTGGTCAAGGTGTTGACAGCATGATTTACGCGGATAGATTCCGGTTGGGAGGAGTTGAAACACTTTAAACTAAACTTTCTCTGACCCTGAAGATGCGAGAGAGGGTCGATGACTTCATTCCACCCATAAGGGGAAAAGTTAGTATTTTGAAAATTGACCACGTGACAAGAAGAAAACGGAAACGAATAGTGAAACGGAAAAGTTAGTCTTCGTCCGGGCCTGCGGGCTGGTAGGACGTCTGGCAAATGTCTCGGCATGTGGGCCGAAAAGATGTGTTTGCGAAATTGTGAGGAGAATTGGTCTCCCAGTCGAATGAATGGACCCGTTTGACGACGTAGGCGGAACGCCGCTATATCGAAGAGAAAGAAAGCAGTTTCAACTGTCACCAAGCCCTTAAACAAAGCACGAGAAGGAAAAGAAAGAAAGAAAGAAAGAAAGAACAGACCATCTCGAGCTAGAATGCTGTTATACCAAGACGAAAGAGAGAGGGGACGTATTTTCTGCTTCATCGTCAGCCGAGCCCCTAGACGACGAAAAGAGAAAGAGAGGATGAAGGGGAATACCTCAAAAAGAGACCCTTATAAAAAGAAATAGAAAAGGAAAAAGAAAAAGAAAAGAAGACATATTAGGTTGGTGCAAAAATAATGTTGTTTTTCTTTTGAAGTTGAACTTCAAAAAACGACATTATTTTTGCTCCAACCTAATACTAGTAGAAAATGCAAACATAATAACCTCATCGACATAGGGTTAGGGTTAAAAAAAAAAAAAAGATTAAAAAATAATGCAAGCCTTAATAATAAAAATGAAAAAGCCAACACTTAATATTAACTACGAACACAGCCACAATGTGCTGCGTTATATATATATATATATATATATATATATATATATATATATATATATATATATTTTAACAGATAAAGACATGTTCAAAAGACTTATCTATCCGACTTCAATTTGAAGTTGGATTAATAACTTTTCTATATCTAATAAATATTGTTTCTATATATTTTTAATAATGAGCACTTTGTTTACAAAAATTTGCTCCACTTAAAACGCGATTAATTTACAGGATTATATATATATATATATATATATATATATATATATGCATGTATATATATATATATATATGTGTGTGTGTGTGTGTGTGTGTGTGTGTGTGTGTGTGTGTGTGCGCGTGCGTGTAATCCTGTCAATTACAACAGAAAATCTACCAGGAATGCTGATATATTATAACAGCCTGGACGAAAATTTATCGAGGGTGAACTAGAGATCAAGGAATTTTCCAGACATTTTCGTCTTAGAGGATTAGTCTCTCTTTTAATAAAAGTGACATTCCGTATGTAACAATATGGGATAATCAGGAACAAAGGTGATAGAGAGAAAAAGAAAAAAAAATACAGATTAATTTGGCGAGATTGAAAAAATATTCTATCAAAAATTTTGAAACTACCAGCGTCTCACGTTTCGGGCGTGGTGTAGACGTGACAACATCAACAAAACCCAATCCGATGAAATCCTAACGGGTGAAACGCATCACAAAACCTTTCCAATTTGTCATATTATATATATATATATATATATATATATATATATATATATATATATATATATATATATATAATGGAAATGTTTAAAACACGGAACCAAAATTTTGGATTAAAAATAAATCTATTAATTCTTTAGAAATTGCTTTGTTTATTTTTCGGACACGAAATCGAGACGATATACGAACGAGGAAATGTGCATTTCACGCTCTCTATGGTCGGGCGAATTAAGGGATGCCGAACTAAACGGTGGTTTCTCCTAAAAGTAGGGACTCCAACCATTTCGGAGAGCACATTTTCTTTATTGTTTTCTTTAATACGAATGACGGTATACGTAATAGACACTGTTTAAAGAACGAGGCGTCTATTTCAAACACTGATCTATCTAAAAATAATGTCTGTGTATATATATTGTTGTGGATTCCGGGATGAAATCCGGTCTGAAATGAATGACAAACGCAGGAATGAAATATAGCAAATAAATGTATTGACGTAATAATACAATTGGTAATACGGTTAGTAGATCCAGAAATGCGGTTAGTAGCAATAATCATATATATAGAGTCTGGGAAATTCAGTATCGAAGTATGACTTCCTTCTGAGTCTACGTGCTCGCAACTGTGACTCCTACAAAGCAGTTACCTCACACTCTCACTCTCTTACTGTATCGCTGTCACTCTGACTGTCTTACTCCCGGTTATTCACCGGCAGCAGTACAAGTACACACTGGGTGAGTCCACTTGCATGAAAAAGGGGTGGACCCCTTAACACCCCCTCCTTAGATCTCTTTTTTTTGGGGGGGGGTTAGTATTTTTTTCTCTTATGGTCGATAACCAGAGGTACGGTAAATTTTCTCTTCCTGTTTTAAATGATCTCTTGGGTACAATAGGTGTATACTGGTTTTTGGTAATAATTTATCAAACACAGACTGTATTTTTTCCTTCGTCCTCTGCGTATATTCATCCTTTTCCGCTTCTCTTCTTATCTCTTGCAAAGTCACAGGTAGTTCCTTTATTGTTTTGTATAACTCTTTACTGATTTCATCTATGGTAGCAAATGGCGCGTTTCGCTTCTTTTTATATGCTGGTTGGACGTTTTCTTTTAATTCCATTCTGGCCTTAAATTTGTTGCATCGTCCCAATCCGCTCGAAAATACCTTAGGGAATTGGTTATATAATTCTTCCTTTAACTTTATAGTATCTGATGGTTCAACCTCTAACTTTTTGCAAAAAGAACTGATAGGTAGATGCCAAACGTTGAACTGTTGCATCCAGTCGATACCTCTTAGATTTTCAGTATCTTTCATGACGTATATCTTAAGGTTTTTTTGTTTTTCCGTGAAATTTAACATTCACTATTATTTCTCCTTCGAATTTTATTCGTTTGCCTGTAACCGACTGTGCAATTTTTTGTGTATGTAGCATGGTTGGTCTGTTAAGTTTTCTCCATGTCTGTAGGTTGATTATCGTGAGGTCGGAAACCGAATCCAGTTGCAATTTTATCTTTTTATTTAAAATTTCAAGTTCGACATATTTCCTTATGTTGGTGTTGTCTTCGTTATGCATCCTAGTAACTCTTACTCTAATAGTATCTTTTCTATTCCTACACTGGGATGCCTTGTGGCCCTTTTTTCCACACTCAAGACAGTTTTTATATCTAAAACGGCAATCCTTGTTCCAATGTAGTCCTTCACATCGATAACATGCTGATGAGGGGGGGGGGCTTATATTTGCGTCGATTTTCGTCATAACTTGCCCTGTATGTTGTACTTTTTCTCTTATTATAGAATTTTTTTTTCTTTCCAGGGAGGGTGAGAATCTTTTTTCATTATTATAGAATTTTTGTTTTCTTTCCGGGGAGGGTGAAGAACGTAGACTTTTGTTTAACTTATGTATATGAGATACAGCTGACTCCTCAATGTCTTTTGCGTCTTTCTTTATACTTAGACATCTCTGGAAATCTTCCGATAATTGTTGTAGTGTTAGTCCAAGTTCATTTTGTAATTCTGAAAGCATTCTTTTGCGCATTTCACTATCTTTTGCTGCAACTAACCCTTGAACAAAGATGAAACACTTGAAATTGTCCGGGGTTAATTCCGCTCATTTGAAGTCGTCGCTATGCTTATTTACGATTGCAGCAAACGTGGAATAATCCTCATTATCGCCATTTACCAGGTTAAGGCATTTCCACCTCCTGTGGAAGAGTGATGTTTTCGGAATGAAGAGTTCTTTAAGACATATAACTGCTTCGTCAAATGTTAATTCGTTCGTCTTTTTTGGCAAGATATAATCCATGAACTTTGTATATTCTTCAGTTCCTAATTTTCTAAGCAATAGACGTAGCTTTTTTGCTTCTGTCCAGTTTTGACAGTCGATGTTAAAGATGTCTTCATGTCTTCTGAAGTAATCTCCGAAATTTTTATCCTCATCTAGAGAATAGTTGAAAATCTCTATGGTATTCCACACTGTGTCTTGCGAAAAAGTTGCCTCTTTTTCAATATCTAATTGCTTGTTACCCGCTACTTTCAATATTAGTTCCCGGAACTCTATTTATCTTTTTTGATTTTCCTTCTGCGTTTGTAATAATTACTTTTGCCATTTTCTTCCATTCTTTCTTGTAGTTGTAATTGTTGATCATTTTGGTATTTTATCAATTCTACCAAAATATTTTTAAAATCTTCCATGATAAGTCAATTTTACGTATATTTAATCCTCGTAACTCTTTGTCGTCAATTTGTTGTGGACGAGGGGAGGATTTTTCTATTTCTTCTCGTGTGAGTTCGAATCGCTCGTTGTCAATTTGTTGTGGACGAGAGGAAGATTTTTTGTTGTTTTTTCTTCCCGTGGGAGTTTGAATCGCTCGTCGCCAATTTGTTGTGGATTCCGGGATGAAATCCGGTCTCCAATGAATGACAAACGCAGGAATAAAATGTAGCAAATAAATGTATTGACGTAATAATACAATTGGTAATACGGTTAGTAGATCCAGAAATGCGGTTAGTAGCAATAATAATATATATACAGTCTGGGAAATTCTGTGACTGTGACTCCTACAAAGCGGTTACCTTACACTCTTACTGTATCACTGTCACTCTGACTGTCTTACTCCCGGGTATTCACCGACAGCAGTACAAGTACACACTGGGAGAGTCCACTTGTATGAAAAAGGGGTGGACCCCTTAATATATATATATATATATATATATTTATAAATGTTACTGCACTACAAGATCACCGGAATTTGAACTGGACTCGCCGATTTGATTTGATTAATTCATTTTTTAAGGATTATCAACCTTTTGTAGGTTATTTAAAGACGAAGCATATTTTTGGATTTTAAGAATAATTCTTTAATTTTGTGCGTTAAAATTGCATTAACCATTTTTGGGAGATAATAATTTTCAAAAGCAAGTCTTACTATTTAAACCATAGATGGGGAGATTAGAGGTGGAACCATACTTTTCCTAGAGGTATTTGCGCCAAAGTTAATCTAATGAACCCGGCTGGAATTCGAAGTCGGCCCTCTGACTTCTCCATGAAACCACACGGGTGTCTAAGCTTACAGTACCCGGTATTCTCAAGCGGTCATCCATCTAGGTACTAACCAGGCTCAACGTTGCTTGGCTCGCTGAGTTTTCGTTCTGAGCTGCTAACCATTATACTACCGTACACATAAAGCGAGTATATATCGTTTAATCAAAGAAGCCGCCTTGAAAATTGATGTGGTTGCTCGTCGTCTAATTTGGTCAACCACAAAACCTACAGAAAGTATGTGTTAATGTATTAAGGTCTGGCGCACCTTTATATCTAAACAAGATTTAACGCAAACGTTCGCTCTACTTAGAAGATTAGAGTCATTTTCTACGCCAAGTTCCATAAAAGTTATCAACGGAAAATAACGGAAGGTCTGGGGAATCGTATAAATTTTCTACGCTATGTCACATCGCCAAATGTCTTGACAAGTGGGTCTCGTCACTAGTATATAACAATGATTGATGAAGAAGAAACGGCATTTTAAACCCATTGTCAATCGCGATGGACTAATATGTCTGCAGCGCATAATCGAAATTATTCTTGTTTTTTTTTATAAGAACCGTCTGGGTCGAGATCAGAAACAAAGTAATAACCTCCAGCGATGTTTGAACTTGCGTCCCCTATGCTTGGAAGGTAAGTAATTCGGGGATATTAAAACAAATAAGCCGATCACTCAGGGCTGTAAAACAAACTATGCAATTGCGCAAATATCGGAAACTGAAGAAAGTCACTAAAATTTGACTAAATTTGAATAACATTTGTCGGTTGGCTTTCGTAACCTAAACAACAAGACGTTGTTAATGTCATGTGCTAGCAGGGACAGGAACGCAAGTCAAATTTCGTCGACGGTTATTTACTTATTTCTAGTCCATTTTACTTACTTAAAAGTGGTCGACTGTAAAAGGATCTATGAATAGAAATAAAATTAGATAAAAATAAAAATAAAAAATTTGACAAAATAAAAATTTAACACAATAAAAATTTGGAAAAAATTGATAATAATTCCCAATGTCTCCTAAAAGAAAGTCAGACAATTTAAGATTATTAGTACTCGGTGTAAAAGTTAGATAAATAACACAAAAGAAATACTAGTTAAAAATTAATAATTAGAAAGTCAATGTTTGTATAAGCTCATGGTGAATTCTACGACAATAAAAAATATCCGTAGAAATTCCCCTATCGCATCGTTTTATATTTGAGCTTAACAACTTTAAAAAAAAAATATTGCAATAACATCTTAAATATTAATGATAGGCACAATTATTATATGATGCTTCATTTATAAAAAATCAGAGCATGCAAAACATACTTGTAAGTGTAAAACAACCAAAATTAAAATGGAAAAAGGCTAATGGAAATAATAATTAACAATCAATTAAGAAATTCAAACAACACAAAACTATTGCTAGTAGGTGAAAATTAAGAGAAATAAAATTAAAGAAATTCTAGTAAGTGATAATAATAATACATTAATATTTTAATAGCCTGTATAGATTACAAAAATGTCTTTTGACTGTCTTCCTCAGAGGTGATTAGAGACAGTTATAATTTCTTGATATTCACAAGTGCTTGAAGACACTTATAATTTCACCAATAATTTGAGAATTCGCTCCTCGTGTCATGAATCTTCAGAAAACAACTTTAATTCTGAACACGGACAGAACAACTATAAATTCTGGAGATGCCAAAATCAAATATGGAATCTTTCAAGGTTTTTCTTTTTTTCTTTTTTTTTTTTTTTTTTGTAGGAAGGGGAACTGATTCCACTAGACAAGCTCTTAGATTAAACAAATTGCAGCTATAGTGATTTACTAAGCGTGGCTTAGATGTGACACAAGGCCGAAAGTACGGAGCACGGTGTGAAGATCGAACTCACTACTTAATCGTAATTGATCAAAACATTACAACAGGTAGACGTGCCCAACAAACCGTAACTACAAAGTGTAAGAAAAACCTATAAACCCTATGAAAAACCTATTAACCTTTGTCTGGATAACTAAAAACGTTTTCAAAAAATCATAATCAACTGCAAATGTCTCTCAGCAATATTCGCGCCTCCTTGATTTTGAGTCTCGCGCCTTCGACCATTGGTCCGCTCTTGTGCCCAATAAGGAGCTTCGCCAGTGTACCAGCCAGCCAGCCAGCCAGCTGAGTATCCTCGGCACCATCACATAGCACGATTCTGAGAACCAGAAACAAAACTGAAGTCATAAGCTCACTAGCCATGCCTGTAATTGCATAGAGCTTCAGTGTCCATCTCCGAGATAAACAAACAATGCATTGCATGCAGCATCCAAAATCATGTTTGAAAACGTTTGAGAAACTAAGCAAATAGAAGAAACTCCAGATAGTAATCAGTAGAATGAGACACCTCAGAATATTTCTTATTGGGGATTTGGGAATTATATAAAAAAAGGAACAAACAAACATGTGGAACAAATTCTTGAAATACTCAAAATATATGAATTGCAAAAAATCATTCTTACACCTCTTACACCTCTTACACCCCGCATAGATTTATCCCCATGATGTGGTCACAATTACTTTCATTTTTGTTTCTCTGATTGCATAGCGCCTCTGCTGTTTGCCTCGTCTGTAAAAAAACTGGTGTCTCTTGAAGTCTCTGATTGAGAATTGGTGGCAATTCTTACTACACAAAGCAAAGGTAAAACATAATAATAATAATAATAATGTTTCATCTAAGAAATTCAACTAACTAGAAACTACAGAAAACGGAATTATGATGTGTCAAAGAACATGAAAGAGACAAGAAACTTTATTCAGTAATAAAGGTAACCAAAAAATTCAAAAAGGAATTTTAAGTGAATAAAGAGAAACAAATAAACCATGATACACCTACTTCATCGTCAAGGAACCTAAGGAAAGACAGCAAATGCAATGGACAAAATGAAGAAACGATGGTAAGCTAAACCTCTAAATAGTCAATACGCCACCCGTGCCAAACAAGCTGAGTTAGACAAGCCCCTAACCCATCAGTAGTTATGTAGGGCAGGATTAAATGCTGAAAGTTTTATTCTTGCTTAACAAGATCAATGCTTGCTAACAAGAGGTTACCAAGCACACATGCTAAAACATTGTTAACTCGAAATGCAGATTCTGTGATAAATATCCAGAAAAAATTGAAAATCTTTTATCAGGTTGCACGGTATTAGCATCCACTGAATATAAAATACGACATGACAGGTTGGGCCAATGGCTGCACTGTAAAATCTACAACTTTTATGAAAAGGAAACTGATATGAACAGCACCAAGACCCCGATACAGAGATGGGACCTGTAACAATTGTATGGGACTTTACAATACACACAGAACAATCAATGCTAATCACCCAGACATAGTGAACACAGAATGTGCTTTCTTATTGAGATCACAGTCCCTGAGGATTGTAATGTATCTTTGAAAATATTGAAAAAAAAAAAAAAGAACTATCAAAATACAAGGATCTTGAAGTGGAAATCTCAAAAATGTGAAAACATCAATAATTCTAGTTGGAGCCCTCGGTTTGATCGGAAAAAGATTCTTACAGACACATTTAAAGAATCCCTGGTAACCTATGCCTTAAAGAAATAAAAAAAAATTGTTCTCACAAGTACAGCTCACACCTTATGAAGGGTTTTATCAGCATAAAATGTGGTTGATATTTTTCTGACAAGAATTTTTCAAATATTCAGGCCGGTAGATGTAGTTGGATTAAAAATACTGTTTAATTAAAAAGCCGAGGTTTTCCTCGAATACTAATATCCATCAAAAATAACCTTTAATATATGTGTGTGTGTGTTTGAATGTGTGTGTGTTTGAATGTGTGTGTGTGTGTGAGTGTATGTATGTATGTATATATATATATATATATATATATATATATATATATATATATATATATATATACATTAAGAAAGTCCGACAATTTATTTATTAAAGACATTTTTATGTTTAACGTTCTTTTTATAGATATAAGTATTTAAGTAAATGCCCTGTTTATAATAAACAGTATTAAATAACATTTACCGGCCTGAATGTCCGAGAAATTTTTAAAGAAAATATCCTGTCAAAGGACGAATATTAAAAAATGTCTTTAATAAATATAAATATATATATATATATATATATATATATATATATATATATATATATATATATATATATATGGTTCCTGTTATTTCATTATTTTGCCCAAACATGAATGTTAGTGGTCTGGCACTAGATATTGAATCTGTTCGCAGATAATCCATAGTCATTGCCTTATTAAACGGAGCACCTGAGCGGAAGTCTGGTAAAAATGTGTCCAAGACGAAATTTGTCCATGCGGTAAAATACTGCACCCACAGTGGGCGCGATCAGAGCTAAGTCGTGGGTGAGACACTGGTGTCGAGTTTTACGAGTGCGGTAGCAGGTTTTTTGTTCATTCATTAAAATGCATGGCAACTGACAATGACTGTATCGAAAGAAAAATAAGCTTTTGTTACTGAAAACCTACTCGATCCAATAGGGTTATTGTGATCCCTCTATTTGTTGCAGTTTTCCGTCAGAAAAATAAGAGGCGTTACTTTCGGATCATCTCTCTCTCTCTCTCTCTCACACACACACGCACACACTTACACACGTGCATGTGTTTATATCTACGTTCATTGACAAATAAGTCTTTAACTTTTAATGATACTGAAATAGCAAAAGATACTGTTATCAGATTGAGGCATGTCAAATATCTGACTAATGTCAGGACGCCCATTATGCACGCGCATAATTAGGATTTATACATTGAGTCACAAGAAAGGTATTGTCTGCTTTCTTTAATAAACATAAAGTACATATTTTATTTCCCATAATAACTTTATTGAACAAATTATTTACCATTTTGTTCTACAGTCGTCTAAGATTCCAGGCATGGTGCCGCAAAATAAAAAAAAGTCCAGTGTGAGCTAAATCATATTTTAAAAGTAGAGGGTCTAAGTCAGATGTTAAGACTCTCTACTTTGAACATATTCCGTTATGCTTTTCTTTTTATTTCCGAAGCATTATCTTCTAAAACATAAAATAGTTTTTGCTTTTATATGTGGAAAAAAGTCTATAGGTCTCATTCCGGAATTCAAAAATATGTATAGGTCCCTTTCCAGATTTCTATTTAGGTCTCTTTTCAGAATTCTATATAAGACCCATTCCAGAATTCTATTTAGGTCTCATTCCAGAATTCCAAATAGTCTTTAGATCTCATTCCAGAATCCACAAAAGCTTATAGGTCTCATTCCTGAATCCCAAAAGTTTATAGGTATCATTCAGGATTCAAAAAATCTATGGGTCTCATTACAGAATGCCAAAAAGTGTATAAGTCTCATTCCAGAAAATAAGTACAGACTAAAAGCAAAACCAAATAAGTATTTAGAATAAAAATTGAAATATTTACGTTAGGATAACAGACAAAAGAAAATGTTTATTTTACGATACGATCAAATATAGACCCTGACTGATAAAAGTAAACATATTCTCACTGTAAACATTTTTTCTGTTTTAAATGCACATTTGTTTTACTTTTTATTTCTTGTGTGTGTGTGTGTGTGTGTTTACTTTTCGTTTGTACTTATTTTCTGTAAAATGACCTATAGACGTTTTCCGCATATGCACTATAGGTTAAAAGTTTGGGAAAACCTCAGGATTTCAAAGAATTGTCTAAAAATAGAACGTTGCATTCATTTTTCAAAACTAATATACGAACTCACATTGGGCCCGAGGGTCTCTCTCTTCCTGAAAGCTTTTATAATAATAATAATAATAATAATAATAATAATAATAATAATAATAATGAAATTAAGCCTTTTACAAGGTAAAGTTTCCCGAATATTTTAATGCTTTTTGCTTAATCTACCTTATAAGATTATAAATTTTTAGATAGACCCTTCTCTGAATAAATTGGGCACCATGCAGTAATGGATTAAATAGCTTTTCAGTCCCCTAGCTTAGTAAGAGTTAATTAAACATAAGAAGGCATGAAACTTACTCATTATTAAATCCAGGGGGTGGCTCCAAACGTTTGGCCTATAGTGTAAAACATTTATAAATTTTCAGGAATAAAGAAGACGTAAGCTATTTACATTATTCGGACTATTGTCCTCATCTTTGTTGCCATATTTATCACAACGTTTCGGCCTTTGTACGCTCCGGCCTTCTTCAGGTGGTTGGAATGTCGAACTGAACCCTTTATTTCTCTCACTGGGGTAGACTGTGCTACTTCCAGGGTGGGGGACATGTCTAATGGATGTCAGTTATCAGTTATCTACTGTTAATTCCTGGGTCCTGTCACTGGATCTAACCAAAATCTTTATCCACTGTGCCATTTGTCCTTAAGGACAACTGTGTATGAATTTCTGGGACTTATAAAATTAATGTCTTCAGCAACCATTTTTACCAGTGCTCATATTGCAATTTTTGCTGTTATCATTAAATGTTTTTTATACCAGAACTCATATTGCAATTTTCATTGTTATCGTTGTTTTTCTCTGGTACTTCTTATTACTGGTTCCCATATTGTATTGATTTCTATGCTTAGTCGGCTCAGGGGATTTTTGTGGCTTAGCATATATGCTGATTCCTTAAGTTTACAAATTTTCCAATGATGTTCTTTGTCTATGATTTCAACCTGATCCCACAGAGAGCGGTGATCTCCCTTTTCTCT
>OZ010574.1:85823937-85861437 GCA_963932145.1 Acanthosepion lycidas
ATTGTTCATAACAGACAATTCGTTTTGTTTTTTAAGATACTAAATAAAACAAAAAACAACGATAATGAAAATACCAGAAAGTTTTTTACCTTCTCGAAAAAAAAATCGTATTTCGAGGTATGGTGTATTCTTTTTTATATATTTTTTCTTATCTTCTTATCCTCTTCTATGTGCCGTGTCCCTTCATGACGTATGCGATCAGGCCTCTCCACAACTTCCTATCCTCTGTAGCTCTTAATAAATTTTGTCTTTTTGTTATTTCTCTTAAACCTTGCTCCGCCATCCATTTACTCAAGCATGCTTGGCAGGTTATGCGTTGTTTTTATCTGTCCATATAGCTTTCAATCTGTCCTGTGTGTATCAAATTTTCCAAGCCCGCTTTCCTCATTATGTTCCTTCGAAAGTTCAATTGTCCCTTCTTGATATTAAGTATGAATGTCATTTTTGTTTCCATTTTCTCTAAAGCTTCGTCGTTGCTCACATGTTCGGTCCATGGCATTCTCAGCCACATTTCTGTTTTTTTTTTTTTTTTTGTTTTTTTTTTTTCATGTTTCTTCGTCAATTCTGATGAAATTGACCAGCATTCACTGCCATATATTAGGTTGGTGCAAAAATAATGACGTAATAATGTCGTTTTTTGACGTATTTTTTAACGTCAAAAAACGACATTGTTACGTCATTATTTTTGCACCAAGCTAATATTAGGTTGGTGCAAAAATAATGACGTTTTTGACGTTAAAAAAAATACGTCAAAAAACGTCATTATTTGTGCACCAACCTAATAGAAGGACAGGTATTACATAACAGTTCAGTTCACTTTTCTTTGTTTCTAAAGATTTTTATGCTTCTTAATACGTTGTTTAGCTTTTCGAAGACATCTTTCGCTATCCCAACACGCCTTTGTATTTCAGTGTTGCACTTTCCGTACCCTGTTAAGTCAATACCCAGATATTTAGCTGTTTGATTTTGAAACTTTGTAAAAAAAAACAAAAAAAACAATCGTAATGGTACCTTAAAGTGATTTGTTTTTCATTATATATATATATATATATATATATATATATATATATATATATACACGCATACATATATCGCACACACGCGCACACACACATGCACACACACACATAATAATATTAACTGATATAACCTCAAGGATTATCTTTAGAATTCTCACGAAACTTAGCTCTGTCACTTCTTCGTGTGGTTACCGGAAAAAAAAAAAACGACGATCGAGTTTGACATCAGAGACAAAGCAACGAGAGCTCAAGTCTTCCTTTCTGCATTCCTACCGACACACAAGCCTCAGTCAACAAAAATGTGGATGGACATCTTTCTCAGAAATGAATTCGAACAACACGGATCTCTTTTCTGGCCTTTGCACTCTAGGCGTGAAAATGTTTCCCACGCCTAACTTCTTGAAATATGAGCGGAAAATTCCAACAAAACATTGGCTTTTTTTTCTTTACTTAAAATCTCACCAACACTATGAACAATTGAAAAAATATATCTAATTACAAAACTAGTCATTGACCACAATTAATGCCCTTGGTTCTCATTCGCGGACGACCGTGTATATATATATATATATATATATATATATATATATATATATATATATATATAGATATATATATATATATATATATATATATATATATATATATATATACTTATTATTCCAAAATGTTCTCTGACCAATTACATCATGAATGAAAGAATTGTACTCTTAAAAACGAAAGTATTTTTCAAATTAAGAATCGGAAATCGGGGTTGAACAGGATCTTGACTTGAAGGAATGAAAGTATTTACTGCTAAATTATAACTCATACTTTACCGTAAACGTAAGTTGTTCTCATCCTCTCTTTCCCTATCTCTCCCCCTTACTCTCTCTTTCTCTCTCTCTCTCTCTCTCTGTCTCTCTCTCTCTGTCTCTCTCTATCACGCCCCCTCACATTTCTTAGGAAATATAATGGTTTACAATTACCCTCTACACGGTTTTAAATTCAGAGTCGTCTTTTTCCTAGACTGGTTGCTAACCAGGCTATACAGTATAGTCTGCCTTGTTATTTAATCCAAAAGATAATGGTTTCAGAAGAAAAGAGAGGGTGCCATAGCTACTGAATTTTCTTTATGACACAAATATTAAGGTTGAAATCTATATTATAAATAGACACGATTCTCTGTTCATTATACACTCTCTTCGTTTGACTTTGCACGCACGTGTTTAATGTATAGATATATGCCTGTGTTGCGCGTGAATGACTTAAATGTGTTTGTGCCATTTAAAAATACGCAAAAGCACACGGATTTACAAATAATTTGACTAGGTTCGATATTTGACATTGGTATAATACATTCCCCGCCTACATAGTTTGAGGAACTCGTACGCTGGACTCAGCAATAAAATAAATTTAGAACAAGAAAAAAATGTTAAATTTTTTTTTAAATCTAACAAAAATAAGATAATTATGACATTTTCGGGAAGTATGTAAATAATTTTTTTTTTTTTTTTTTTTTTTTGCTGTTGTTAATTTTGTATAAATATTTTTGAAACTGTCAGTAAAATATATATATCTGCTTACGCAAACGTACATACACACAGAATTGGCATCTTCGTTGCGAAAACTAATTGACTTTTCTGCCTGGCTAATGTGAAAAGAATATAAGCCAAAATGTGCCCCATTTGAAGTCACTTTATGTCTTCTGTACTAAAACTGTATGTATATATATATATATATATATATATATATATATATAAAGCTCAGTGTACGTGTGTCCATCCGTCCGTCCGTTTTCTGATCTCGACGAATCTGATTAAACGCGATTAAAAATTAAATAAATAGCACATTCAAAGTTAAATTTAAATATCAGAGTTAAAGGTTTAAAAAATGATTTTTTTATTAAAGGTCTAACTTTAATTTTGCTTTTCATCCCAATTACAGTAGATATCGTCTAAGGTCGTAATTATTAGGTTGGTGCAAAATAATGACGTAATAATGTCGTTTTTTGACGTATTTTTTAACGTCAAAAAACGACATTATTACGTCATTATTTTTGCACCACCCTAATAAAATGTAAGCGGGGCACGGTACGTTGCTCATATGTTTTTTTTTTCTTTTTTTAGCACGCGTACTGTGACATATTCGAAATATTACATAGTTCGGGACCCCTAATGTCTTTTGAGGGTGACTTTATGTGAAGGGTTCATGAAGAATGGCGATTTTAAAAGAAAATAAAAATTACGCGCAGAATAAATGGAAACAAACTTCGGAGATCGGTTGCGTATACGAAGAAAGATTATGCCGAATTAAGGTGTTGAATAAAGATAAAATGATTTTATTATTCTTAAATTCTTATAACTTTTATGTACATAGGACGCTGAAAATAAAAGGCCCAAATGCCCTCCCCAAGAGCTAGCCTAAAGTCCGCCCAAAGGGCTAGTTCTAGGCTAGTTTTTTTAATAAATGTCATATTTTAAATGAAGCAGCCATTTAGATTTGAAATTTGATCCTCTTGTCGTCAACTGAGTGATACGTAAACACATAACAGTGCACAGTTTGTGGTCTCAGTTAAACAAAAACGGAGAATTTCCGCCGCATTTTTAGTTAGACAGGTTACCGCCTCTTTGTGGTATTTGGATGCGCTATTGCCTTAATCAGCATTTTCCGGGCCCATAAATTTTTCAAAATCGTCCTTTAGTGTGGGTTTCATAACCCCCAGATCAGAAATCGCTTGATTTTACACGAGGGGGCAAAAGTAAGTAAAAATAAAAATGTGACATATCAGCCAGTCAGTCAGTTATGTTTTATGCGTGATACACGCCTAGGCGATCATGTATCTTTCGATACATGACTGACGAGGCAGATTTTTCCCCGCAGTAGGTTGCCATTAATTTCTGCGGTATCAGTTGCCAACCAAGGCTAAAGAACTCGATCTGTCCTGCTATTTACCCATAGCTGGAGGGAGAAGAAGAGGATTCATACTTTCACCAAGGGCAAACTAAGTGAATGTAATGGATTCGACTGGACTTCAAACTCGGCATATATACAAAGTCAGCCATGTGCCATGCGTAATACATGCTTAGGTGATCATGTATCTTTCGATACATAACTGACAAGGCAGATTTTTTCCTGCAATAGGTTGCCATTTCGTTCTGCTTCAGACCAGTTGCCATTCAAGGTTATAAAACTCGACCTATCCTGCTATTTAGCCATAGCTGGGGGAGAAGAGGAGGATTCATACTTTTTCCAAGGGTATTAGCACGTAAGTGAATGCAATGGAATCGACTGGAATTCGAACTCGGCTCTCCGATTTCTCAATATCACTCTTTTAAAATAAAGCACTTGTATATTGTGTTGGTTAGCATAACACCAAAAGTGTTAAAGTGAGTACTATAAGATAAAAGAGAGTCCTATGTAATAATAGCTTCTATAATTTTGAGATTAACCGTTATCATTCCAAATATTGTTCGTGCTATTGATCTTATAGCATTCTGCTACCACTTCTCTATCAATGTCAATTTTTGTGCAAATCTGTGCAAAAAGTTGATCACAGAGCCTTGATATTTTTCTCACTTCTCATTGGTCAGTTAATATTAAAATCATGTTCTCGCTTACGTCCGTACAATGCCTACGCGTTATTCAAAGGCATTTTTACCGCCAAAAATCAGAAATGTTTTGGGAGATAATAATGGTTTAGTGATGCAAGTCTTACTAATTAACCCATAACTGGGGAAAAACAGGTGCATTCATACCTTTACCAAGCGTATTTACGTGTAAGTGAATATAACGAACCCAACTGGAATTAAAACTCGGCTTTCCAATTAATAAGTCCAAGTCATCATCTCTTATACCACCCGCATACCCAAGCTTACAGAATCCGGTATACCCAAGCGGTCACCCATAGCAGTTGTTCATAATATTTTTGTAATCATTATCGTTATAAATGTTGAGGGGGTTCTCCCCTTTTTACACAAATGGACTCACCCAGTATATACATATACTACGGCTACGTGAAGACGAGAGCAAGACCAAGGAGTCGAGTCCAGAGTGACAGAGTAAAGGGTTGTAGGTAACCGGAAGAGTGAGGGTGAGGTAACAGCGTTGTAGGAGTCACAGTGAACGATCACGTAGTCATACAGCGATACTTCAATACCAAAGACTGTATATATATTTTGCTACTAACCCGTATTCCTGGAACTACTAACCTGCTTTACCAGTTTGTATTATTACTTTAATACATTATTTTCATATATTCATTCCTGGCGTTTGTTATTTATTGGTACCGGATTTCAACCGGGAATCCACAACAATAAATATCTCTCTAATTATGAGGCGGATTTTTATCAACCCTATTATTTTTCGGACTATTGATCTCAATAAACACCATTGTTATTATGTGACATTGTTCTTATAATTGCAAGAGCTATTCGGACTATTGATCTCAGTATCTCGGAAGTTATTAGATTTGTCGTTATCATTCCAAGGGTTGTTCGGATATCGTTCTTTTCGTTCCTTTTTTTGTTATCAAAACGTTCCATCAGATCTATCCTACGTCGTTTTTTGGGGTTTTTTTTTCTGGGTTATAAAGGCAGTTGGGAGTTTTGTCTATGTTGTGAACCCCGACACCCATCCCATATTGATTTTGCTTTATAACATTACAAGAAAAAAATGAAAGTCCTTATTTTTTTTTACAGTTGGAATAGCTGAAGGAGTTTTTTGCTGAGTCACGGGCAACACAACCAAAACAAAGTCCGAATATAATGATAAAAAACAAACCATGAAGAGCTTATTTTGTGAATAAAATTTATTTTGCCAGAAAAATATACATGCCCCCTATGTATGGAAACTTTGGGATCAATTTGCATATTTATTCGGTCAGAAAGTAAGTAAACACTTAGATTATCGAAAGCAGGGTCGCTCAGATGGCCTTTAAACCATATCCTCCTGACCTCGGGTTAAACTGGCGCGTTTTCCCCCATGTATTTTGAACATTTTTACTTAAATTTCCTATTTTCTTCATTTCAGGTTAAAATTAGAACATTTTAAAAATTATTTCTGTGAAATTTTCATTCTCCAAAACTATATCCTATAATTATCGCTTTTATATATATATATATATATATATATATATATATATATATATATATATATATATATATAAAGATATCCGTTTAAACTGACACCAGGTTTATATGGGTTTTATGTGGATAGACAAGTACGCAGTCGTTTCTTAATGGGAGAAACGTGCGCATACCATCAAATAGTATTAATGAATTTATCGTAATTCACGCAATTCGATAGGTTCTAACACTTTGGTAATTGTTTATTTCAAATACGACTATTAAGTGCCGTGTCACAATGGTTAGTGCGATAGCATATTGACTAAATGGTAGGAGATTCGTTTTTAATCTTTATCCTTATCACTCTGTACCTGTCTTCAATTGCTGTACAAAAAGTTTATCCTGCCTCTGAAGGTGAGTCTGATCCCTGAACAATAGTGTGTTTGAATTTCATAGTTGTGTTGTCATATCCTGCTATGGCAAAAGAAATCAACTTTGAGTGAAATTAGCAATAAGGTCACCATTGAAAAAGCCTTGAAAAAGAATGTAGTTAAAAGAAAAGTAATATTAATAATGCAGTGTGCTAAATATTAACAATAAATTATATTTTAAAAAAGAATAATAAATAAACCCAAGAAGAAATCAATTAACTTACGTTACTGTTTTATGAATAAAACTTTAAAATGCATTATTTTAGTAAAGTTCATACAATGGACGGCCTTAGAGCCACACAAGATACTGAATGGGATTTGTTATATGAAAGTAAGAAAAGGAAGTAGATAGTGAAAATTACGAAGATATGGCGGATGGATAACGATTTAAATGTTAAGATTTGTAGTGTTCGTAAAAGCATCTACGCTGACGTCCGTTCCACAAAGTAGCGATGAAGTTTTTTAGTGGGACATCTTTCTGGCCAAAGGAATACGTAGGAAACGAGAGTGATTCAACTCTATTGGCCTAGCAAGGCAGGTCTTGGCTGTAAAGGCCTGAACTGGTGGCACTGAAGAATGGAGCGTATCGTAACATTTGTCATGAAGGTAGCAAAAAAAGTATAGGATGTCGCATTTGTGGAAAAGGAGATGTAGGGTCGGAAAATATTTGTTAGAATTTCAAATTATATAGTCAAATAATGCCAACTTTGTTTATTTGTATTTATACATTGCTTACATCCTTTTACCTCTAAGTTGTGATCTAAATGCTATGGACGTTACCGTTTTTTTTTCTTCTTTTTTTTTGAACAATGCTTTATTTGAATAAGTATGCAATTTAATTATAAAACCATCAACAAAACTGGTTCCCATATTGTATTCATTTCTATGCTTGATCGGCTCAAGAGATTTTTGTGGCCTAGCATATGTGCTGATTCCTTAAGTTTACGAACTTTCCAATGATGTTCTTTGTCTATGCCGAAACGTTGTAATAAATATGGCGACAAAGATGAGGACAATAGTCTGAATAATGTAAATAGTGTACATAGTACCTCATCTCAGAAATATAGAAGGGTAATATGCTGTCTAAGTAATCTATCACTAGCAGTGGTTTACTTCACGCCGTTGGCGAGTATTGTATTTCGTTGATGTTATAAAGATTACTATCTTATTTTCAACCTCCGTTTTGGCTATTCCCCATTCAATAACCTTCTCTAGGTTACAGCAATTACTAAACTATTATTAGCTCAAAAATATATTCTTACAATCTAAAAATATTTTCTGCCTTTAAATAACCTGAAAAGGGTGGACAAGCCGTAGAGAATGAATGAATCAAACAATCAGTGAAAGAAACAGCGTATGCCCGAGGATATAGCCCTGGGGGGACACCTGCATTATTAGGAAATGAACTAGAAGCGTCTCCAGTCAACATAACCTTCATTACATAGCTTTAAAAATATCTGGTGACTTGTATGACATTATTTGGCAAGGTGATCTTGATTTTAATTTCATCACAAGGTGTCCAAACTGAAATATTCGAAAAATCTTATTAAAGAAAATATTTCGAATAGATGAAAAGAAATAAATATACTGTTTAATAAATAAACGGAGCGTCTACTCAAAGACCAGTATCCACTAAAAATAATGTTTAAAGTGATATTACGTTTATGTGTGCTTCTTATTTCATCGTATATATATATATATATATATGTATATATATATATATATATATATATATATATATATATATATATATATATTTAACTATATATATATATATATATATATATATATATATATATATAAGCAAATATATGGATATAGATCCGACAGTATGAAGAAAAATATACGGAAAAAACAAACAAAAATCCTTATATGCAATTATGCTGTTTTAATGTTAATATAATGTCAACGTCGGACGTTTCGGTCTAATAAACCATCTTCAGGACATATTCATGAAATATAATTAACATTATCAATTCAACATGACAAAGACGATGGACATAGGAACAAAACTTATCCAAACGGATAAGTTTTGTTCTTACGTTTTCTTATTTTTCTTCATATATATATATATATATATATATATATATATATATATATATATATATATATATATATGTATAGTTAAATATATATATATGTATATATATATATATATAGATAGATAGATAGATAGATAGAGAGAGAGAGAGAGAGAGAGAAATGGAGATTATGAACACAAAATCAGTATTACATGATAACTGTCACTTTCACGTTTAAATACGATTTTCCAACCAATGTTGTACAATGCAAAGGGTCAGCAACACGAGAAAAGAAACCGTCGAGCTGAATTTGAATTTGGGCTGAGTTCGTTATGTTTTACTTTCGCGCAGATAACATTGGGAAAGCTATGAATCAGATCAGAGTCGGTCCTGTAGCCTTGGCTGGTAAACAGTCTAGATATGGGAACTAGTTAAAAGCACCCTCATCGAACAGCTCGGGAATGGTGTGTCCGAGCGGAAAAATGTACACTGACTCAAATTTTTATGACATGGGAGTTGCGCAATGTCCCGTAGGCGGAGATGGCATCTACTTTTGGAGCAAAGCTGGTCTGAAGATGGCATCGAAGTGTAAAGCTGAGAATCACCTACGACAGTCTTATATCTACATAGTCTAGCTTTATAAACGCTTCTTTCCCGATATTGTGCATTCTTTCACTGTAAATTTAGGAAGTTTTCAATATATATATATATATATATATATATATATATTAATTAATTATATTTATTGATGTATAAAGATATTTCTCGTGTGTGTGTATATGTGTATACATGTCGACCAGTCTGTCATTTAATTAAAAGGAAGTCTATTGAAAAAAAAATCTTGACCTAAATAACGTTCAATCAATTCCGAATATTCTCCTGGCTATTTATAGACAGTCTTCCGACCCACGATCTCAAACGCCTACACTTGTGCAGGCCACGAAACAGCCTCGCTGGCAACGACTATTTTTAACTCATTCAGAACTCCGCTGAAACGCCTCTTTTCTTTCGACTTCCTCCTGTCGTAAAATCTCTAAGTAAACACCTAAGATAGAAAAAAAAGGGGAAGAAAAAAGGAAGAAGATCGCCCCAACCCACCAAATCAAAATGTTTCTCCCTCCCTGTTTAAAAAAAAAAAAGCATTCGCATATTTGAACTGCACCTCTTTTCATTGAGAAAATGCTTTCGCTCGTCGCGCGGTTTACAAGGGGTTGAAAAGACGTGGTAAAGATGGTGACTGATGTTTGGGGCGGGACGTGAGCGTAGGGTAGTATTCTTGACGGAGATAACGTTCGGAATTTGTGTAAATTTTGGAATGTTACTTAAAAAAATCAAAAAAATCTGGTTTATAGAAACCGACAAAGTGATTCTCAGAATCCCAGATCACATTGCTCCTCTGGTGATCACTTTTTCTTTTCAGTCCCTCCCCCTTCTGTATTAACATCTAGACTTGTTTTATTAATCATTATACTTTTACGCTGGTAATTACTGAAATATTTTTTAAGCCAAATTGCATCATTAACTGCAATCAAATGAAAAAGAAATCCTCATTTCAATCGATTATAAAAGTTTGGTTTAACGCTGAATAAGATCACCTTCCCTAAAATTATTACCTTTAAATTTGAAAATGCTCCTCTCGTGCGAGAATCTCATTTTTTTTTTTTTTAGATGAATTTATATATGAAGTCTCGCCAATACTAAACAACCAAGCACTTTCTTCTCAGTAAACAACGGAAGTAAATTAGTGGGTACTCAGAATATTCAACGTACATTTCAATGTGGACAGAGTTTAAGTTCTAACCTATATAGCAGCTGTATTTTGGGCACCTCGATGTGGTGTAATGGCGAGCAAGTTTATCTCGCTAGAACAATTACGTCTGAGTAGTGAGTTCGATCCTCACGGGGTACCCCCTACTTTCGGCCTTGTGCCACATCTGAGCTACGCTTAGGAAATCACTATATAGCAGTAGTAGTATGCATCTGTCAATCACAGGAAACTGTGGGACCTCCGACAGTAGATAGTTAATTAGATTGCATAAACCCGCTCGAACACATTTGCGATTCTCCAACATTTTTTTTTTTTACTAATGTTCACCAAATACAAGACCAAAGAGCCACTCAAGTTAGAGGATTACTGAATGATGTGTGTGTATGAGTGGTAAGAGTAAGCAAAAACTCCGTGGTGCTAGCATCATTTCAAGAATTGCTGGAATGAGGTTAGATGTAATGTCGGACAGCCTTTCAGACTTCGGCTCCAGATTTTATTCTCGGGCTTTACCCCCAAAGATTTTTCCCTTGTGGCAGAAATTTAAAATAATTTCCTTCTTTTAGATGAATTGTCCTCTCGTGCTGATGAGTTCCACCTGCCCAATTTAAGCTTACAGCTCCTGGTATCTCCAAAGAGTCACACATTTTTATACTATTTTTCACCCATTAAAAAACCCCAGAACCACTCAAGGTGAGCGAGTGAGGTAGTTTTAAGAAAAGAATAAAAGGTGCATATTATAATAACGGTTGACCTAAGCTTGAAGAGATTAAGATTGTAAAGACCAGGAAGCATCATTTTGGAAGTTTGTTCTGAGTGGAACTTCCTCCTTACCAATGGAATACAAAGGAATAAGGATGAGTTGACGGTGTAGATACCATGGCGTGTCCTAACTGTGAAGGTCTGATCTGGTGGATATAAAGAATGCATCTTGTCTGAACATCAGACGTGAAAATAGCAATAGGTTAACGAGAAGCTAGCAACGTTTCGTCTGCAAGAAAGGCGTTGTAATGTAGAAAATAATGCTTTTGAACTCTGTCAAGGATGGAAAGTGAGGATTGGCAAAATTTTTATTTGATATGATTACAGTCACATTGAATATACTGGTTCTTGTTCAGTCACCAATAGTTAAGGAACATGGAGCCTGGTCACAGACCAAAAACATATTGCTTCCATATCTGAGCTAAATTGGTAAGGGTTAGCGTAGGGTTGGAGGTGGGGGTTAGGGTTGGAATGGTTTAAGTTTGGCAGGGTTGAGGTTAGAATTAAATAGATTAGAGGGTTTGGATTAGTGTTGAGGTTAGGGGAGAGTTAGAGTTAGAGGTTAGGATTGGCAGGGTTGAGGTTATTAGTGTTCAGGGTTACGGGTTAAGTTTAAGTGTTAGGGTTATAATAGAGGTGGTTTAGAGGGTTAGTGCCATTGTTTGTTAGAAATTACGGTTGGGGTTAGTGTTGGCAGGGCTGAGGGTAGGGTTAGCATAATAAGGCTGTTAGGGTTAGGGTTTAAAGGGGTTCGGGTTAGGGCAGTGGTTAGGGGTTGGACAGCAATTATGCTGCGCAGAACTTAGTTTCAGTTTTCTGAGTACATAGTTTTACAGTTTTCTGAGTGCATAGTTTTACAGTTTTTGAGTACATAGTTTTACAGTTTTCTGAGTGCATAGTTTTACCGTTTTTGAGTACATAGTTTTACAGTTTTCTGAGTACATAGTTTTACAGTTTTCTGAGTGCATAGTTTTACTGTTTTCTGAGTACATAGTTTTACAGTTTTCTGAGTGCATAGTTTTACAGTTTTTGAGTACATAGTTTTACAGTTTTCTGAGTGCATAGTTTTACAGTTTCTGAGTACATAGTTTTACAGTTTTCTGAGTACATAGTTTTACAGTTTTCTGAGTACATAGTTTTACTGTTTTCTGAGTACATAGTTTTACAGTTTTCTGAGTACATAGTTTTACAGTTTTTGAGTACATGGTTTTACAGTTTTCTTAGTACATAGTTTTACAGTTTTCTTAGTACATAGTTTTACAGTTTTCTGAGTACATAGTTTTACAGTTTTCTGAGTACATAATCTGGTGTGATCATTAAATGTTGAACCAGGACAGTACACCCGAACCCTAAGTCACGATGACTTGTGACATTGTACTAACACAAGCAACATTGGGATAACAATTTCGTTTATCCCATTTCACACAGAATATATACAGCCACCTTTGAAGTGTCTTCGAAGTTTATATGGCCTTTTATTGCTTATGCAACTAGTCAAATGTAATTCATTTGGAAAATTGAATTTAAGTTGAAATTAGGGAAAATAAACATCAATTACCGCTTAAACATTCATTCATTTCTTGCTCGACAGAAGAAAAATAGTCAATTTGAGACAATAAAGTCACTAGAATGCATTATTGTTAGCAAAAGGCACAGCCCCATATGCAAATTACAAATCGGGGATACCAAAATCGAATATGTACAACAATTTAAATATCTGTGAAGTGTTTTAACAGGGGACTGAAAGTATGACACTGAAACCCAAAGGTTTATTGAAAAGCGAAAGATGCATTCCAGAAGTTAAGCAAAGTATTAAGAAACAGGAAAATTTCGTTAGAAACAAAGAAAAGAGTAATGAACTGATACGTAATATCAGTCTTCTTATAGACAGCCATTGCTGGGCAATCTCCTCATAAGTGAAGCAAAGACCTGAGCCAGCAGAAATGCGGTCCTACAGAAGGATGTTGAGAATATCATGGACAGAACATCTGAACAATGACGAAGTTTTAGAAAAATTGGAAACTAAAACGAAACATACTTAACATCAGAAAAAATATTCCTAGTGCTCATAATGAGGAAAGAGGGCTTAGAAAATCTGATACTCACAGGACAGATTGAAGGCAAGAGGTACAAAGGAAAAGAACGCATACCTAGCGAGCTTGCGTAGATGGATGACAAAAGGAGAGATAAAAAGACAAAATTTATGAAGAGCTACAAAAGACAGGAAATTGTGAAGACCCGTTATCGTCAACGCCCTGAAGGTACACGGCACATAGGAGATGATGATGATAAAGATTTATTACGAGGATTCCTCTTTCCCACGACCCAGCGTCGCAAGCCTATCGCTATTTTCATGTTCAAATATGCTACTACCACGGAGTCGAATCACCTTCATTTCCTCCGTATTCCAAATATAAGGAGAACATTTCAGTAAGACACCTTTTTCCCAAGAACTGGTTACTTTGTGGAACAGTCTAGCGCGTACATGATTCTCGGAACACTTTATCTTTCCCCCTTATCACTTCTCCTTTCAGTTTTATCGCACACCTCATTCACCATACACAATTTAACAGCAATCCTCAAAGTAAAAGGTTCATGAGGTTTTGTATTTGAAATTTACAATTAAAAAATCAAAAAATGAATAGAACTATAATCGTATCCACAAGAATCCCATTCTAAGCTGGATCTGATGGTAACGATCTCTGTGTTTCAGTGGAATTCAAAACAAATCTTTACAAAAATGGTCTTCACGCGACACTGGTCTTCAGTTAAACACTTTTCTTTGTTGCTCATCTTAATATAAAAAACAAAGAAATTGAACCAAATTGTTTGTTTGTTTTTTTTTTTGGGGGGGGGGTTCTCCAAATATTAGGTTGGTGCAAAAATAATGACGTAATAATGTCGTTTTTTGACGTTAAAAAATACGTCAAAAAACGACATTATTACGTCATTATTTTTGCACCAACCTAATATAAGAATGGCCTCATAAAAACGTCATAAAATGGCATTTGATTTGAAATGAAACATTTTTCATATCTCCCAAAATTATTGCTTCCTTCGAACGACCCCAAAACAGTGGGCGGTGTCACCTTGTGTTCCTACTTTGTACCATTTTTTAAAAATCATTTCATCCCAAGTAAAGCAATAAAGCCACTAAGACGCATGGGAGGCTACTGACTGTTAGAGAATATGAGAAAACACTATTAAGGTGTGAGAATAAAAAAACAAGAATTAAGAAGAAAGAAGATAACGATTGAAATCGGATTTAAATTTTTGAAAGTTGACGGGGAAGCAAGAAGACGAAAGAGAGTTGCACAAGCGAGAAGTGCGACAGAAGAAACACTTAGCATAGAACTTACAATTGTTAAATGATGAGGCCATGCCACCAATCTAGTACTGCGTTTAAATTCATAAAATCAAGGTATTAGGTTGGTGCAAAAATAATATCGTTTTTCTTTTGAAATTGAACGTCAAAAAACGACATTATAACCTAATACCATAGACGAAAATTCATCAGAACATTTATTATGAAATTATTTATAGAAAAGGCATTTTTCTTTTTTTAATTTGTCTATCAATCTCTAGATAAGAATGGTAAAGCCTCGGTTGTAACTTTGGACGTCATGAAAGCTTTCGACCGGCTTTTGGCATACAGGTCTTCTCCACAGACTGAAAAGTCTCCAGACAAATCTTTGAACTGATCCAGTCTTTCCTATAAAACCGTGAAATGAATGTTATTCTGAATGGTCACTCATCTAGATACTTTCGTAATAATTCAGGTGTCCCCCGGGGATCCATCTTTGGTTTTACTTTTACCCTGTTTTTTAAATTTTATTAATGACCTTCCCGATGGCATCAGCTCTCAACTTGGCATCTACGCTGGTGACACAACCATTTACTCCTGTCACCTAAATTATCGAAAAAATTTCAACTGTAAAATGATGAGACCTTTCCGCCAATTCAGTAGATATAGAGGCGAGATTCTAAAGAGGAAAGTTCATCACAAAAATTACAATGAAGATATATAGAGAGAAAAGACACAGGAAAGATACGTTCTGGAGGTGATAAAGTAACTGAATTAAATACCGAAAATCTTTCGTTTTTGATTTATTAAGTTTAAAGTTTATGGTTGACGTTGTTAAAAGGTTTGGGCCTTGTTTGTCGATGGCGACGGTCGGCAGCGGAAAATACGCTATCTTAAAACAGCGCTGCTAATGGCTAAAATACTACAGTAGTAGAATACTGTGGAGTCATCCACTGTAGGACATTTGCATCTTTGTCTAGCCTCTACAGCGCGCTGGACTCTATTCTCTTCATAACTTTTTGCTCCCGCGAAAACACCTGCTCTCCACACCACTCAATCCCGTGAAGCCTCATCTAAGTTCGTAACATTGATAGAAATTTCTATGGTGGACGTTTTACACTGGTCCTTAAAGCGTATCTTGGGTCGTCCAACATTGAGTATACTCTCAGACAGTTCTCCATATAGTATCTGTTTGAGACTCTGGAATTGTCCAAGCATGCCCAAGCCGTTTGAGACGTCGAGATGTCAAGACTGCAGGATGGGGTATAGTGAGTGAATGCCAGCTCTTTCAAGCACTTTTGTATCCGGGACCCTATCTTGGCTTTAATATTTCTTAAACATCTTATGTGAAAACTATTTAACTTGCTATCCTGACCCGCATACACGATTCACGTCTCATTCCCGTAAAGGAGTGTTAAGAGGACACATGTTTGGTAAATTACAGTTTTGGTTTTTATCTTAATTTTATCGTTTTCCCATGCTCTTTTTTATAAGTTTCTTGAATGTAGGTAGAGATTTCCTATTCTGATTGTCCATTCCTCATCTAAAGATAGGGTCGATGTTATGATAGATCCCAAGTAAACAAACTTATCTGCTGTTTTTAGTGATTCACCACCAAGTTTTATCTCTGGTGGTGAGTTTGTCCTTTGTGCTATTATCTCAGTGTTCTTATTAAATATACAATCCAAGATATATCCAAAAATACATTTATAAACTTTAAGAACGGATTTCTGACACCAAACCAAGGTAAAATGTTTATATAAACATATATCCAAAAAGCCATCGTTCTACCTCAACACAGCAAATCATAACAAATGTTCAAAAAGTCCTCCGCCTGATTCTACACACGCATGCGCCTGTCGGATCATTGACTGGCGGACCTTTTCAGATACTCCCACGGTGTCAAATCGTATCGCAGGATCTCATGATACGTTGATGAAATGTCTCTGCATTATTAATGTCTGCTGCATAAACTCATTTTTTTAGGTGCCCCTACAGATAGAAAAGCAAAAGATTGAGTTCAGGGAACGTACAGGCCATGGACCCGGTCCTCCCCTACCTATCCATCTTTCATGATAGATGTCAGCCAGCGCATCGCGAACAATGTGACTAAATTGGGCTGGAGCCCCATCATGCATGAATCACATGCGTCTTCGTATTAGCAGGGGTACATCCTCTAGCAGGTTTGGAAGTGTGTTCAAAATAAAAACTCAGTAGACAGCTTCTGTAAGATGTGCTGAGAGAACATATGAACCGAACAGGCAGTCAGTCACCTACAATTCCAGACCACACATTAATCGTAAACTGATGCTGGTATCTTGCCTGTATTGTACCATGGGCATTCCGATCTGTTATTCCATCTCTTCCAAATGTTGCCTCATCCGTAAATGACTGAAGAGACAAACAACGAATCCGTAGTTTGTGCAATAAACCATCGGCAAACGTTCTCCCGTAGTGAGCGATCAGAGGGAAAAAGACCCTGAATACGTTGCAAATGATACGGATACAGGAGCTGCATTTGAAGTGCCCTCCATGTGTTACTATGAGATTTACAACATGCTAGGGCTACTTGACGTGTGCTGATACCTGGATCGTCTCCGACAGCCTGTAGAATGTGTTGTTCGTGATCAGGTGCCAGAGCGGATCTCGATCTTCCTCGATCCATAGTTTGTGGTGCCACGGATCCAGTCTCAGCAACGCGACAATAAACAGCTGCAAAGTTGGATGTGTCGGCTGTCTTCGGTCTGGAAACACAATTTAATGCAGCCGTGAGACCTCGCGTCCATTAACATTCGAGCGAACGTATGCAAAAACCATATCTGTCTGCTCCCGATAGGGATATCTTTCCATTGTGAAACAGAACACTTCTCAGTTAACTCACTACTACACACGTTAAACGTTGAAGACATACTAGCTACAAATGTACACGAATGACAAATATAACCTAGTCTACATTGCAACACAGCGCCATCTACCGTAAACATTTTTAAAACTTAATAACTCAAAAGCGAATGATTCGCGGACATAAGTTTATATAGACTTTAGTCCTTATCTTGGTGTAAGGAACCCGCCCCCAAATTTTGTAAAAGTATTTTGATACACCTTGTATAAAGATAATATTATTGTAATACAACATGAGTGTAAATAAAACAAATTAATTTCAGATTAAAATAATACTAGGCAAAATAGCTTCATTTAATAAAATTCAACATAATCGTCATTTCCTGAGAAACTGTTAAAATTCTACTGAATTGTTCTGGAACTTTGTTTTCTTTTCTTTCTATGTGCCGTGTCCTTTCAGGACGTAGACAATCATGGCTCTCCATCTCCCTCTATCCCTTGAAGCTCTCAACAAGTTCCTTCCCTCTGCCCCCCCCCCAGACCACGCTCTGTCATCCACTTGCTTAAGGCCGCTAGGTGTCATGCGTTGTTTTCCTTTGTCTCTCTTTCCTTCTATTTGACTCGTGAGTATTAGATTCTCCAGGTCCTCCTTCGTCATTATGTGTCCCAGAAACTTCAGCTGCCTCTTTCTGGTGTTAGGTATAAGCTTTCTCTTTGTTTGCAACCTCTCCAGGACCTCATCGTTGCTCATACGCTCGGTCCATGATATCCTCAGAATCCTTCTGTAGAACCACATCTCCGTCGTCTCGAGTCTCTTCGGAACTTTGTTTACGAATCCAATATAAACCTTCTGCTATAATTGTTTTTTTTTCTTCGATCCATCGTATACCGTCGTTAAACATTAAGCAAGTATCCATAATGATGTTTCTATTAATTTTCTGTTTTTTTTTTATTTTTATTTTTATTTTATTTTTTTCGGGTTTGTTGGTGGACAAGTTACTGGTCTGATGTTCAACATCTTTTCTGGTTATTATTGCCTAGGCCTTCAACTACTTCCCGTCACCAAACATGGATGGATGATTGTTTTAAGTGAGGGGTACCCCAAACGGTCAATATTGATTCCTGGATTCATAAAGGGAATTCAATAAAAATGTTTAAGATGAATAAGATTCTATTTCTTGTGTGTTTATTATTGACTATATTTTTATAGTTTTACTTTTCCATCATCATCATAATTTACTTCTTCTTCTTCTTCTTCTTCTTCTTCTTCTTCTTCTTCTTCTTCTTCTTCTTCTTTTCCATCATCATCATCATCATCATCTTCTTTTTCTTCTTCTTTTTCTTCTTCTTCTTCTTCTTCTTTTCCATCATCATCATCATCATCTTCTTTTTCTTCTTCTTCTTCTTTTTCTTCTTCTTCTTCTTCTTCTTCTTCTTCTTCTTATTATTATTATTATTATTATTATTACTACTACTACTACTACTACTACTACTACTACTACTACTACTACTATTTTTTGAATTTGCTTGTTTGTTTTACGAACTGCCTTTAACTTTCAACCTTCAAGTCAACAGTTCATGATTATAACCAGATATCTGGTTAGATATGTAGCTGTCATTCCCGGCATCATTTTTCTTAATTGTACAGAGTTATTGAAAAGTAACTCCTTATTTTATATATGGTGGACTCTTCCGTCTTGTAAAAAATATACTTAGAGAGAGTCCATCGTATATAAAAATAGTTACTTTTCACACACCCTGTATAATGTCATATGATTGTGTATAGTAGTTAAAACTTTCGTTAAAATTTGTATATATGTGTATGTAATTTGTATATATGTATGTAATTTGTATATATGTACGTAATTTGTATATATGTATGTAATTTGTATATATGTATGTAATTTGTATATATGTATGTAATTTGTATATATGTATGTAATTTGTATATGTGTATGTAATTTGTATATATGTATGTACAGATAAAATTTATGAACAGTTAAAATGTGTAAACATATTAAATGGAGAATAAAAAAAAATATGTCACAAGTATCAAATTCAATAAACTCAGAATCAACTTTAAAATAGGTAAATGAAATAATAACAAAATGTGTAGGTTTCTGTGTATGTATGAGAATATTCATATAAATTCCATCATCCTCATTATTATTATTATTATTATTATTATTATTATTATTATTATTCGAACACTCATGACAAGTGTAGAAAACAAAATTGAAATTGAAAAAATAGCATCAAAATGTAAAACTAAGATGAATGTTGTCGAGAAACAAGAATTAAGAAAAAGGATGAAAGGATTTCTACCCTTAAAAAAATAATGTTTTTTTGTGTACAGGACTGGGAATCGGTGAGATATCAAGAATTCCATGAAGGGGTTGATGGTGTAAAATGCTTGTGGACCCCTATTTTAAATGATCTCTGTTTTCCAGTTGTGTCTCGTCGCCAATGTCGGAGTTGAAACCGTCAAGCTGTTTATACTGCTGCTCAATGTCACCAAACTTCTAATATTATTACTACTGCTACTACTAGTACTTCTACTACACTAGTCACTTTAGCTGAGAAGTTCTGCTATTTCCAAAGATCGTATTCATTGCCAACGGGTGTTTAGTCTTCCGGTCAGGCTATTTGTATTGGGTTCCAAATAAGAAATTAATAAAAATAAAATAAATAAAAATAGCCACATACTGAGTGACAACAAAGGAAAACAGCATAGCCTCTCACTTCACACTATTCATCCGTCTTCAAAAGGTTCCCAATCGCGAAATTCAGATTTTATCAAAGGCTAAAAATAGTCCAAGTAGAAACAACAGCAGATTCAAATGTAATTTAAGAAAAGAATGACATGTCTATAAATAAGCCCAATATAGGGTGATTGAAAAGTAATTCCCCATTTTAAAATACTTATAATTTATTTATCAACTATAATTTTTACAAGTAATTGAAAAACGTTTAGAATCCGATTTTATTTAAAATTCGATGAGGGCACCAGATTTCACTACCAGATTCTCGAGTCACACAGGAATCGCGTCAACGGATTTTACTAGGAACTCTTGTGGTATGGAAGATATAACTTATTGTATTCACCCTTCAAGTTCTTTCAAAGTCTTGGTTTGGTATAATAGACTTGCTTCTTTAACCAACCCCCAAAGCAAAAAGTCACAGAGTGTTAAGTCAGGACTCCTAGCTGGTCACTCATACATCATATATATATATATATATATATATATATATATATATATATATATATATATATATATATATGTATGTGTGTGTGTGTGTGGAGAGGGAGAGAGAAATATAGAGAAAGATAGATAGACAGTGACAGAGAGGTAAAGAGAAATAAATAGAGTAAGAGCTTTTTATTAGACTGATCTATCTGTCTGCACATATATAGATACGGTGAGATAGATAACGGTAGAGAGAGATAGAAAGAGGGAGTAATAATCATAGAACATAGGCTGAATTCTATCTATCTATCTATCTATCTATCTATCTATCTATCTAGAGAGAGAGAGAGAGAGAAATAAGAGATCAATAAAAATAAAAAAAGAGATAAATTTGCGGATACATCTAATTGTGGTTTATTTGAAATTCGCGCACACATGCTTGATATATATATATATATATATATATATATATATATATATATATAATGGATTCGACTGGAATTCGATCTCGGATTCCTCAATCCAAGCCGCTATCCAATATATATATATATATATATATATATATATATATATATATATATATATATATATATATATATATATATCAGTCTAATAAAAAGCTCTTACTCTCTTTACCTCCCTGTCACTGTCTATCTATCTATCTATCTATCTATTTCTCTCCCCCTCTCCATACACACACACACACACACACATATATATATATATATATATATATATATATATATATATATAAAAGTGAACATAGAAATCAACACTTAGAGGCGACAGTCTGTTTCATGCTATATGCAATCGTCAGGCCTGACAATTGCATATAACATGAAACAGACTTTTGTTCACTTTTATATTTACACACGCTCTATCTCTGACATTGAGCACGTTATTCCATAAATATAGCACACCTTAAGACTATATTTCTTTTATATATATATATATATATATATATATATATATATATATATATAAGTTTCAAAACTTACAACCTTCATGAGTAAAACCAGCCATGCCATGCACATTATAGTGAACCACACTGATTCCCTTCGTAATTTAATGGTGAGATCCCCATGATCAGCTGCTTTGTAGAACAAAGCCGATCACTAAAATCTTAACCTGTTCAAGTCAAGGATCAAACGTTATCATCAACTGTGTCATACTCTGTACTCCTAACACGAATGGCTCTTGGACATTCTATCTATCTGCATATATATATATATATATATATATATATATATATATATATATATATATATATATATTCTTACTGGTCGGCTAGGTATAAACATACATACATACATACATATCAGATATAGAACAGTTATAGATATAGACAGTGCTTTGGTCTGAAGATCGCACTGATGCACGAAATTGACAGTCACCATGCAATGTTTAATCCTATGTCAATATATATATATATATATATATATATATATATATATATATATATATATATATACATAAATTTATATATATATGAAGAAATATAGTCTTAAGATGTGCTATATTTATGGGATAAAGTGCTCAATATCAGACATAGAGCGCGTATAAATATAAAAGTGGCCTGACGATTGCATCTAGCATGAAACAGACTGTCGCCTCTAAGTGTTGACTTCTATGTTCACTTTTATATATATATATATATATATATATATATATATATATATACATGTCATTCACAGACAGTACTGTTTCGCTGTATCACAGCTCTTCTGTGCGACTACACGTCTGAAAGCCGAAAGCCAGGATCGAAACCTGACCGATCTGGTAACAGTCGGAGTTTCTACCCCAAGCCATCAGCACTCGGCAGAGAGATATGTAAGTAACAGAAATTTTTGGAAGATTTGAATAATTTCGCATAATAATTCATGGAGTCTAGAACAAAAAATCATCAACAGAATGCAGAAAGCACCGGACGACTGTTTCGTGCTTTTGCGGGGACTCATCAGCAGTGCGCATCTACTACCGAGAATTGAACCCGGACCGTTACAACGCAAGCGTCATATCAATGGGCCAGCGGGCCTCGGTGATGAAAGAGGAAACTAATTAGACTCAATATAGCGCGCAGCTACTACTACTAATATATATATATATATATATATATATATATATATATATATATATATATATATATATATATATATATATATATATATATTTAAATGAAAACATTTTTAGGCATTTAAAACAACATGCCTGCCCGCACACACAATTCCGTAAAATACTTGTCGAAAACACAATTATACTTCGACATGAAAACAATAGACAAAAACTAAAAATCCTTGAAGCATTATACATCAAACAGTTGAAACCCAGCCTAAACAAAATCAATTATGGCATCTCTACAAATATTCTTAAATGTCTATAATTGGTAACAGAAGCCATTGGTTTATACCATAGGCTTCCATACTTCATACTTCTCCAATTCACTCTCGTGTGGTCATATCTGACGTCATGAGATGCGGTGCGATTTTCGCTTCTAGCGTCTTATATGCACGTGTTTATCGTTGCTTAGAGATCATCTATGTAAACATTGACAGCCTATCATCACTGTCTTGTCCATATATTGCTTAATATGTTGTAATTGACATCTTTGATAATGACTTATATAAGCCGAAAGCTTAGATTGTATTAAATGAAAAAAATATGGATCAATATTGAGAATTTCTTTCTTTCTTCAACGATAATGTTATTAAACTTATCAGACGTTACGGAAAAAATTTACATAAAATAAATAGACAACACTTGTCTATATTATTTAATGAAACGTGTATGAATATATATATATATATATATATATGTATATATATAATCATTTTAAATGTTATTTTTAGTGGATACGTGTATTTGAGTAGACGCTCTATCTATTAAACGGTATATTTATCTCGGGGGCTGAATGTTCGAGAAAATTTGAGCTGCAAAAAACTGATCAGCTGGGTCTTTGACGATAGAAACTTCGATTAAAGGCTCAATCTCGATCTTGACTGATCAGTTGGTCTTCTGTAGCTCAATTGTTTCGATCGTTCTGGATCTAACAGTAGCTTCCCCTACCCAGGGGAACGATGGTTCGATACCTGCTGGAGAGCGCAAATCTTTCTAAATATATTGTTTAACAGATAAACGAAACGTCAAATCAGATACGAACAACCACTAAAAATAACGTTTAAAGTGATAAAAAATTCTGTCGGGTTAATAAAAATCCATTAGCTTCTTTAGAAAAAATATATACATGTATTAATTTGATATAAACAAAAATTAAGTCAGTCAATAAAAATCAGAGGAGTAAATCTATCTTTCAATCTCTTTACATGTTTCTGCGTAACTGCATTTTCTAACGCCATTTTCCTTTTTCTTAATCCTTTGCTTAATCTTTGATTGGATTATTTCGCTATTCCAATGCCCCTTCTGGTTTCGGTGTCATATTTTCTATCCTCTGTTAAAACACTACAGATATTTTTAAATGTTTGTACTTGATTTTGGTGTCTCCAATTCGTAATTCGCATGTTCAGCTGTCCCTTTTGTTGACAACCATATGTTCTCTCTTCTCACAACAACAGCTACTGGAGCTGAGAAACGTATTTTCCTGAAAAATTATTTTAAAAGAAATTTTTTTTTTTATAAATTTCAACCGACATCAGCAGTGGCTGCTCGGTCAGTGAACGATGAATGCTTTCTTATAAGGAAATGACTAATATTACTATTACTATTATTCTATTACTATTTTTATTCTACCTTATTATGCTTGCTTTTTTATCGCAACCCTCTGGATAGATGTACTCTTCATTATGCATGGTGCTAAATTCGTTCAGAAATATCTAAACGCTAAGCTATATACAATCGCTTCGGAAGATCAATGGTTTACTCGGCGAGTCAAGTAATCAATACTAGAAAAGGTGATAACAGCGATAGAACTTGAGAAACCTATTTTCCTGAAAATCGTTTTAAAAGGAAGATTTTATAAATTTCCACCGACATCAGCACTGTCTGTTCGGTTAATGAATGATGAATGTTTCCTTATAAGGAAATGGCTAATATTACCATTACCATTATTTGATTACTACTTTTACTTCATTTTATTATTGTTTCATTCATCATAAAACTTTCAATCGATAAATTGATATTTAGTCCTTTCTTCTTGCTCTCCTTTACTACCATCTGTAAGAGTTTTTGTAGTTTCCTTTCAGTGTCTGCTATCAACAATGTCTCACCGACATATCTTATGTTGTCAAGATTGTGGCCGCCTATAATGAATCGCGCTAGAACTTCTAATTCTTTCAGGATTTCCTCCACTGTAATGGTTAAATATGTCCATTGAGAATAACCACCCTTGTCTTACGCCCCTGTCTATTTTTGTATATCTGCTGAATTTCTTCTATCTGTATGCAGGCGGTTTGCTTCCATTATAAATTCTGGATTATTGTAATTGCTTTCCCAAATAAATCAAGCTATTCAAAAGCATACCAAAATTGTTTGGTAAAGGTTTGTTACTGGTTCGTAAACTGACTTTATGTTGCAGTAAAATAACAAAGGAAGGTAACAAATAACGCTGACTTATGTGGTGACAACTGATATTACTGGATTAATGAAAAAACGAAAGGAAACTTGACCACTGATATCTATCTATCTATCTATCTATCTATCTGTCTGTCTGTCTATCTATCTATCTATCTATCTATATCTATATATATATATATATAAAGCAGCACGTGTGTGTGTGTGTGTGTAACGAATGAACGGCCGCAATTTTCGACGGATTTGCACCAAAATTTACATGCACATGCTCCAAGTTAGCGGAAAGGCCAAGACAGACTTTGCATTTCTCAACTCCCATCGATAGTGGAAATAATCGATTTTTTTCATACTTCTACGGCACTTTTCATGTAGTTTGCGGCCATTTTCTACTGGCCAGAGTGAGAGCCGATAGCTGACTGCCACAAATAGGCAGGAAGAATCTATTGGCCAGCGCGAGAGCCAACAGCTGACTGGCACGAATGTTAACTAGCATGCTAGCATGCAAAAAAAAATGATAGCTGCATTCGTCACAAGTGGGAAAAATTTAAATCTGCATGGCACTTTACTCCAATTGGCTCATTCGCTTGCTTAAACTCAACGTTGATTCTGATTCCGCAGAACTGGGTTGGGCGTGAAAAAGTATTTGTTGTTAACATTCTTTTTTCATTCGGTTTTTCCAGTTACGAGTCCTTTTTTAAAGCTGATAGTTTTGTGTTCATTTTGTTTAGTTCTTTTTTCGTAACAGATTTAATGTTTAGTATAGAGCTTAGAAAAAAATTCGCAGTGTGAGATAGGCAAGAAGTAAGGCATGTAGCAACATCAGCACGGCAAAGGGCACTCCTTTAAAGGCAAGGAAGGGCAAAAATATTTTAAGTCAAGTGATAGCGATTGCAGTATGAGTCGTACGATTTTTGAATCAAGCACGGGCAACGTCGGGCCATGCTGCTAGTATATATTCCATCAATAAACGTATTATTAGTCTGAAGACATTCCATCTCAGAATAAAACGCGCCACTAAGGAGATTTTTAAATTTGGTTACCAATTCTTATTCTATTATTTGTATATCATATTTTCATCTATATCATACAAATAGCAACAACAAAAACAACAACAACAACAATAATAATAATAATAATAATAATAATAATGGCCTGTTACTCATTTCTGACAAACCTGTCTGCTGGGGTTCCTATATAATCCTTGTTGCAGAGGCCCGCTCAGACACATTTGTTATAGTTCGTCAATGACAGAGCCCAACTATGGTTTATAATTCAACTATGGTGAGCGAATTTTTGCTATAGTTTCTGTGAGAGAGCGCATAATTTGGCATGATCAACAGTTTGAACAACTCCAGTACACCCAAACCTTTGGTAATGATGACAAAAGTCAACTCCCTTGCAGCGGCCGAAGTAAAATATGAACCCAGGTTTCATTGCCAGAAAGCGAACGTTTTAACTACATGACCATATATATATATATATATATATATATATATATATATATATATATATATATATATATATATTAAATTAAATGACCATAAAGACAATTTCACGGCCAAGCCAATAAACAGATTAATAACCCCCACAAAAAGCAACATTGGGAAAATAATCAAAAAAATATTAGAAAAAAATATGTTAAAAACAAAGAAACTAAAACTAAACATAAACCAATAAAAAAAATACAAAACCAACAATCAATTGGTTTACTAAAATTACCAACAAAGAAATCTGCTCCTTCACGCATTTAGACATTAAAGACGTCTAGCCATGTATAGATGAAAATAAACTAAACTTAGCAAAACAATACATGGCTATTCCCATTGAAGACAAATATAATTAAAACTACCGAAAATCAATATTATGCCACAATAAAAAGGGCAATAATAATAATAATACTTTGATATAACAATAGGTAGCTATGACGGTCCTCTGGTAGCAGCCACTAACAGGCCACTGGTGAGCCTTTAGCGGTCTGCCAGTGATAAAACTGCCGAGACGAACATGCCGGCGGTCTGACAGCGGGCCACCTGCGGTAAACTCTAGTAGCAAGCTACCCAGTGGCAGAGTAGTAGCTCGCGTGTAGGGTAAGCACAATAAAAATGCTGAACAACACCAATAATAATTACCACAACAATATCCAGGAAAATAACGCCATGAAATGTAACTGTAGAAAAAATTAAAAATACACACACAATAAAACCATATCAAAATACATATGGAGCCAAAAAGAAAACAATATCCCCACCAAAATCAAATAGGAAATTATAAAAAAAGTATTAACAGTAAAAATTGTAAATTATGCTTAGAGAAAAAATTAGTAATAATTAATTTTAAAACCAAAATAAGCTGAAAATAAGTGTAAATATAGGCATATAAATAAATACTAAGTATCTAAGCACTAATTAAAAATAAACAAATAAATATAATATAAACTCTAAATAAATAAATGAAATAATTATAATATAAACATTAAAAAATTATTAATAAGTAAATAAACGAACAAATATTAAACGTACATACCTATAGGTGTGTGTGTGCATGTACATATAAATATATGCTTACCTCCACAGACACACGCATAACAACTGCAAATGAACACACATACCCGCCCCCATAATTCACACTTCAATATATAACACCCAGTCAAAACAAATATACTACTAACCATTAAATAAAAATGAAACATTACATAAGCGATAACATATGATATAAGTAAATATTTACTTTAATACATATACACGATTTAACAATTACATATATGCGCGTGTGTGCAACGTGCGTGTGGGCGCGTGCGTAAGTGTGCGTGAATATATACTCTACATACGTATTCAAAAAACAAAGAAAACATTCTATAAACCCAATCAGCTATAAGTGATACCCTAAAAATAGAAAAATAACCAACTAAACACCAACAAAGCAAAGATTTAAGTGGATATGGGTCTGTGTACGCGCGTTTATATGTCTATATATGTATACGTTTGTATGCCTATATAAGTAAATGAATGAATTTGCGTGTGTGCGTATGCACAAGCATATAAATACGGACATGTGCACGTACATTCAAACAATAATAAATAAAAATGTAATTACAAACCTAACCACTTACAATTAATACCTATGATACCACCAAACTAAATAAGAAAACGAAATAATAGCCTAGTGAAGATATATAATATCATTAGTATATATATATATATATATATATATATATATATATATATATGTTTAGCATTTAAGCATTAATACCAATTATTAATGTAAAAAACGAAATGCAACTTTCCTAGCGTTCAACTTTCCTAGCGAAATGCAACTTTCCTAGCGTTCAATTTTTATTATTTATTTATTTATATTTTATTTTATTTATTTATTAATTTTTATTTATTTATTTATTATCTTTCCTAGCGTTCAATTTTTATTATTTATTTATTTTTATTTAATTTTATTTATTTATTTATTTTTATTTATTTATTATCTTTCCTAGCGTTCAATGTTTTATTTATTTATTGTTTGTTCAAAAATTAGAAATGGTGGCATGTCAATAGATCATAATAATTATCCACCAATGGCTACAACTGAAAGAAAAGCGGAAAAGAAAAAGGGAAATGGCTAAGAAGTGAGTTTAAAGTGGGAAAAAGAAAGAAAAAACGAAGAAAAAGACAAAGGATCACGGCACCCTACACGTAAGCATATCTGCGCAGACGGGTGCGCGAACACACATCCACACAGACAGGAGCATGGCATCACACTCACACACGCACACACTCACACAAACAATGCCGAAAAAAACTTCCACCAAGAAAGAAAAATTGAAAAATGAAAAATATAAGCAGTCAAATGCTGAATCCCACTGAAGAGTGGACGGACATGTCTTTCTACGAAGTAGTTCAAGTCCTGGCCGGCTGTTCGGTTGAACTCTCTGCCTTCGGGCAGGAGGAGCCCGAAGGAGGCTACGCCGAAGGGCGGACACTCTTTCGGGGAGGTAAACCGACCCTGAACCCGGGCATATTTTTGGCCGGGCCCACGGGCTCGGAGATCCCACGTTAAAAAGGCCTTGTGCCACATGACGCCCTCGTGGGTGGGGTGACTGAGTATCGTCTTTCTACGATGCACTGAAGTTGGGATGCTGAAGCTAACATCAATCAGCTAAGTGACAAACTTTTACTGATATATATATATATATATATATATATATATATATATATATTTCTGTCTGCGCATGCGTTTAACACGAAGTGCTTGGCGCATAAGTAACTTATCATTCACGATTTCCGTAAGCCATTAAGGGTGTGCGCGTACCATAGGTAGTGCAACCATAGCAATAATGATGTGTCTAAGCCAATCCCTTTTAAGGCTGGTTTGGATTCAGATTGTTTTCCCTGGTTACCACTTCAAAACAAAACAAGTCATCCTACAATTGGAAGGAGACTGATTCATGCCTTTTCCATGGGTACTAGTGTGAAATGAATGAAAGAGAATCGAACGGGTATTGAACTCGGCACGCCAAATTCACTTTACGCACCGATAACCGTTACACTATCCGTATATACTAATTTAACGTTAGAGCACGTAAATATGTCCAAACTTACATGCTGAGAAGTGACTTTCTCGGATAGACAAATAAAGAAATCATTAACTCAATTTCTTTGAAACATCTGACCGGCCCAACTTATTCCTTTTACTTTTCGGTCCGGTTGATGGATAAAAGGAAATCCCTTTTTTAAGTGTCGACCTGACATGACTGCCCACTACCATAGCCACTCACACCAAACAGATTGTCCCACTGTCAGTAAGATCTTATCGAAGGAAGGACGTGTTCAGAAAAAGCATTCTTTTCATTCCACCCGTGATTTCATTTTATTTTTTATTTATTTATTGTTTGTTTTTTATCCTCAGTGAAAAAGAAAATTGAGCGTCTCTTTTCGCTTTTCTTAATTCTCGTCTTGGGGTCGGGCGGGTAATGCTAATTCGCATTCCACGATGTTTACGTTAACTCCTTGTAAGTTATGGCGTTGTTCAAATCTGTTGTCTCTCAGGTGATTCCTGTTCGGTTTATTCTACTATCAATCAGCATGCCCCCTTCTTTAATGTCGATGGTAGTGTTTTTTTGACAGATGCCGACGGCGGCCATTAAAATCGACGGCGGCTCACAGACAAGTCTCGAATTGTAAGGAAGATAAGATTATTTCGAATTCCACTTGTGGCTGTCAGCTGATTCTGTCTACAATTTATCAGCAGTTTTTACCTTCATTCAGTCAGAAATTCGAATTCCCTGGCTTCCTGTCTGTTTCTCTGTCATTCGCTGTGGATTTTCATATGGCTGAGCGACTTCTGGCCCGTTCCATTGCTGGTTGGTTGCATATTCTACCAGTAGCAATAATGGTCAGTGTTCGAATCGAGATAAAAGCAAATGATTTCACATGTTGATTTTTAGCGCAGCAGAATCTTCTCATCCCTACCTTCATTTTACCATAGACCAGGTCCCATAAGCGTACCATGATACCATAGACCATAAATGTCATTAACATACCATAATACCATAAACCCTAAATACCATAGTTCCATACACCTTAAATACAATACCATCATGAATATAAGTGACGGTTATCGGCGCAGATGTGGATATTTCCGCGTAATATGTTGCGTTTATTTTCGCACAAATGCCCTTGGGAAAAGTATGAATCCAACTCTTCTTCCCCTGTCACGGGTATCGGTTGAATAACAGGGTCGACTTGGTGGCAGTCAGTCTCGAAGAAGGGCCATTCTGAATTCAAAACCATGGAGAAGGTATAAACAACTTCGCTATCTCTCCCAAGATGTCATGGCAATTCACGAATATATTAAGGAAATAAATCTGTGGAGAGACATGATCGCCTAAGCTCTGAAGGGATATGGATTTTTTTTTAAATAGTAACTGGTTTATTTTATTGCATTTAAAAAATAAATTCTGGAAAAAAAAATTGCATAAAGAATCAATCATCAATATCAGGTTTTAAAACACGTAACAAGGTACATTAGATTTTGCCGATATTTCGATTTCGAACATATATGTGGAGCGGGTAGAATGGAGATCAACGTGTTTTAGTGGACTCAGCAACTTTCAATCTGCTTGTCTGAATCATCTTCAAGAAGCAAGAGCAAGATCTAAAAAGTCAGCAAATCTAACAGTGATCTCATCTCACAATCCTCACACTTGCTCAATATGTGGCCTCCTTTGTAAATCACTAGCGGGTCTTAAATGCCACTTAAGATTATCGCACAAACTTTCATAACTGAATCAATAAGCTGTCAGATCCTCATACGTCGAAACCGACGGGAGAGTCCATTATTATATACATATATATATATATATATATATATATATATATATATATATATATACTGAACATGTAGTAGGCAGGAACAATTCGAGGTCAAACACGTATATTTAAAAAAGTACTCAATACACCGTTCAGAACTGAACGTATGGAGGAGGTTAATACCATAAAAAGAATAAAAGGTTTACTTATTCATTACCCGGGTTTTAACCTCAAAGTAGCATCAGGTGGAGAAATTAAATTAGACAACGCCCTGCAACCTGATATTGCTACCGGAAAGTTCACTGAAGGGGAGGAGGTATGGCAATACATACATATAGATAGATAGATAGAGAGAGAGTCAGACAGACAACAGACAGATTGAGAAAGGAACTGATAATTTTTTTTTTAATGACCACAAGCTAATATTTATCACTCCCACCAATGCTAAATTGATCAACTTTCTCGATGTCACCTTAGACTTGAATAATGGTTATTACAAGTCATATACCAAAGGTTTATATAACAATAAATACGTCAGCAAAAAAATCAAACCACTACCACAAAATCTTAGATAATTTACATTAATCAGTCCAAGGTAGATTATCTACCAACGCCAGAAATAAGGAAACAATTGATAATAATAAAAATAAATATATAAAGGCTTTAGAACTAAGCAACTATAAAGTAAATTTAGAGTATTTATAAAAAGCAAAGAAGGTAAAATAAACAGAAACACCGTAAGCGTAAGATCATATGGCTTAATCCACCTTTTAATTGTAATGTTCAAACCAATTGCTGTAGCATACCTACAGACAATAATAGGTATGTCCCCATTCGCATAAATACAGTAGTAAATACTGTATGTTAGTCTGCCGTGGGAGATTTGTCTTCAGGGTAGAGTTTCATCTCGGGAAACAGCTACCCGAACCCGTTTATATAACGTCTACGTGGAATTTTTACAGAGCCTACGATCTCGGATACCCAATATTAAATTCGGTCTTGTGCAACATCTGACCGAGTGGGACGGTTGGTAGATATGCTGCAGTTGGAGATTCGTTGTTGAATTCACTTGACTCACTTCTAGCAGTTGACAACTACTTCTACGCGCCGCTGGCGAATCTTATATGTGTTGTTCTTGTTCTAAGTATTATCGTTCATTACCAACCTTCGTGTGATTATTCTATTCAGTAACTTTCTCTAGCTAACAGCACTAATATCGGAAGGATTTTCTTAAATTTAATTCACCAGCACTTTAAGTATTCACCAACACTAAAAAAGATTTTTAACAAAAATAATGTTAGGATCAGCTACAGCTGCGATAATAACATAGATAACTCTATATCCGAACATAATATTATATTAAACAAATATATTTCCGACAAAGTCAATGTTAATTTTTAAAAAATGTATGAAATTTCTGAAAAATTATGATTTTAGGGTTTCAGGGGGCAGGGAATTGGAGCCATAGATTAGTAGACTCAAAATATTAACTTTCGAACACCTCAAGGTGGTAAAACCCGCAATGTGCATCGTTCGACGCAACTGAGGGGTCAGGCTGGGTTTTCATTCCGCTAGCTCTTGCGTTTTTTTTTTTGTTTTTTTTTTGTTTTTGTTTTTGTTTTTGTTTTTGTTTTTTTGTTTTGCTACTACAGTGTAACCCGGATATAAGAGACCCTGATATAAGAGAAACTCGGATATAAGAGCGATTTTCTCTGGTCCCAAATTAGAGCCATACTTACCTAAACATAATAGGCCAAACCCGGATATAAGATAAACCTGGATATAAGAGACTTATTCTCCGGTCCCGACAACTCTCTTATATCCGGGTTACACTGTACAAAGACAATCCATGTAAATGTATTACGTGAGAAGATTGAAGATTTTCAATATATCCATATTATTTGGAATGCATCTTTTGGAAAGTGGGGGGGGATGACATCCTGACTTATAGTGTAAAGATTGCATTGGGCAAAATAGTTTGAGAACCAATTCCGGTAACGATGTCTGATTTTATTTTGGTTCCACTGAAAATCTTTGGAAATTTCGTTTCTACCATCATCGAATAACTTTAGGCTCTCTCTAAACATTTCTGGCAAGGCCCACCGCTGTAAGGTTGCCTCTCTGTGACTTTTTTTTATAAATACTTTCATGGTAATTGTTCAGATGATCTCTTCACTATACTAGACATACTAGACAGGATTAATTTAAGCCCAATACTGGACTGGCTCATCAATTTACAATTGAGCTAGTTAGATGTAGCTGTAACTTCTATGCTAACAGTTTCTTATCCTGCACTTCTTGCTTGTGGAACTCCCTTCCGGCTCCATGCTTTCCAGCGAACTTTAATCTGTAAAAAATTAAATGTAATCTCAATAGCTATCTACTGTCCTCCTGATTAGTCTTTTCTATCTCTACTCATTACCAATGTTTCTGTTCTTAATTCTTCCACACCTTGTAACCCCTTGCATGTCAATGGATGTACGATCCACTGAGGTGAAACCTTGTTAGGTTTTGTCTGGCTCTCTAGGTTTAACTAGGTCTGCTCTATTCATTGTATTGAGCAGTTTATTTAGTTATTTTGGATACTCGGATCGGGTTTTTTTGGGGGGGACCTTGAACTCGTATACTGGACGATTATTTTCGGCTAACGTACATGTTCTTGGTTCTTTCTTCTTTTTTATGGATTTTTTTCCCTTTGGTATTGGCTTGTTTATTTGCAAATCAATACACCGAAGGTTTTCCGATCGATTACAGTTTCTTATATTTATAAGATTTCTATTATTAATAATAATAATAATAATAATAATAATAATAATATATATATATATATATATATATATATATATATATATATATATCTTGAAAGAGAGAGAAAGAGAGGGAGAAAGAGAGAGAAATTTCTAGGAGAAAAATCTCAAACAAATGAATAATTCGAAAGGAAAATAAAACGGACTAAAACTTTGACGTAAGAACAGAAAATAAGATCATTATCGTAACAGACGCGTATAAACAATTATAAAGGCTTTAGAACTAAGCAACTATAAAGTAAATTTAGAAAAATCAAAGAAGGTAAAAATAAACAGAAACACCGTAAGCGTAACACCATATATATTACGTACTTCACCTTATTGTTATTGCTTTTTACTTCAACACTATATATTCTATATACTTTTTGCTATTATTCATATTTTATTAGTCTTCATCTATTTATTAGGTTGGTGCAAAAATAATATCGTTTTTTGACGCATTTTTTAACGTCTTGATCGATACGCTCTTTATTATTAGGTTGGTGCAAAAATAATGACGTAATAATGACATTACGTCAAAAAACGACATTATTACGTCATTATTTTTGCACCAACCTAATACTACTATTATTTTATTACAATTTTTACTCTTTCTTATTATTGTTGCATTTTACCACAACACGCCATGCTAGGTTGATACACTTCTCATTATTGTTCAATAATCGATACAATTGATGTTTAGTCCTTTCACTGGCCATATTCAATCTTTACAGTAGGTGGTAGATAATCTTGGGAGAATTAGAAGTCCTAGCACGATTCATTATAGGCGGGCACTGTCTTGACAACATAAGATATATAGATGACACATTGATGATAGAAGACACTGATAGAAAAAAAGAACTCTTATAGAAGGTATAGATATCCAAAGTCCATGCTTATGCTTGTTTTGTTTTAGTACTTTCAATCATGGCGGTCATTATCGATATTATCGGTGTCGTAGACAAAAATTTTGTTAGCTATATCTTGGCAGTTTTTTTTTTTTTTTGTTGGTGGGGGAGGGCATAACGTTACTTATACGATAACTGCATATATATATATATATATATATATATATATATATATATATATATATATATATATATATATATATATATATATAAGTGCTCGATACAGAAATAGATCCTAAATTATAATTATTTTCAAAAATATGATCCCACCGCGACACAGAAATTACTATGTTTCGAAAGTGGTCATCAGTATTCAAGTTTAATTTCAACGACCCAAAAAATGGCGTAGACGACAGCCAACTTCAGAGGCGGTCCTCAAGGATGAAGACGTTTTACATTTTTCTTAATCTTAATAAATATACTGATATTTTTCTCTTTAATATTTTAAGGAAAATGGAAACAAAAAATGCTTATACTTAGAATCAGAAAAAGTTTCAGTTGATAACGGTGTACTAATAATGCTGCCCCTTCTCTTATACTTATTAGGTTGGTGCAAAAATAATGACGTAATAATGTCGTTTTTTGACGTTAAAAAATACGTCAAAAAACGACATTATTACGTGATTATTTTTGCACCAACCTAATAATAGCACACAGTTATAAATGACGTAAGATCAGTTTCAAACTTGACATTTGTAAATAAAAACAAAATACACGTAACAGTTTAAGGATTCCGGGATAAGTTTGACACTATTTTATGAAAAAGGCCAACAATGATGAAAAACGATCAATACTTTTCGATTCTGGCAAATATCTTTGTTTCTTTGTTTTTATTTAGCGGCATATCAACCCGTATGTATTATTTAATACCTAAATTTAAATATGAAAATTCAAATTTTATAATTAATTTAAGAGAATTACATTAAATTATAATTACTTAGCTTCATTTTTTTTTTTGCCAAATGATCTTACAAAATCAACTTGTTTCTCCTTACAATTAATGAGATTAATCATTGTAAATTGTTTTTTTTATCTTTAATTTTTAATTTTAGCAATGTTTTCCATATCTTTAATCTTACTGTAAAATGTATTGATTGCCAATTTGCTATAAAAATTTATTATTGGTAATTCTACTATAAAAGGTATTTCTAGTCATTTTCTATAAATATTTATTGTTGGTAATTTATTATAAAAATGTAATGTTGGCAATTTCGCTATAAAAATGTACTGTTGGTAATTTTTAATATAAAAAATATTTTTATACTTTCCTAGTATTTTGATTTTTGCTTGGGGTGTGCACTGTTTGCCCATAGCTGGAATCCTAACAGGTTCCATCATCCCTGGTCAGGGTGGACCAGGGAACAAAAGCAATTAAGAGGTCGTTTCACGTTCCTCAAAACCCTCGCTCGATCAGCGGAGTTGTTGCCGGGTGTAATTTGTCTTTAAACTCGGGGCTAATCGTCATATCCAGGGCTAATATCTTTTGGGTAGAGGAAAGTCTCATGAATGCTGATAAAAAAAAATTGTTCAAATTGAATTCTTCTCTGTTTGATTTGTTTTTGTTTTGTTTTTTTGGCGTGAGTGTGTGTGGGGGCGGATACGAATGGACCAGTTAATTTAAGTAGTTCCAGTAACAATAATGGTGATTTCAAGTTCATAACTTCAGACAAGATTTCTAAATTTGTTATCTTTAAAAAAAAAAAGCAATGTTTTTATATACTTATAACATCCAGCTTTTTATTATGAAATGTTTTTTTTTTGTTTGTTTGTTTTTTTTTGTGTGTGTGTGTAACGACTGGTTACTTATATACAGAAGTTGGAAAATCACGAGATTCCGAAAGCTAAACTCGTAGTTTTCACTGCTGAGGGCCTTTCTTAGTTTTATATATGCATTCAGCCATAGCATTATCGAGCTTTTCTCTTTCATCTGTGCTCAATCGACAAATAACACTTCCTACAATTTAACTCCAATTACAATAGCCGACGTTACACCCAGAGCTTCCGTCACGCTGACTACAGTAACAACTAACCCCAAACTTGTTGTTTACCATGGTTGTAATGAGCTAAAACCTCCATGGCTAACCGGGACGCTATTTGGGAGGGTGGCGTGGTTCTTTTTATTTTTTTTTTTGTAAGGACACAAGTTCTTCCGTTAATCATATAGCTTGCATGGATGATTGGATTGGGTTCAAGCCTGAGGAAGGAAGCATAGAAGTTGGCCTGTCATTACCGCCCAGTGTGTTTATGTACTTTTGAAGTTGCTTCTAAGCAATGTCGTTTTTTTTTTTCTATCTAGGTCAGCATTAGAATTATTACAGATTAGATGTATTGCGAAAACGATATTTTGGCATCGTTCTGTGTCCATGGTACGCCTCGTTGCTAAAATAGCTGTCAATGTTTAGTTTTCAACTCTAGTAGTATTTTAAATAATGTTCTCATTCAAACTACATAGACCTTTCGAACTTGGAAGTGAAATTTATGGCTCCATCACACACACACACACATACACACACACACATATATTTGTGTGTGTGTGTACTTTGTATTGGTGCAAAGTGGATTTTTTTTTCATAGTGTGTGCGTGTGTATGTGTGTGTTCACGTGTGC
>OZ010574.1:85866437-85893937 GCA_963932145.1 Acanthosepion lycidas
TTTTATTTTACATTATTGGGATTTGGGCCATGGCCATTGGTTCACCAATAAGGTGAGCCTCCAAGTCAGAGGACATTTACTACCGACTGACCTGGAGAGGGATGGGCTCCGCTAGGTCTACTTGCACAAAAAAAACGCCATACATAAATGAATACCTTTCCAAATTTCAACCCAGATGTTGGCACACAGCTGGAATATGCAGATAGAGTTGGCCTGGTGTTCGGTGACGCAGCGACTCTACGACCGCACCTGATCATAGGACTAATGATGATAATGATGATGACGATGAACATAGAAACGATGATGATGATGATTTGGAATTTTGCCATAATTTAACATCTTTAAATGAAAAAGATGGAAAATCCTCCCACTATTCCTTCATACCTCCCCAAATAGTGGGAGGAATGAAGGAGCAACAAATTCCATCTTCTTTTTCTTACTTCTTTTCTCTTTCCCTTAAACCTTCTTTCACACAGTTCTTCTACGTTCTCTGTGACTCTACATAGAGCCGGCCCAGTAGTAGCCAGGCGTCTTCTCTGTTTATATTACTTTATTAATGTCGCTTGTTCACAATTTATCTTAACAAATGAAGGAATGGGAAATTTTTAAAATATCGCGAGCGCAAAGAAGATAATAAAAGTTATCAATAGTAAACATTTTTATTTCATAAAAATAATTTATCTTGAAAAAGAAATCAGGCATGCGTTGTTTATATAGTGCCTTTGCCAGTGTTTTTGATCATGTATCTTTTTCACGCCATTTTCACACTTCTTTTTCACATATTTTCACTTTTTTCACATCTTTTTCACGTTTTTCTTTTTCATGTCTTTTGCAAGGGCTATTGTTTATTATGACCTTGATATATTCGGTTTTGATAAATGTGTCCTGGGTTGCAATAAAAGTTTCTGCTTTACTTTTCAGATATACTATGTCTTACAATGTCCATAACTGCCTACGATTTCTATCTGCATGAGACAGTTTTTCTTGAATAAGGGTCCCTACTAAAACATGTATTTTATATTATATCTGGGCTAAAATGTCTTTCCTCATTTTCGTTTCCTTGTTTCTGTTATGGCCTAGGGCCAGATATAAAGACACAAGAGAGGAATTGAGTTAATCAAATATATTAACAGAAAAACAGCAATACAAACGAGAGTGTTACAGCAAGAGTATTCGGTCCGACTATCATAGCTGACTGCTGGAAACTTCCCCCTCTAAAAGGCAGTAGCTGCTCTTATTTATAGCTGGGAGAGTCCATGCGTGCATAGGTTAATTACCATAACAGTTTCGTTCGTAACTTTCCCTACTCTTATCTCTGGAATAGTTTGGATGTATCAAATAAAAGTGATGCTCTCAGTCTCCAAGAATTTAATATACAGTGTAACCCGGATATAAGAGAAACCCGGATATAAGAGAGATTTTCTCTGGTCCCAAATTGGAGCCTGTGTTAATGTATATAAAATAGACCAAACCCGGATATAAGAGACTTCTTCTCCGGTCCCGACAACTCTCTTATATCCGGGTTACACTGTACTACACTTTTTTTTTTAAATTGTTTTAATAGAAATATTTTATAACTTTCAACCGACAGTAGCACTAGCTGCTAGGTCAATGAATGTCAAATGTTTCCTTATAAGGAAACGGCTACCATTAACTTTTTATTACTATTTTTACTCCATTTTATTATTGTTTCATTCATCATAAAGCTTTTAATCGATACGACTGATATTTTGTCCTTGCTTTACTCTTCTAGTTTCTATAAGAATTGTTGTAGTTTCCTTTCAGCGTTTGCTATATCAATGTGTCATCTGTATATCTTATGTTCTCAAGATTGCGGCCGCCTATAACGAATCGTGCTAGAACTTCTAATTCACTCAAGATACCTCCTCACTGTAAAGTTTGAATATGTCCGGTGAGATGAAACACCCTTGTCTTACGCCCCTTTCTATTCTTGTATATCTGCTGAATTTATCTTCTATCCGTATGCAGGCGGTTTGCTTCCATTATAAATTCTGTATTATTGTAATATCTTTCCCAATTAAATCAAGCTATTCAAAAGCATACCAAACTTGTTTGGTAAAGGTTTGTTACTGGTTCGTAAACTGACTTTATGTTGTAGTAAAAAATATCAAAGTGGGGTATCTTATTGTCGCATTTATCATAAAACTTTCGATCGATATAATTGATGTTTAGTCCTTTCTTCTTGCTTTCCTTTGCTATCATCGGTAAGAATTCTTGTAGCTTCCTTTCTACTGTCATCAATGTATTATCTGTATATCTTATGTTGTCAAAATTGTGGCTGCCTATAATGAATCAGGATAGGACTTCTAATTCTCTCAGGATTCCCTCAACTGTAAAGGTCGGATATGTCCGGTGGGATGACACAATCTTGTCTTACGCCCCTTTCAATTTTTGAATATCTGCTGAATTTATTTTTCTATCTGTATGCAGGCGGTTTTTTTCCATTATAAGTTCTGGGTTATTCCAATATCCTTCCTATATTAAACTTACCTAGCATGTCCTGTTTTATTGATGGAATCAGTTTTATATTTAACAAATTTGAAGGTGTGAGAAAACGTATAAAACTCCAGTTACAGTTTACATTGACACATTGAAATTACAGAGACGCTCGGTTTTAAACCCCACCCACCCTGTTCATTCGAGAGGTAAGTGTAGCTTGATTATATTTTTATCATCTGTCACCCTGTTTCAGTTTTCACATTTTCATTGGTCGTTTCTTCATTTCTTTCATTATTCATTCCTTTCTCTATTTTTTAGTTACCCCTTTCTTTCTTTCTTTCTTTCTTTCTTTACTGCCTTCTTTCTTTTTCCTTTTTTACTCGTTTCTTTCTTACTTTCTTCCTTTACTCTCTTCTTTTATCTTTTTTACCCGTTTCTTTCTATCATTGTGCCTTTCTTTCTTTCTTTCTTTCTTTCTTTCTTTCTTTCTTTCTTTACTCTTTACTTTTTTAACCGTTTCTTTCTATCATTGTGCCTTTCTTTCTTTCTTTCTTTCTTTACTGCCTTCTTTCTTTTTCCTTTTTTACTCGTTTCTTTCTTACTTTCTTCCTTTACTCTCTTCTTTTATCTTTTTTACCCGTTTCTTTCTATCATTGTGCCTTTCTTTCTTTCTTTCTTTCTTTCTTTACTCTTTACTTTTTTAACCGTTTCTTTCTATCATTGTGCCTTTCTTTCTTTCTTTCTTTCTTTCTTTCTTTCTTTCTTTACTGCCTTCTTTCTTTTTCCTTTTTTACTCGTTTCTTTCTTACTTTCTTCCTTTACTCTCTTCTTTTATCTTTTTTACCCGTTTCTTTCTATCATTGTGCCTTTCTTTCTTTCTTTCTTTCTTTCTTTACTCTTTACTTTTTTAACCGTTTCTTTCTATCATTGTGCCTTTCTTTCTTTCTTTCTTTCTTTCTTTCTTTCTTTCTTTACTGCCTTCTTTCTTTTTTCTTTTTTACTCGTTTCTTTTATTATTTCTTCCATTACTCGTTTCTTTCTTACTCTCTTCTTTTATTTTTTTTACACGTTTCTTTCTATCATTGTGCCTTTCTTTCTTTCTTTCTTACTTTCTTCCTTTACTCTCTTCTTTTATCTTTTTTACCCGTTTCTTTCTATCATTGTGCCTTTCTTTCTTTCTTTCTTTCTTTCTTTCTTTCTTTCTTTACTCTTTACTTTTTTACTCGTTTCTTTCTTTATTTCCTTTGTTGAGCGCTTCTAACTTTCTTTACTCCTTTCTTTCTTTATTTCATTCATTGTTTGCTTCTTTATTTCCTTCTTTAAACACTTATTTTTCTTTTGTAATCGTTTCTTTCTTTACTTGTTTGAATACTCGTCCTATTCGTTCTTTCTTTACTCCTTTCTTTCTTTTTCTTTTTCAATCGTTTTTTTTTCTTTCTTTCTCTTTTTTTTTTGCTTTATTCCTGTCACTGCTTGCTTCTTTCTTTATTTCTTCCATTGTTTATTTCTTCATTTTTTTTGTTTTTCTTGCTCGTTCCTTTCTCTAAGTTATTCTTGTTTCTTTAAATGGCTTCTCTTTCACTTTCATCATTCCTTCTTTTGTTCTTATTCTTTTTCACTTCTTCCTTCCTCTACTATTTCTGAGAGTTCAGTTCGTAACACTTTCCTTTTTCTTCTATCTCATTCCTTCCTTCAACTACACCTTCCCATTCATTTTCTTTATTCCCTTCCTCTCTTTTCTCTTTGCCTCTAAACCCCACTGTCTGCCCACATTTTCATTCATTCCATTTCGATATTGTTACACCAAAAACAAAAAACGAAAACAGAAAAAAAAAAGAAAAAGTAAATAAACAAACGCCTCTTAAACGAATTCTTTATTCAAATATTCATTCACTTGATTTCCCAACATTTCGATTCTATTCGCAACGTATCTGCACTTCTGCTTACCAATTAGCGACACCGCCGTCTGGTGGTCTATTGCATTAACTAAAACAACACTGGACTACAAATGCCGACAACAGAGATAACGAATGAATGCGACTACACAGAATGACTCCCTTTTCACACACATACACACTTATATATTTATGTATGTGTGCTTATATATATATATATATATATATATATATATATATGTATCAAATATAAATGGATATAAATCCGACAGAATGAAGAAAAGATTTATATCTTTATATTTATATATGCATTTATATCCATTTATATTTGCTTACATGCTGTCTACTGGAGTTTTCTTCATATATATATATATATATATATATATATATATATATATATATATATATATATAATAACAAAGAGCTTTTACGCCTAACAAAACACGTCGGCCATTACTTGAAGATAACGGGTAGTACAAGGGGGGGGGGGTTACAAACAAACTTTCAATATTTAAAAAGAAAACTATATCAACAAAAGTGAAAAAAAAATAAACTTTCAAATGACTTATATTCTGACTCTAGTTTCGCAAAGACACAAATCCATTCGTTGGAGTGAGATGAATCGATTAGACTTTTCTTTATGAATTCATTATATATATATATATATATATATATATATATATATATATATATATATATATATATATATATATATGCACGTCTACGTACGCCGTTATAATTACATAAATAAAGGTCTACATATAACATAGTTGGTTCACAGCGAGAAAGTGTTATTCCCAACGATAAAGTTAATTCTCGGTTTTAAGATAGAAAAAACTGCTCTTTGTTCTTTTCGAAGAATTTTTTCGAATTTCCTCATTTGATAGCCATGGAATTTATTTATTGAATTTAGAATCAAAGTGTCAACAGTTGATAGGAATTTGGAATTACTCACAAAATTATAGACGGCAATATATACATATATATATATATATATATATATATATATATATATATATGTGTGTGTGTGTGTGTGCGACTACATATATATATATATATATATATATATATATATATATATATATATATATATATATATATATATATATATATATATAGTCGAGACTAGTAAAAGTGTCAAAGAGATATGTGATATCTAATACCGTTTAACGTGCCATCAGATAAAAAAGCAAAGATTCCTTTAAAATTCGTTGAATGCCTGAGAGAAAGGAAGACTAATCTTGTAGCAAATTCTATATTTACATCAAACTAATGGGGAAATTGTGTTTTAAATGATTTAATTGTTTCTGTGAACGAATTCAGAAAGTTCTATCTGGCCATCAAGAAAATAACGATATGATTCATCTTGCTGCGCTATAACATGTCACGTCTGCCATGAAGACTTTCTTTCTCTTGACATCAGTACAGCCAGTAAATCATTAAAGGAAAATCAATAACTAACGTCACAGTCATTGCATTGGGACTATCTGTTATAAAGTAGGAAATGTTACTGAATGAAGAATAGCCAAAACAGAAGTTGGAAATGAATAGGTAATCTTTATAACATCAACAATATTCAATACTCGCCAGCGGCGTAAAGTAGATAAACCACTGCTGATGGTGAACTATTAGGTTGGTGCAAAAATAATGTCGTTTTCTCACATATGTGAGAAAACGACATTATTTTTGCACCAACCTAATACTTAGACAGCATATTACAATAGTGTCCAACGTATTTATGATGACTGGGACATACCCATTATTGTTCATAGATACGGTGTATAATACTATCAGTGTCTCATTTATTGTTGTGATAAAACAAAGAATAATGCAGAATTCATACTGAACATGGCTGAAAAGTACAAGAAAGGCGAGGATGCTTCACATTGCTCCCAAAGAAACATCCATTAACAATGCTTTTCTTAGTATACACGTAATTATTCAATCTAGTGCCCTTATCTTGGTTGATATAGAAACTATTAGGTTGGTGCAAAAATAATGACGTAATAATGTCGTTTTTTGACGTTACAAAATACGTCAAAAAACGACATTATTACGTCATTATTTTTGCACCAACCTAATACATTTTGGCCGTTGAACTCTTCGACCTTCTTTATGTAACTGCCATATTTTGAATCCGTCTCTGTTTTACACTATTTACATTGTTCGGACTGTTGTCCTCATCTTCGCTGCCATATTCACACCGTTTCGACCGTTATACGCTCAGGCCTTCTTTATGTGATTGGAATTTCAAACTGAACTCATTATTTCGTACACCGGGGTAAATTTTTCTAATTCCACGTGCCATACCTCTACTGGATGTCTCGGTCAGTTACCTCCCTTTAATTTAACTTTTCAAGTTTTTTTTTTTGTTGTTCACCTCAGCTCTATCCAGGTATTGAACTCACACTTTGGTTCAAGTCACTGGATTCAACCAACGCTTTTATCCACTGGCAACGAAGATAAGGGCAACAGTCCAAACACTGTAAATAGTGTAAATAATTACAATAACTCATCTCAGAGATATAGACATCTCTGTTTTATTTAATATGAGAATACTAGCAGCATGGCCCGGCGTTGCCTGTGCTTGATTCAAAAATCGTACGAATCATACAGCAATCGCTATCACTTGACTTAAAATATTTTTGCCCTTCCTTGCCTTTAAAGGAGTGGCTTTGCCGTGCTAATGTTGCTACATGCCTTACTTCTTGCCTATCTCACACTGCGATTTTTTCTAAGCTCTATACTAAACATTAAATCTGTTACGAAAAAAGAACTAAACAAAATTAACACAAAACAATCAGCTTTAAAAAAAAAAAGGACTCGTGACTGGAAAAACCGAATGAAAAAAGAATGTTAACAACAAATACTTTTTCACACCCAACCCAGTTCTGCGGAATCAAAATCAACGTTGAGTTTAAGCAAGCGAATGAGCCAATTGGATTAAAGTGCCATGCAGATTTAAATTTTTCCCACTTGTGACGAATGCAGCTATCGATTTTATTTGCATGCTAGTTAACATTCGTGCCAGTCACCTGTTGCCTCACGCTGGCCAATAGAATCTTCCTGCCTATTCGTGGCAGCCAGTAGAAAATGGTCGCAAACTACATGAAAACTGCCGCAGAAGCATGAAAAATTGATTATTTCCACTATCGATTGGGTCTTTGCCTTCTCACTAACTTGGAGCATGTGTATGTAAATTTTGGTGCAAATCCGTCGAAAATTGCGGCCATGCATTCGTTACACACAGACACACATCCTGCCTTTTATAGATAGAGATAAATTTCAAAGCCTGACGAAGGGAATGAACTCGTACCCGTCATGTAACTGCATATAAGTAATGAAGGCTTATATCCAAGAGAACAATTTGGTAGTAAAATTTGCAACTAATATATCTTGCCTTCCAAATGTTAAAGAATCATGGCGTTGGAAATTTTCATTACAAACAAAGAAGAGAGTATTTAATTGTTATCTAATATCATTCCTCTTTTATGGCAATGAATTTTGGGCAATTTCCTCACAGGTGAAGAGGAAATGAAGTAACAGAGATTCGGTTCTACGGAAGGATGCTGGGAATATCATTGACAGAGTATGTGGACAACATTTAAGAATCCAGAAAGAGAAGCTACATACTGAGAAAAGAGGGTTTAGCGAATTTGATACTCACATGACATGTTGAACTCAATAGAGGAAAAGGAAACAGCGAGTAACAGACTTAGTGCGATTGTTTCAATAGAGGATAGAACAGGAGGTTTCAGGGATAGTATAAAAAAAAAAACTGTGCTAAGACAGGAAGCTGTGGAAAGCCATAATCACCTACGTCCTGGATAGATACAGCACATTAAAGAAGTTATTCGATTCTTTTAAACGTATTTTTCTTGTATTCCTCTCTTATTCTGAATTCATTCTACGGAGACCCGAAGGAAGTGTCTGAAAATAAAGTCTCTGAATTCAACATTTCAAAACGAAAATTTATTCCATTTCTTACGACTTCCGAAAACGACAGATGTAAAAGGAGAACTTATTTTAAGCACCGAAATATTGAATCTCGTCTCTCTCTCGCAAGACGAACCTACTCCAACTTGTCGTATTATCAAGCAGCCTGTCTACTGACACAAGCCATCATTTTGTTTATCCATTAGAAGCAAGGATGAAAGAACATTTTCTCTCGTGTCATAAATACATCTACAAGCATTACTGATGAAAACAAAACCAGGCGAAAAATATTTCTGTCAAAATTAAATCTTAAAATTCATGCACACACGGATGAAAACAGAGGCATTAACTTTTATCATATATATGCATAATTAATTGTCCCAACAAAATAAATTAAACTATTAAATACATATTTTTCTCTCTTGCATCTCTCTTCTACCCTCCTCCCTTATATATATATATATATATATATATATATATATATATAATAAAAAGGCTTAAACACTAATATATATATTGTTATATGTTTATATTTGATTTGTAACCTGTAGTCGATATTAATTTTGTCAAATTTCCTTAATTACACAAGCGGCCCTTTCAGTAAATGCCTTTCAGTTTTAGTTCCCCCACCCCATCTCTCTCCCCCCACCCCTTTTTCTTTTCTTTTCCTCTCCCTCCCTCTTCTTCTGATCTTTAAGATTATATCGTCTATTGCGTGTGTATGTCATCACAAAATGTATACTCTTTTCCGGTATATCTTTAATGTATTAGACATTCGAGAATATTTATATTTCTCTCACTTAAACCGTCTTTGACTCCCCTCTTTAAAATTTCTCTCTGTTAAATTTTAATCTCCTATTCTTCTTTAGACCTTCCTGTTTTTCTCTCGTCTGTTACCCCTCCCTATAGCTTTCATTTACTCTATCATACGCCCCACACTCTCATACATACACTCTCACTAAATTATATTTTTATTCCCGGAGTTGTTTTTTCTTTTTTCTTTTTGAATTTGTAGGTTTGATGAATTGGATCGTATTTACAATTCCAATCGAATAAATTATGACCATGGAATATTAGTGTTTAAGCATTTTTATTATAACCTTACTCTGTCCTGGACATTGAGTTCTATCTGGATTCTATCCTCTTGGAATTATTATATATATATATATATATATATATATATATATATATATATATATGTGTGTGTGTGTGTGTGTGTGAGTATATATATATATATATATATATATTTATGTAGTTTAGATATATGATTGCATATGTATGTGTATATTAACCACTAATATTATCTATCTATCTATCTATATATATATATATATATATATATATATATATATATATATATATATATTACGAAATGGACAAAGTCCGACAATTTATTTATTAAAGACATTTTTTATGTTTAACGTTCTTTTTATAGATACAAGTATTTAAGTAAATGCTCTGTTTATAATAAACTGTATTAAATAACATTTACCGGCCTGAATGTCCGAGAAATTTTCATAGAAAATATTCGTCCTGAAGATGGTTTATTAGACCGAAACGTCCGACGTTGACATTATATTAACATTAAAACAGCATAATTGCATATAAGGATTTTTGTTTGTTTTTTCCGTATATTTTTCTTCATACTGTCGGATCTATATCCATATATTTTCTAATATATATATATATATATATATATATATATATATATATATATATATATATATATATATATATACAGATAGGAAGGAAGAGATATCCTATAATCTCTTAACCAGGACAGCCACTTAAGTTAGGCGTTACTGTTGATATGCAGGGCCGGATTATGACCCCCAAGTCTAATGAAATTATGCCCCCATACTCAGACAGTCACCCGAACCCGTCTTGAATATTTTGACTCTTGATATATTTTACTGACATTTACAAAGCGTGAAGTAAACTTATTGCAAATACTTGAAGTAAACTAGAATAGCTATCTTTTATTTGTTAATAAGAATATTCTTTAAGAAGTGCCACTATTTCACAAATTATTGCAAACCAAATTAGCACATATTTCATTCAATACAACCGTAGAAAAACAGATATATTATAGCCAGCATTATAACAATAAAACAATCAAAATAAATATGAGCTTGTCATATTGATATCATTTCAGTTTATTGATCATTCAGTCATGTCATGTCGCTTTATGGTATGGGCGATCATAGCTCTCTGCAACCTCCTGTCTTTTGTTGTCCTAACCAATGTTTGTTGCTTTGCCACACAGACTCATTAGGTAGGTTACTCGGCGCTTCTCTCTCCCTCTTTTGCCTTCAACCTGTTATGTCAGTGTTAATTTCTCAAAGCCTTTTTTCTCATTATGTGTCGCTTCCTGTTTGTACGTATAAGTGGCCTTTTATTTCAGATTTCCCTTAAACCTTCCTCGTTGTCCACATGTTCTCTCCTGTTGGGCACCTCGAGGCGGTGTAATGGTTAGCAAGCTTGTCTCGCTAGAACAATTACGACTGAGTAGTGAGTTCGATCCTCACTGGGTGTCCAATACTTTCGGTCTTGTGCCACATCTAAGATACGCTTGCAAAGTCACTGTAGGATCAATCTGTAAAACCACATTTCTGTCGTTTCAAGTCTCATTTTCATCTATGAAGTAATTGTTCAACATTCACTGCCATATAGGAGAATAGGAATTACAGAGCAGACGACACTCCATTTTGTTTTGTTTGTTTCAAACGAAAATATCCTATCTCTTAATATTTTGCTTAGTTTTTGAAAGGTCCCTTTCGGTATTCCAATACGCCCTCGGATTCCAGTATCATATTTTCCGTCATCTGTTAGTACACAACCCGGGTATTTTAATTTCCTTGCTTGATTCTAACATTTACAATTCGAATCTGATACCTCTGGTCCTTTCTCTTGTTGATGAGCATACAGGATGCGATGGTTAAATTGTCGACAATTTATAATTTTAATTTCGCGCGCGCCTTGTCTTCTTTTGATTTTGTCGTCTGCACAGGACAGTAGGGTCAGTTAGACACTGTCTGTGAGAAAAAGAGTACCATGACTCAATCCACCCCACCAGAAATTGGGAAACGGCATGCTGTACTCCGATACGTATTTCAGTGTGATTGGGGGGTCAATCTGTGGACAGTACAGTGGATTCGGAAAGAACTGGATGAGGCTGGAAGGTCATTAGATTGGCATTCTGGGTCATAACATAGCTGGTCAATGTAGGTGGTTGCTGGGTGACCAACACATCTTTCACCATAGCTAGGTATCCAGAACAGTAGACATTCCATTCTACTATGATTTCTGAGTGGGACTGCTCTCAATCATCTCTGTGGTAGTTTTAATGGATAATAACACAGAATTGTTATTTCCTGTTGGGTTGGGTTCATTACATTCACTTACGTGCAAATACCCTTGGGAAAGGTATGACTCCACCTCTTCTCCCCGCTAGATATGGGTTAATTAATAAGATAAGCCATAGAAAACGAATCAACCAATCAATCCACTCTCTGTCCAACATTCTTGTTCTTACACTTGCAATACCGGTTGTAGGTAGAAAGTTACATAATTCTACATTCAGTGGCTAAAAGTTGTTGTGGAGTTATTTCGCAATGGAGGCTTGTATTTGTATCGGTCCTAAATAGTTCGACGTACAAAACGTTAGGAACTTGATATAATAGGTATTACTCAGGGTAAACTTGTTGTGGTCGCTGACTACTTTCGTATTCGACTGTCGACTACTGTCGTCCGACATCGACGCTATTTAGTAACTGCCCCACGCAGTCACATGTGGCACAAGGTCGAATTTACTGTGGGGTTCCTGAGCCTGTAGGCTCGGCCAAAAAATCCCCGTAGACCCCGCATAAACGGGATCGGGTCTGTCTACCTCCCCGGACGAAACTCTGCCCTTCGACATAGCCTCGTCCGGGTTCCTCTCTGCCTTCAGGCAGAGAGTTCGACTGTCGTCCGACATAAACTGTCGTCCGACATCGACTAGTTTTTAGTCCCCCCACCCACGAGGGTATCATGTGGCACAAGGCCGGTTTAACGTGGGATCTCCGAGCCCGTGGGCTCAGCCAAAAATATGCTCATTGAACCCGTATAAACGGGTTCAGGGTCGGTTTACCTCCCCGAAAGAGAATCCGCCCTTCGGCGTACCCTCGTTCGGGTTCCTCCCCGCCCGAAGGCAGAGAGTTCAATCGTTCAGCCGGTCGCCCGACATCGACTAGTATTTAGTCACCCCCCCACGAGGGTATCATGTGGCACAAGGCCGGTTTAATGTGGGATCTCCGAGCTCGGCCAAAAATATGCCCTTTGAACCCGTATAAACGGGTTCAGGATCAGGTTTACCTCCCCGAAAGAGAATCCGCCCTTCGGCGTAGCCTCTTTCGGGTTCCTCCCCGCCCGAAGGCAGAGAGTTCAACCGTTCAGTCGGTCGTCCGACATCGACTGACTCTTGTTTCTCTTACTACGTCTACTTATATTAGGTGGGAGAGTCTATTAACTATAGAATATGTGTGTTTCACCATAACAAGAGTAATCCAGATCAACCCTGCACCTGGTTTCTATTGATGATCGGGTGGGAAACTTGATTGCAGTATTTATTCTGGCATAATACTATACTTACCTTTTTAAAGCTTGTGGGTGGTGTAATAGATGAAGGTACGGCAGCTCGGAAGCTCACTCTGATTGTTCTGATAAGAAAAAAACTTCAGAATTTGTTGGTAAGACTCTCCAAGTCAATACATGTTTGTCCGAGTGTCATATCAGACAGATAGTGCATGAAGACATATTGGTATTTCTCATAAAGCATGAGAAATGTTCATTATTTACATTATTCAGACTATTGACCTCATCTTTGTCGCCATATTTATTACAACGTTTCGGCGTTGTACGCTCCAGCCTTCTTCAACTCACTTTATTTCGCTCACTGGGGTAGACTGTTCTAGTTCCACGTACCATTAATGGATGTCAGTTATCAGTTATCTCCCTCTCCACTGCCTTAACCGGGTATTGAACTCACACTCTTTGGGTCCTGTCACTGGATCTAACCAACGCCTTTATCCACTGTGCCATGTGTCCTTGAGGACATCTGGGTATGAATTACTGAGTATTATAAACCTAATTTCTTCATAACCATTTTTACCAGTGCTCATATTGCAATTTTGCTGTTATCATTCCATGTTTTTACCAGAGCTCATATTGCAACTTTGTTGTTATCATTGCTTTTCTCTGGCACTCCTTATTATTACTGGTTCCCATATTGTATTTATTTAAGGAACACCATTGGAAAATTCGTAAACTTAAGGAATCAGCACATATGCTAGGCCACAAAAATCTCCTGAGCCGACCAAGCATAGAAATAAATGAGGACAATGGTCCGAATAATGTAAATAATGTACATAGTACCTCATCTCAGAAATATAGAGAGAGAAATGTTCAATTATTATTTCAAGCCATAAAGGACAAGAGGAAAGACCGTGATACGAAGCTTTTGAACAAACTCAAGCATCCCCTCCAACCGAACATGGTTTAGTTTTTCTAAGAAGAAAAAATTTCTTTCATAAGATGGTGAACACACAGAACAGTGTGTTTGAGTGTCAATCTGAGCATACGGAAAGTGTTGGATGAGTCTAATGGTGATTACGAAGGTGTTTGGAGTGATCACTAATGATGGCAACGTTATGTCTTCATTCATCTTCCTACATGTCCTCAGACTCAACGCGGAGGCCTACATCGTGACTTAAGGAGGTAATACTGTCCCGGGTCAAGAGAGTGGCTGCTGGAAGACCCTATGTCTGAAAATAGGACTCTGCACCATGCCACACAAGCAGGAGAACCCAGTCATAGCTATTGAACATGCGAGCAGATCACCCCTTACCTCTGGCCACCTATCTCTCCAGACTGCAGCCCCCTTTATTATGTGTGGGGCGCAGTTGAGCGAGAGAGCACCAAAACTCCTTGTAACACCAAAGATGAACAGTGATTATGGTAGCATTCACCAACTTCAGAATGGTCACCAAGGGGACCCTCCAGACCAGATATAGGAGACACCGAAGTCGTCTGGAGGTCGTAGTTGAAGCCAATGGCGATTTTATTGAATAAATTTACTCTTTCGTATTTCATGGTAATTTTCTGTCATTTTGGCAAATGTATGTGTTAAAATGAAATGTCAATGTTATTTTCAGTTTTGCGTGATTTGGGCGACAATTTATCCATCGCACCTTGTACTGTTTATATTCGTGCTTCTCGCTTACCTTTACTAACATTTTTTAGTTTTTTCAGTTTTCCTTCTTGAATCTTCCATCAACTCAGTGTCGTCTGCTTTTCTTATGCTATTAAGATTAATATATCCTTATATGACTTCTAGTTCATTTTGGACTGCCTCGCTGTAAAGATCAAATAATTCCGGTTTCTTAACTTGTTTTCTATCCGCATTCAAATATCCTCTCTGTTATTAATCGTCTGTACACTTATTTAATAAAGTTTAAGCAGTGCAAAGAAGATCTTCATAATTTAATACCCCGCCATTGCTAATCCAACCTACCTTTTAACCGTGTATATGACTCAGGCTGCGCGATCAGACCCAGCGCCCAGAATGAACTGAACTGGTGTCAATCATTCCACACCTTATGCACATACCACCGAGCAAAGATTATGTCATGAATATGACGTCGTTTACCGAGTCAAGAGGTGGATATTTAAAGAAAAAATAGTGTCGTTAGCATTTTTTAAATGGCGGGTGACAGTTTAAATGTCGGCCAGTAGAACATTTAAATCTAATTACGTTTACTTGTCCCAGATTTACTCAAACCTTCTACAAATGACGCTCTAGGTCTGATGACACCAGTGGTGGTTGACGAATGAGGCTATGGTGCATTACTCAGCCATGCACACGCACCCATATCTTTAACAGATATAACTGTTTCTTCTATCGCAATAGTTCCTAGACATTTTCAGACTGTCACTCCCAAATCATGTTCTTAGCATCCGCCCCCCCTCCCCTACACATTCTGACTTTCTCTGTATTCCAAACGTATGGAGGCAATTCCACTCCGAAAGCTTCTTCCCAAGAACGGCTACTTCTTGGAACAAACCTCCGCGTGGATGTTTCCCTGAAAACTATAATCTTCTAATGTTAATCGCTGTCAACCCTTCTTGCCACCTGCTATTTCATTCATATCACATGTGCCGAATTATCTCTTGGGCTAATATGGACTGCAGTCTAGGGTACCCTCAAGCTTTTACAAAAAATGATTTTAATTTTCTAGATTTTATAACTTCTAAATAGTTTCATAAACTGAAATGATATGAATATGATAAACTCATTTATTTTCATCATTTTATTGATATAATACTAAACTTGTCTTTTTACGACGGTTGTATTGAAATATGTGCTAATTTGGTTAGCAATAATTTGTAAAATAGTGGCACTTCTTAAAGAATATTTTATTAACAAATAAAATATAGCTATTCGAGTTTATTTCAAGTATTTTCTATAAATTTACTTCACGCTATGTAAATGTCAGTAAACTATATGACGAGTAAAAATATTCAAGACGGTTTCGGGCGAGTTAAATGGTGACTCCGTCTGAGTAGGAGGGGGGGGGCATAATTTCATGAGATTAGGGGCCCCAAAAAGGTCATGATCCGGCCCTGCATATCACCTACCTCATTCATCATAACAAATTAACGGTAACCCCCTACCTTAAGTGGCTGTCGAACTTTGTATTGCATAAAATTTAAAAGAAGAAACCTCTTTCTTTTTATTAGGTCTACTGCAAATTTTAAACATATCTATCCAACCTTTTGACTGTGTATATGATTCACACCGTACGATTCGACTAACTCCAGCAATTTTCAAAAAGCTTCATATTTGTTATGTCGTCAGTTCATTTTTTTAAAATATTACATTTCACTTTTATCGCGTTGGCTTTTATCGCGTTTCGCGTATTGGCTTTTATCGTGTTTCGCGTTGGCTTTTATCGCGTTTCACGTTGGCTTTTATCGCGTTTCGCGTGTTGGCTTTTATCGCGTTTCGCGTATTGGCTTTTATCGTGTTTCGTGTGTTGGTTTTTATCGCGTTTCACGTTGGCTTTTATCGCGTTTCACGTTGGCTTTTATCGCGTTTCACGTGTTGTCTTTTATCGTGTTTTGCGTGTTGGTTTTTATCGCGTTTCACGTTGGCTTTTATTGTGTTTCGCGTGTTGGTTTTTATCGCGTTTCACGTTGGCTTTTATCGCGTTTCGGGTGTTGGTTTTTATCGCGTTTCACGTTGGCTTTTATCGCGTTTCGCGTATTGACTTTTATCGCGTTTCACGTTGGCTTTTATCGCGTTTCGCGTGTTGGCTTTTATCGTGTTTCGCGTGTTGGTTTTTATCGCGTTTCACGTTGGCTTTTATCGTGTTTCGCGTGTTGGTTTTTATCGCGTTTCACGTTGGCTTTTATCGTGTTTTGCGTGTTGGTTTTTATCGCGTTTCACGTCGGCTTTTATTGTGTTTCGCGTGTTGGTTTTTATCGCGTTTCACGTTGGCTTTTATCGCGTTTCACGTTGGCTTTTATCGCGTTTCGCGTGTTGGCTTTTATCGCGTTTCGCGTATTGGCTTTTGTCGTGTTTCGCGTGTTGGTTTTTATCGCGTTTCACGTTGGCTTTTATCGTGTTTCGCGTGTTGGTTTTTATCGCGTTTCACGTTGGCTTTTATCGCGTTTCGCGTGTTGGTTTTTATCGCGTTTCACGTTGGCTTTTATCGCGTTTCGCGTATTGACTTTTATCGCGTTTCACGTTGGCTTTCATCGCGTTTCGCGTGTTGGCTTTTATCGTGTTTCGCGTGTTGGTTTTTATCGCGTTTCACGTTGGCTTTTATCGTGTTTCGTGTGTTGGTTTTTATCGCGTTTCACGTTGGCTTTTATCGCGTTTCGCGTATTGGCTTTTATCGCGTCTCAAGTTGTCTTTTATCGCGTTTCGCGTGTTGGCTTTTATCGCGTTTCGCGTTGGTTTTTATCGTGTTGGCTTTTATCGTCTTTCGCGTGTTGGCTTTTATTGCGATTCCCGTAATCACGTGGGAGTTCGTGTTTGATTTTTTTTATTAATAAAATATATTTCGTGTGTTGGGTCCCAAGGTTTGATGTGATTTTGTTGATCTTTGGTTGCTGCCTTTTTATGTTCAATACGTCGAGAAATTACAGAAAATTTTTGAAGTTTTTGTGTTGATCCTTGTCTGATTTGCTTTGTAGTTTTCCTTTGTGTTGGTCGATGATATGTGTTTTAATCGAGCTAGATAAGTGGTATGTTAAACGATGTGATAATGTAGTGGTAGTGAAACCAAAGTATGTGTTTGAATTGTTATTAGAGAAGCATTCTCCAGTCGGGCATTTGAAGAAATAGACAATATTAGATTGTTGGAGTTTTGATTTATTTTTTGTACGGTTGGTGATTATTATGTTGCGGTTTTTAGTTTTTTCTAATGTGTCCAAAATGCAAATTACAAACTGGAGATTCTAAAAACACGTACAAAAATTTAAATATCTGAGATGTGTTTTACTAGAGGACGAAATGAAATACGAAAGAGCTTTGAGATAAGCCAAAAATGGCTTTTCAAATTTAAGCAATAGTTAAGAAGCAGAAATATTTCGTTATAAACAAAGAAAAGAGTATTGAACTGTTATGTGATATTTGTCCTTCGATATGGCAGTGAATACTGGACAATCTCCTCAAAGGTGAAGAAGAGACTTGAAGCAACAGAAATGTGGTTCTACAGAAGGATACTGAGGATACCATGGACAGAATAACTGAGCAACGACGAAGTTTTAAAGAAAACAGAAACTAAAAGGAAACTTATACTTAACATCAGGAAGAGGCAATTGAAATTTCTAGAGCGCTTAGTGAGGAAAGAGGGCTTAGAAAATCTGATACTCACAGGACATTGAAGGCAAGAGGGACAGAGGAAAATAACGCATAATCTATTTAGTGAGCTTGAGTAAATGGATGGCGGAATAAGGCTTAGAAGAAAAAACAAAAAAAAATTATTATGAGCTAGGAAGGACAGGAAATTGAGGAGAGCCATGATCATCTACGTCCTGAAGGGACACGACACATAAGGAAGAATGAATGATGAGTTTCATTAGTTTATAACTACCTACCCCGATCCTTGTCTCTTGCAGATGTAAAAATGCGGCACCTGTTGTTTTATTTAGTTTATATATGCTGCATGTCTTATCCAGGTTACGCCGTCTCGATAAAAATGAATGTTCAGAACAAAACAAAATAAAATGAAAACTGTACTTTCATTATTCTTTGTAAAGTATACCAGTATACTAAAAAGTATTCCAGATTTAAATATAAAATAAACATTGTTATATAAATAAATTAACATCCTACCTAATCGTTTCCTAAGAATATTATAACAGGTTATAGAAAATAGAGGACATCCGACAATGTTCTAAGCAAAAAGATAAAATCTTCACAACTAACCCAAAAGATGAAAATCATGGAAGAACGGTAATTTTGTACGTGTGGTGGGATCGATTAATTTAGAGTTTAAAACAATTTGAAATACTTTCTTGCACAGGAACTGCAACGTGTCTATAAAGGTTTGGTCATTAATAGAATAAATGTTGTTCTCCACCATGAAAACGTAAGGCCGCATACAGAATGAACACAAGGAAAAAATGTGGAGCTCGGTTGGTCTGTTCTACTCCAACCGCCATATTCAACAGACTTTGCACCAACCAATTATCAGCTTTTTCGATAACTGCAAAACGCTTTGTCGCTTTCTCTAATGAAAATCATATTCAAGAGTTCGTGGAAAGCATCCAAACCAACGGAATTTTGTTCAAATGATAACGAAGGACTAAATGACACATGACGACAATCATTGCAAATGATGGTTAATATTAAATTGAATAATTAAGTTATGATGTATATTGAAAGTTGATAGATATATTGATATAGATAGATATCTTGTGCTCCCATATGACATCTAAATATTTTGTCAACCACGATTGCGCTTAAGCATGAAAAAGACTGTCGCTGCTAGGTGTCTACTTTTATATCTATATACTCTCTATCCCTGATATTGGGCATAATCCATAAATATAGCATACCTCAAACTACATTTTTATCATATATTGTGTTTAGAAAAGCGGGTGTGTGTGTGGTGTAGTGGAGAGTGGCTCGGGATGAGAAATCTGAGAAGTGAGATCAAATTCCAGTTGGAATCAGTACATTCACTTACGCGCAAATACCCATGGGAAAGATATTAATTCCTCCCCCAAGTAATTTAACTAAATTAAATAGAAGGAATTTATTGCTATCCTCAGCAAATTGTTAATGCAAAATTCACCTCAGTGTCCCATATTATATTTACATACGCTCTATCTTTGATATTGTTCAATTATACTCACAAATATAGCATACATTAAAACTATATGTTATTATACAGTGGCCTAAGAAAAGTTTTTCGTCCTGGATAGGACGATAAACTACGTCCACGTCCAGAGTAAGACGATAAACTACGCTCAACATCAAGGCCTCTGATCAGGAGGTTTTTAATTGCTGGTGTTCCCAGGTCCACCTTGACCCGGGGTGGTAGCACCTGTTAGCGTCCCAGCTATGGGCAAATATTAGGTTGGTGCAAAAATAATATCGTTTTTTGACACATTAACATATGTGAGAAAACGACATTATTTTTGCACCAACCTTAATAGTTAACCCCCCGAAACTGAGGTAAAAACCATTATAAAAATGTAAAAATAGGTTTTAATAACAGAAATACTTTGTAAAAAATTATTACCAGAAATAAATTTAAAAAAAAAACTATTACCAGCAATACGTTTTTGTAAGAAAAAAATTATTACCAGCAATACTTTTTTGAAAATAATATTTCCAGAAATATGTTTTTGACAAAACAAAAATATTAGGGGGGGAATTGTCGGCATTAAATGACCCATTGAGGTTGATATGCCGTAAAACAAACCAAACCAAAACCAAAAAACCAAAGAAAAGTTTTTAGCCAAGAGAAATAAACTACATCCAATTTCAAAATTGAATTACGTAATCCCTACTCAACATAAATAAACAGTATTTGGAACTAGTATGGAATTGGTCCTCCATTTGCTAGTTTCAGTGCTTCTATTCGATTTTTCATGGGCTTGATCAAATTATCAACAATTGTCTGATCCATATTTTGCTACTCCTTTAGCAATGTTTCTTTAAGGGTTGCCACTGACGTGATTTTGGTTGCACGCTCTCGAAGTTTTCGATGAAGGTGCTCCCAAACGTGCTCTATTGGATTCATATCAGGACTTTAAGCTACTCATGGCAGTGACTTGATTCCTTGCTATTCTTTCCAGGCCTTTGCTGCTTTGCACGTATGACGTGGCGTTCCATATTCTTGATAAAGGTAGACATTCTTGTCAATCTGATTGGTTTCAAATAGTGGAAGTAGTCCTTTCTCTAATATTTGAGAGTATTTTGGACCATTCAACCGCTCGTCAACAAAAATCAGCTTAGATTTCCCTCCAAACTAGACAGCGCCCCACACCATTACTCAAATCCCTCTTTGTTTCACGGTTTCCTGCAGGCATTCAGTGTCCCAAGTCTCATTCTGATTTCTCCAAACATAAACCAATGTCGAATTAGAATATTGGCAGAATTTACTTTCATCTGACCAAATTACAGACTGCCAAAATTCATAATCTTTGCTCTCGAATTATCTCGCACAGTCCATACGCCTCTTCCTGTTAACCTCTGGAACCAAGGGCTTCCTTCTTTGATAGCCTAGCTCTTTCAGAATCTTTCTCGCCACATATGGCGACATTTCCATGCTGTTGAGGACATCTTTGACGTTCTGACGACGGTTTCTCATGACTTTCCTCTTCAGCGCCCTTTTCGTTCATTCAGACACGATGCTTGGTCTTCTCGAACGTTGTTCCACACGGCAATGGCCTTCTCGAACGTTGTTCCACACGGCAATGGCCTTCTTCATTAAATTTATTTACAATATTATTAACCATTTGACCATTAACTGGAAAAAGCTAGCAATTTCTCTGACTTGCCATACTGGTGCCATCCTATTATATGCCCTCGTTGAAATTCACCGATTTCCTTACTTCCGCGAACTTTCATAGTCAACAATTGTTCATAGATTAGAGTAGCTTGACACTAACACGCTATTGTCTGAAAAAATATGTTATTACACAAGCCAAAATTGCTGTAATTAAGGGTGGCTAAAAACTTATCATAGCCCACTCTCTCTATATATATACATATATATATGTGTGTGTGTGCGCGCGCACGCGCGTGTGTGTGTGTATGTGTGTGCAGATCTGTTCCTACGGCGCGACATAACATGATTTTCGACGTAGGTCGGAACTCACCACCATAACCACCCAGGAGTGCTCCTTACGCTTGGGAGTCATGATGAAGGGCAAAAATTTTCCCCAAAATATCAATACAAACGAAAGATATCGAATGTAGCACAATCCAATATGGCGTACTGCCAGCGAAAAAACAATGCTGTCTTCCCCATATAGCACCACGTAATGACGTATTACATTATAGCAGATGGCACCATAACCACGAAACGCCGTACGTCGAGTCCGACGTAACCCGAGGATCTTATATATATATATATATATATATATATATATATATATATATATATATATATATATATATATACATATTCATTAACTATATATTCATTAACTATATATATATATATATATATATATATATATATATAGTTAATGAATTTGAAAACATTTTATATGCTTTTTAAATTGTCATGGTGAAAGAGATTGGATGTAATGCAGGTTGTTTCTTTTATATAGTAATAGTTTTGGGTATGTTGATTTTTCTTTTGATTGGTAGCTGTAGTAGAGTATATCTACTTGTATGAGTCTTATACTGATGATCTTGGCACTTCAACGGGATGCAATGATCAAAAAACTTGTCACATTTGATCAATTCCAGGTGAGTAGTGCGAACTATTAATCAGTTTTTCAATATGACATTTTTTATTATTATAAATGTTATATTTAGTTTGTTTTTTATCGATGGCTTCGTTTTTTACGGCTTATCAACCCTTTGCAGGTTATTTAAAGCCAGAAAATACTTTTAGATAGTAGGATTTTATTTGATGGCGGGGAGATAATAGTTATTTAGCGTTACAACTCTTACTAATTTTGGAAAACAATAATGATTTCGATAAGAGGTGAATTTATACATTCCCCAGTATAATGAACCCAATGGGAATTAAACTCGCCTCTACGATTTTCCATTCCATCACCTTCATATCCAAGCTTTAAGCACCTACGTACTGACTAGTGATATAGCCTTATATTTAGTGGGTACAGATGTGTGAGTATGTATATATATATATATATATATATATATATATATATATATATATATATATATATATATGTTACTTCAAACGTTGTTATAGTGGATACGTTGATCGGTCTTAGTAAAATTTATCAACATGGGAACCCCTTTGTAAAAAAATATAATTGTAGGATCCGGTGTGCTTTACCGCTCAGCCATGAAAGACGGCAATATAAGCAAGGATCCATTTTTCCATTTTCCCTTATTTTTAAAGGGGGCGCAGGTTCGATCCCTTCCGGACAAGATTTCACGAATGCGAAGGATAATAGATGTAATACACACTGGCGTCCATTTCAAACACGAAGTGTCCAATATAATAATATTTGAAGTATTATATTAAAAATGTCAGATTAAAAATAAATTAATTCTTTATATATATATATATATATATATATATATATATATATATATATATATATAATGGATTTCCTATCCTATAGGGAAAATTAAGACACAGCGTTGTATATTAATAATCATGCTGGTATTATTTTTTTATTATTTTCCAGTCACTATTTGTCAGTTCGTAGAATAAACTTGTATTCAATTCGACCAAAATTGATTAGGAAATGACGTCGTGAAAAAAATGTCTATTCCATCATTATACAATTTGATAGCGGTAAGAACTAACAGAATTCTTAGAAAAGCAGCTAAAAAGTAACACAAAGTATTCACTTGAATAACTCTAAAAATAGTAATGCATAGATAATGTATTTCAATATGTAAAGAAGCACAATTGAAAAGTGCTTTCTACGAATGATCAGCATTCCTGTAATTGAAAAGAATAAGAATGAGTGTGAGTCGAACAAAAGTGCTTGACGCCTAACATCGTTTATTTAAAAAGTGTAGAGGCGTCCCGGACATGCACTACATTGGAGCAACTGACGGACAGTAGAATTTTTTGTGTGTGATATGCCTCTTTCAGGACGTAAGAGTATTCACGGGGTGATTTTCTTTTTATCTGTGAAATATTAGGTTGGTGCAAAAATAATGACGTAATAATGTCGTTTTTTGACGTTAAAAAATACGTCAAAAAACGACATTATTACGCCATTATTTTTGCACCAACCTAATAATACCAGGATGATTATTATGCCTTCTTGTGAAAGATAGTGGAGCGGTTTCCACCGGAGTCATTTGTTCCGCTTGCTCAAAAGAAAGATTACAAATTGAAAAATAATAAGTGAAATATTTTATTATAATCATCAATAGTTATATATATATATATATATATATATATATATATATAGATAGATAGATAGATAGATAGATAGATAGATAGATGTGAGTTTCTGACCCTTGGTTTCACGTTATTTGCGATCGTCAGACAAAGAGTTTGTCTGACGATCGCAAATAACGTGAAACCCAAGGTCACAAACTGACATCAAGCCAGCAAAATATGTTAGCTCTATCATTGATATTGAGCGCTTTCCAATAAGTACCGCGCATATATATTATTAATTATAATTTATATATATATATATATATATATATATATATATATATATATATATATATATATATATATATATATATATATATATATATATACATATATATATATATACATATATATATACATACATACATACAGACAATTTATATATATATAAACCAGTTGCTTCTGTTACCAATTATAAGTATTTAAGAATATTTGTGGAGATTTCATAGTTTATTTTGTTCAGGTTAGGTTTCAACTGTTTTATGTATTGAAACCTAAACTGAACAAAATAAACTATGAAATCTCCACATTTATTCTTAAATGCCTATAATTGATAACAGAAGCCATTGGTTTATACCAACGGCTTCACATACTTAACACTTCTCGCTTTCACTCTCGCGTGGTCATGTGTGACGTCATGAGCTGCGGTAGGATTTTCGCTTCCAGCGTCTTATATGCACGAGTTTGTCGTTGCTTGGAAATCTTCCATGTAAACAAAAAACAGGCTATCATCACTGTTTTGTCCGTGTATTGCTTAATATATTGTAATGTAATTGTCATCTTTGATAATGGCTTATGTAAGCCGAAAGCTTAGATAGGATTAAAAAATATGTATCAATATTGTGATTTTCTTTTTTGTTTAATGATAATGTTATTAAGCTTATCAGACGATATGAAAAGAATTTACATAAAATAAATAGACAACACTTGTCTATTATTTAATGAAACATGCATCAGTGAGAAAATGCTGCCTAAATACACACAATATATATATGTGTGTGAGTGTGCGCGCGCTTCTGATAAAATAAGAAACCAGCTCTTAGTGACATTATGTTATGAAAACGGCCACTACTGGTCGTATTTCGAATTGAAGAAATTGTAGACTTTCACCAATTTTTATACCATCTACAAGAGCACTTACGTGCCATTTATTATAGTCGCATAACAAAAGATAATCCTTGAAAATAACTAACAGTTTAGCTAAATGCACTCGGAACAAAAAAAAAAAAAAATAGGCCAATTTTTACATTCATTAAGGTCAGAGAAGACACTTGAATGTTTATAAGAAAAAGGGAACAAAGAACTCATCAAAATTACCTTGTCAGTTTTGTTCGATGAAACATTTATTAAAGAGGGATTGCATCATATATATACATATATATATATATGATTTGAGTCACTCTGGAGTAATTCATAGCTGCTCGGATTGATGAATCGTAGAGCCGTGTTTGAATGCTAGTTGAGTTTGTTACATTTCACTTACCGTAGGAAAGGTACGAATCCGTCTTTTAGACCCCAGGTATGGGTAAATATTAGGTTGGTGCAAAAATAATGTCGTTTTCTCACATGTTACCATGTGAGGAAACGATATTATTTTTGCACCAACCTAATAGCAGGACAGATTGGGTCCTATAGCCTTCGGTGGCAACCGATCTATGAGAAGGACAATTCAAACCCTGAGGAGAGTCGTTTGGCGACTTTGTCACACACGATGTCTTCTCTATTCGGCTCTTCCAAAAAGTGTGTTTGATTCTTTACGACTATAAATCACTTGTGAATAATACTGACTGTTCGGTACTAAGAACTGAGTTGTTATATACGTACATTTTCTTTGCTGAAACGCATGACAACGTCTGTTTCTGAGCCAGTAATTAATTACGAGTGCTGCTGTAAAAACTGAAGGTTTCTTGGAGTCAGCTTCATGAAACTATTCTCTGTTTGCGCACACTTTCCGTTTTTTTTTTTTTTCGTTTTTTTTTAATCATCTCATTAGACTAAACACTTGTTTTCATTCAAAGCGATTGATAAATATTGGTCACTTACATTCTATTTATTCATATCCCAATCTTCCTTTCTCCAGTATTTGTGACATCTGTTCCAACTTCTGCGGCGTAGAATTTTTCTCCTGGAAAGGTCGCCAGTTATATTTGCCCTTTGTGAAACCATCTTGAATTCTTCCATTGCTACCAATAAATTCTTGGTCCCAGGGTATCTCCTCTTTTGCTGAAAAGATTCCAGAATTCACATGCGTGGCCTTCGAGTTTACATCCGAGATAATAATCCGATAGCCAGGGAATTGTCTCTCGATGCCGATGACTACTCTTTAATGTTCTTCCGTCACTCGCTACTAAACTCTGTCACCTATCTCTTTTTCCTTTATCGCTCCCACTCTTCCCAAGACTGCGGTATATTAGACGCAATAGCTGGCAGTATAGAAAAGGCACTTTCTCTCCATCTATCTGCGAGCATCTTTGTCTTCGGTGACTTTAATGTTCACCATGACATGTGGTTGGAACATTCTAAAGGTACTGATGTTACTGGCATGGACGCTTTCATCCATTCTCAGAAATTCCAGGTGTAACTGCAATACTCTCCATTGTTCACACCATCATGCTCGGCCATCATAGCACACATGAACCACTATTTCCGGCAATACCAGCATCACAGCTCTCGTTATAACAGGCCCTTATTTGATACTGCTTGTAATAAATGTGAGTTCTCGAAGGAGCTAAGTCCCTTTTTATTGAGAGAATAAGGTACAGCATAGCCTCTAAAAAGTTTGGTTCTCGTGAATATTGACGTCTCTGTAATAGGATATTAAATATATGCAAGGTCTCTATTCCCCCATCTCTTCAATCGATTTGAGGTGTTATCATACTCTGCTAACAAAGCTGAATGCTTTACCCGTAATTTTTTTTTCAAATTCTACTCTTGACTCACCTGAAGTATCCCTGCCCAACTTCCCACTTAAAACGGATTCTCTGTTGAGTGATATGCATATAACCACTTCTATGGTTTCTGCTATCATCTCTAACCTTGATCCCCACAAAGCATGTAGACCCAATGGCATCCCTGTAATAGTCATTAAGAAGTGTGCTCTCGGACTGGCTCTCTAAACAGTATAATAAATGCCTCGCTGCCTTTTGCTTTCCTTGCCTGCTGGATGTCATCGTCTGTTGTTCCAGTTTTTAAGAACTCTCTAAGAATCGTCCGACCCATCCAACTATCGACCTATTAGCCTTCAACCTCTGTCAGGGAATCTCCTAGAGGCCGTAATCAATGCTGAATTGGTTCGTCATTTCTCATCAGAGGACCTTTTCTCAGGCAAGCAATACGGCATTCGTTTCTCTAGATCTACGGAAAGAGTCTATCGTGCTTTAGATAAAAACGGTGAAGCCCGGGCTGTAGCATTGGACATCTCGAAAGCCTTTGACAGGGTCTGGCATTCAGGTTTTCTCCACAAACTGTAAAGATACAGGTATTTCTGTCACATTTTTGAGCTGATCCAGTCGTTCCTATCATGTCGTGACATGAAAGTAAACCTTGACGGCCACTCATTTTTTCTTACTAACGCGGGTGACACCCAGGGCTCCATCCT
>OZ010574.1:85898937-86158937 GCA_963932145.1 Acanthosepion lycidas
TCTGCTGAGGAGTCGCCATTTTGATTGATCTTCCCTCAATTCAGCTGCACCGGAAGTTATACTAACCACAGCGGTGAAACTAACACCCAATCAAACTTTGATAACTACTTTATCAAATAACCATTGATTCAGTCCACTACAATGCTATAGACCTGAAAAAACAGCGCAAGGATTTTGGCGTATTCTTTTTGAAACACCCTATATATACATATATATATATATATATATAGTGTATTGGGCAGCAGCTCATTATTTAAACATATATTATTAAATATAACAGACAATGAATATCTATTATGTCTGATCATCACCTGTTCTAATGTTCGAATATTTGCTTTAATTTCTGGTGAAAATAAAAACAAAAATTGTCCAACATTTGGCTATTTTTTTATTAATTTGGTCCTACGTTTTCGGTTCCCATGAGCTATCTTCAGAGCAGTTATACAAACGTGGAACAAAGACGTCCACTGTCAAAGATGATATTCTGACATAGAAAATTGCTATCCGACGATAACGTTTCCGCAATAGAAGACGCAGATTGTATATTAGAGGCCATCTAAATTAATTACGTCATTATTTTTGCACCAACCTAATATATGGAGCGTGTGGGGGTATATACATTTCATTGAATGTGACAAATGACGAAAAAGCACCCACACTCAACAAAATTACATTTCAAACTAGTCACAACATATTAGTTGCATCTAGACATATGGTCCTGTTGTAATCCTTCGGTCACGTGGTATGACGTCATAGAACAGCATCTCGAACTTACGATCTGCCTCTGCTATTCAGCGACCGTTGTCGTCGCAAAGCAATTTTCTATGTCAAAATAACAAAATATCATCTTTTATGGTGGATATCTTTGTTTCATGTCTGTATAACCACTCTGAGGATGGCTCATGTGAGTCGAAAGCTCAGTGCACAATTTTTGTCTTTATTTTCACTAGAAATTAAAGCAAACATTCGAATATTAGAACGACTCATGATCAGGCATAATAGATATTCATATATATATATTAGGTTGGTGCAAAAATAATGACGTAATAATGTCGTTTTTTGACGTATTTTTTAACGTCAAAAAACGACATTATTACGTCATTATTTTTGCACCAACCTAATATATGGAGCGTGTGGGGGTATATACATTTCATTGAATGTGACAAATGACGAAAATCTTACATTATTCGGACTATTGTTCTCATCTATGTTGCCATATTTATCACAACGTTTCGGCCGCTAAACCCTTTATTTCGCTCACTAGGGTAGACTGTTCTAGTTCCATGTGCTATGTGGAATAAAAGCGTTGGTTAGCTCCAGTTACAGGACCCAAAGAATATGAGTTCAATACCTGGTTAAGGCGGTGGAGAACTTGGAGAGGGGAATTAACAGGAGAAATCTGATAACTGACATCCATCAGACATGGCACGTGGAATTAGAACAGTCTACCCCAGCGAGCGTAATAAAGGGTTCAGTTCGACATTCCAACCAGCTGAAGAAGGCCGGAGGGTACAACGGCCGAAACGTTGTGATAAATATGGCAACAAAGATGAGGACAATAGTCCGAATAATGTAAATAGTGTACATAATACCTCATCTCAGAAGTTGTGATAGGTCCTTACCTATAACTACAGAATGAATTCTTCCTAAGACTATGTATACTACGCCCCTCACAAGAGTCGAGCCGATAGTAGTTCACTCCAAACCAGACTGACAGTCATACTAACACCTTCCACATCTTGTATTATTATTTCGTGTAATATACCTTTGTTATTTCTACTTTTGTGTTCGTGTTGTTCTTCCTTGGTCCTAACCTGGACTATAACAGAAATATAGACAGATACTGAACGAAAATCTTGTAAGTTTTCTCTAATGTTCTTAGAGTTTTCTTTTTGTTTGGAAAGACTATGGGAGTGCAGAAACTGCCCCTAATGATTATATTTCCAAACACCTTTGGCCAATTCCTTTATATCTTTATCTATCTATCTATCTATCTATCTATCTATCTATCTATCTATCTATCTATTTCAGTCTGGTCGTATCTATCTATCTATCTATCTATGTTGTTTTATGTCTATCTATATAGTTAAGTTGCAATATGTCTAAGTTGTTTTTCTATCTAAATTATTTTATATCTATGTTGTTTTATATCTATCTATCTATCTATCCATCTATCTCAGTCTGTTCATATATATCTGTATGTCTATTCATATCTATCTCATTCGGTTTCTATCTAAGTCTGTCCCTATCTTTCTCTCTCTGTATGATGTCTACCTGAGTTTGTTCTTATCTATCGATCTGTCTGTTTAAATAAATAAATAAATCGGAAGTTTTATCATGACAACTTCTTCCTAATGTCTCCACTCTAACCTTTTTCTTTGCTCTCTTTCTGCCACTGTCAAGCACGGACGCGTGCCAAGCTAACATATAAATATATACGTGTGTGTGTGTATGTGTGTGAAAGAGAGATCGAGGTACACGCGTGTCTGTGGCAAGAGAGCCGTTACTCAACGGCGTTTCCTCCGAAATTCCTGGAATATGTAGGATAACTTCGATCCACTTACTTGACACAATGATTAATTACACTCGAACGAAAATGGCGATGATCATTCATTGCACACTACTTTCTCATGTGAGGAGGGAAGAAAATCAATCGTGCGAGCAAATAAAAAACGAAATAAATTAAATAAAACAACTATGTGCGAAGACGAGGTCTGTTAATGCCGGTCGCCTAACTTGGAAAATTATTTAACCTAAAATTATGGAGATTGAAATTAAAATGTCCCTCGAAGGAGATACGAATAACGGTTCCTTTCTTTATTAAACAAATAACTACAGGGAGATACAGATTCTCTTTAAATCTCAAGTCAGGAAGTAATAAGCTTGAGTAATTGATGTGATTTACGACAAACACCTTATCCTCTGATATCATAAGATATTCTCCTAACATATAGTTTTATCTTTCTTCTAATCAAACAGATGATGCCAAAAAGAATATAAGCTTTCTCTGGCGAAACCCGTCTTTGAAAAAAAAGTTTCCACTTTGTTTCATTATCTTCATTCATATATATCTTGTTTTGTGATTATATTGACAAGTGTTTCGTCCAGTTGACGTTAAGTAATTTTTTTATGTTAACCCACTGTACAACACAAAGGGCTCTGTTTGCAGTTTCAGTGCACAGAAAGAAAAAACCTTTCATGTTTTTTTCTCTTATTAGCAGTAGGAACTTTTAAATCAAAATATTATATTGTTTGTTGCAATAAATTGTATTAAGCACACAAGATTTCTGTAGGTTTATCACTTGTTTCCTGTTTAGGATTGGGTTTCCGGTTTTGTTTTGTTTTTAAATAAATAGGCAAACGTACGAAGTTAGGTGTCATTTGAAAAGGGAGGAGGTGATTTGAAGAAGAAGAAGAAGAAGGGGGAAGAGAAGAAATGCAAGGGTATTATAAAAGTATTGGCGGGGTGGGGGTAATGGAAAAATATATTTTTTTTATGTAGCCTTATACGTGCTTAAGAGGAATTTCTTAATATGTATGCAAGGACTCAAGACTTCAAACTTTTCGGTTCAAAGGGTTCTTTGGAACCGGAGATATTTCCACTGTTTCCTGGTCTGATTCAACTCTGACCATTAACCTTATATATATATATATATATATATATATATATATATATATAATTAATACAATTAAAAGTTTTGTCACTTAGCAGATTGATGTTACCTTTAGCATCCCGACTCCAGAATTTCGTAGACGGACCTGTTCATCCACTAGTCAGAGTGTATCAGTCATTGACTACGTATACTTCTCGATTTTTTTATGTGCATTTATCATTGGTGCAAGTTTTCTTTGTTTTTTTATTTGTTTGTTTTTTTCATTGTGCGTGTGTGCATTCGAGCCTGTGCGCCCGTCTGCGCGGATGTGTGTACGTTTAAGGTGTCGTGATTATATTTCCTTTTAGACGCTTTTTTTTCTCCACTTTACACTTATTCCCTAACCATTTTTTCTCTTTTTTTTTCCCGCTTTTCTTACAATTGTTTCTATTTGGTTTCCGTTTTTTCTAGACAGCTTGTCGTTTAACTTTTGAGCGTTCTAATCTTTTCTTGAGTTATTAAATTTTATATATATATATATATATATATATATATATATATTACTTATCATAAAACGCAGATTGTGTGTGTGTGTGTGTGTGTGTGTCTGTACGTTTATATATTAGACCGGATTTCCTACATTTTTCAACCGATTTCAACAAAACTTCACAGGACTGCATAAAATTACCTTGCGGTGGTTCTGACGGTGTCAAAAATTGGAAAAGCACAATTGTTTTTGCACGAAATCAATTTGAAAACACAATTCTGTCGCCAGAATGAAAGGGGGACAACTCATATTATACTTATTATAAAACCCAGGTTGTGTGTGTGTGTGTGTGTGTGTGTTCGTTTATATATGGGATCGGATTTCCTACATTTTTCAACCGATTTCAGCAAAACTTCACTTTTTTTTGGCAGGTAGTGTTTCTTATTGTCTTGCACACTTTTTTCTTTATTTTTACATTCAGAATGCTTTAAAAATTCCATTTACAAGACAATTGTTTATAATAAAATTCTATTCAATCGATAGACGCATAACGATTGAAAACAATGTTTTTGTTTGAGTTTGACCAATTCGTAAAAAAAATAAAAATAAAAAATAAAACTAATTAAGACATGCGTGTCCGTCAACCTTAAACAATAATCTTTGTCAGTTTTATTTTTCAGTCTTTATGATGGTCGATACTTGATCTATCTCTTACTGTTACATCCCCGGGCAACGCCGGGCTCTCCTGCTAGTATATATATATATATGCATATCAAAGGAAACTCAATGCTCAATATATCATTAAAGAGTTCGGTAATAATTTATTTCAAACAGACAACTGCCCCATCAGACAGGTTTTTTAAAATGATTTAAATCATCCAGACAATTTATTAAAAATTACAAGAGGAATGAATAAAAAATTTAAGAGATATGAAGAAGTGGAAGGGGAGGAGAAAAACAAAAACGTGTCAACCCAACGAGCAGGATCGGTAGAAGGAATACAAAGTTACAGTCAGTGAAATGATAACATCTTAAAAAGGAATTCTCATATATGTGTATTATAGATGGTTGCTTATTTTTATAAACCCACCAACAATTTATGTAAACCACTTGTATTTGATGCCTTATAAAATTATTCCATGATCTTAGTTTCTTATATAAAGTTATGCGGGTGGATAACGGCTCCGAATGAGAAATCAAGTTCGAGTTCTAGTTGTTATATTCAGTTACAAGCAAAGGCATGAATCCACTTATTTTCCACCTAGCTATGTTAAATAATAAAACTTTATCTAGAAAAATTATTGATATTTTCAAAATGTTGTTACTTCAATATTCACTCGTAAAAATTTATTCTTACAACCTAAATATGGTTCGACTCTAAAAAGAATCCCACAAAGGGTTCATAACCGTAAAAAGAAAACCAATATATAGTAAGGCATGATTATGAAGGACATTAGGTGATACATTCAATGTCTAATAAACAAAAGTGAATAGGTGATATTTTTATGCAGTAGTTATATATAGAAATAAATTCAACCACAACTTTGACCTAACGAATGGCACACTTATTAAAATAGACAGTAACTTACTTAGTAGGAAAATTCTCGAAAGTGCTGCTATTGATTCTTATCAAAATATAAATCTGCGCTATGCATAAAAAGTTTATTATTTAAACAAAATAATATATACAACACGTACTGCTATTAATTACTTTTTCTGGGTTTTTTTTTTGTTTGTTTTGTTTTTGTTTTTGTTTTTTGTTTGTTTGTTTTTTTCCCAGTGGTGAAAACGATTGAAATATTATTTCTGTTAATCCTCAAAGATGAAAGTGTTCAGCAAGCTCCAAAAAAGAAAATCCCTTCATGATCCCCGGATGAGAACATCACGTGTGGTTGAAACTCCATTACAAGACAGCAAGAAGCTTGGTTTAGATTCAACAAGATATACCAGTGTACAACATATACCATTTGTTAACTTCCACAAAGCTGCATTTCAATACGATTGCAATACTGATTATGCAAATCATCAAAAGGTGTCCCTAGGACCAGTAGACATCCAGTACTATTACTGCAATGCCATAAGTTTCAAGGATGAATCTTTCCTGAAAGAATTACTACTTTCCAAAGGCAAGAGACATGAAACAAATATACTAAAAAAAAATTTAAAGAAAACGGTTAAATCCATAATTTCATGTTATTTCAATATAATAAATAAATCCGGATCCAAAATAATTTAAATACTAATTTTCATATATATATATATATATATATATATATATACACTTGCTCCATATGTATCCTCCTTTGTAAATCACTAGCGGGTCTTAAATGCCACTTACGATTATCGCACAAACTTTCATAACTGAATCAATAAGCTGTCAGATCCTCATACGTCGAAACCGACGGGGGAGTCCATTATATATATATATATATATATATATATATATATATATATATATATATGTATGTGTGTGTGTGTGTGTGTGTGTGTGTAACATTTCCTACTCAATTTCGTTTATTAGACATTGTAATTATCTCGTGTCCACCATAAACTTGGTAGAACGTTAGCCCTATAAATACATGATATTAACTATTACAATTTACTCATAAATTAACTACATTTCTCTATATAAACATCTATACATACATCTCTCTTCCGATATATATATATATATATATATATATATATATATATATATATATATGATTCACTGGTATCCAGATTTGTGCATCTCTATTAATTAATCTCTCACACAAATAATAGACTTCTCAACGCGTTTCCCTAATAATTCTGACGGACCTCGCTTCTTTATTGACCTCGTCCCTACCTTTTTCCCGTGCTACTGGGGTCATTTCCTGGGTGCAAGTCATCGAAGCTTTCGTGCCAGCGAACCAGCTATATGCAACCGTATCTTTTATTCTAACAGCTTCTTTTCTCGTACTTCCCATTTCTTACTTCTCTGTCACCTACACAAGCTTCAAAACTTTAAATGCAACGTTAATCACTATCTCCCAGGACTGTGTTCTTTTATTGAACGTTCCTCACTTCTGCTTACTAAAGACTTCTTATTCTCTTTCGTTCCCTGTAAATCCCTGCTTTCTAGTGGTATTATCACCTTGCTTGGGTTTAAATGATTTAAAAAAGTATGATGCAGATCAATGAATACAATGAAATACCTTGAGCACCTCATACTGCAAGTAATATTATGGCGCATGCCGTAAAAGCAACGATTGAACTAAAAAAACAGTGATATTTCTTTGGAACCACATCACCAGGCTCCCATGAAGACAGAAACTGATCACTGCATGACAGATCTGAATATATATATATATATATATATATATATATATATATATATATATATATATATATATATATATATATATATACAGAGAGAGAGAGAAAGAAAGAAAAAGAGAATATATTTAGGCAGAAAGAATTCAGCCAAACATATTTTGTTAAATTCAAATAGCAAGGTCTGTTTATTTCATTTTTTTTTTACTATATTTTTCCAATTTTCGTATACGATGTACAGGGCTGTTCGATAAAAGTGACTCACCTGATTTTTTTTTTTTACTTAAAAATTTTTTCGCCTATTGTTTTTGGGGTCAAACTAATTTTTAATCTTACGAATATAAAGGCCCCTTCCCGACCACCCAGTAAAAAAGTTTACTCACCTTAATGTATTATATTGATAATTATAATTTTGGATATAAATGAGATTTAGGGAAAAACTCTGTGCCAAAAAAGTGACTCACTTATTTCCTGCAACCAGTAATCAATAGAAACATAACCGAACAGCTTTAAATAAAGAATAATAGAGGTATTATTTATTTATAATAGGTAATATAGTTCGAAATATTTAATAATCTATGGGTCTTACTTTATTTTGAATAACCTTTTCAACCCTTTTTGGCATTGACTTGATTAGGTTCTGGCAAATCTCATCTCCAAGCATTGAATTCCATTCGGATATGAAATTCACAATCAAATCCTCTTTGTTCCTCAACTGCTTTCTCGAGAGCCTGTACTTTATAATGCTCCATAAGTTTTCTATGGGGTTGAGGTCAGGAGATTGGGGCGCCCATGTCATAACACTCACCTGCTTCTCATCAAAGTATTCCTTCATCAATTTTGATTTGCGACAGGGAGCATTATCCTGCATAAAAATGAGCTTGGTGGGGTCAATTTGCACCCTTTCAGCAGAAGGGAGCAGACAAAACTCTAAAATTCTCTTGTACTGCTCGCTCCTGAGGGTCATTTCAATAGGTTTTAAGAAACCAGTTCCATGAAAAGAAAAGCATCCCCAGAACATTATACTGAACGGATGCTTGACAGTACTTACTGCTAAATTCAAAGAGCTTTCAAAGCTTCTTCTTCGGATTTTAGATCGCTTATCCTTTGAATTTAGCTCAACTTTCGTTTCATCGGAGAAGAGAACATTTAGTAAAAAAAATCAGGTGAGTCACTTTTATTGAACAGCACTTGTATATAGGTATCAAAATTGTAGGTAAACTGTCCAAATGTTTTTTTCTATTGATTTTGTTCGCCTACTTTCGATTGTCTCAACGATTATCCAGAAATGGGTGTTGTCAGTATAGAAGACACTATTTTGTTGACTGCCTGGTGGTATTTTTTAGAGAGTTGGGATTCGAATTAGTCCAAAGTGACGTCAGATGTTACATATCTGAACCACATCGGGGAAGCATGTATCTGATATTTATACATATATTATTATTATTATTATTATTATTTTTTTTTTTTTTTTACCCGTATTAAATATTTTATATACATTTCCAGATACCGTTACCTGTGGTGAAAGATATTTCATTTAATGTGGGTTGTTTTTTTCCTTTTTTTTTTTTTTTTGTGTGTGTGTAACAATGACTTCTGCAATTTTGAGCGATTGTTTAAAGTGAGGGCTTTTGTCTGTTGTTAATAGTTGTATTTTGGTTGTTTGTCATATAATGCTCGGTATGTGCACGAATTGCACTGAGCTTTGACAAGTGTCAAGTTAACCTCCAAGAATGTGTGGTGCATATCTGGCCACTGTAAGAATTTAATGTTGTTTTTGACTATGGATATTGGAGATGTAATCTCCAAAAGGACATAAAGTAATCATTAAAAATATTGTTTTCACGTAAATCATATACACAACGAATTATATTCTAATGGCTTTTACATCTTATGGATCTGGTTACGAAATAATATACACACACACACACACACACACACACACACACACACACACACACGCACACATATATATATATATATATATATATATATATATATATTTGTGTGTGTGTCAGAGAGAGAGAGGGAGAAAGAAAGAGAGAGAGAGGAACCTGTGAAGGTTGACTCAGAGTGTAATAGTTTTACGGTTACTATTGAATGGGGGGATGTAGCGTGTTCAATCATACCACCTCTTCTCCGACAATATTGTGGCATGCATGGATTCGTACTTTATGCCTCGTTTTCATTTTTTATACTGTTAACCATTAGGATTTGAGAGAAGGCTTGAAAAGAGGAATCGGTTAGCCGAGTTCATATTCCGACCTAAACTTCCGCGTTTACTATCGAACTAATATCCTTAGGAAAGGCATGAATCCATTCATCCCGACCCCAGCGACGATGTAAATAGCAGATTAGACAGAATTCTCTAGCCTTGCCTGGAAGCCAATCTAAGATGAAAGAATACCCTGATATCAAAACCATGGGAAACCATTCTCCACTATTTCTCCGAATACGTCATGTCAATACAGCGATAATAAACGTTTCCAAAAGACAAAACATTTGGAAAAAATGCTGTCATACACCTCACACATAAATACACACAGACACACACTCACGTACATATATAAATATGCGCGTGGGTGTGTACACACACACACACATATATATATATATATATATATATATATATATATATATATATATATATATCAGGTCATCTCATAAGTTCTGTCCGAATTTTGAATAAAGAAAACAAGTGACCAAATGTTACATTTAATTACAGATTCAATCAACAATGCATTTTCCCTGATTATCTAAGACTTCTTTCCATCTATTAACAAGCTTACTAATTCCATTACTATAAAATTCTTTTGGCTTTGATTCGAAGAACTCACAAATGTCAGTTTTAACCTCTTCCTGTGTTACAAAAGCTGTTTCTTCCAAATGATTCTGTAAGCTACGAAACAAATGGTAGTCTGAAGGAGCAAGATCGGGAGAATAAGGTGGATGAGGAATTTTCTCCCAACCAAGTTCTTCGATCATTTGTGACGTGATTCTTGTTGTGTGGGGTCGCGTATTGTCCTGATGAAACATCACCTCTTTTCGATTCACTAGAGCAGGTCTTTTTTTCCTCAAAGCTTGGTTCAAACGCTCTAATTGCTGACAGTAAATTTGAGCATTAATTGTTGCATTAGGTGGTAAGAATTCAAAGTAGATTATTCCTTGGCGATCCCACCAGATTGAAAGAAACTTTTGCCCGTGAAGTTCCCTTCTCGGCTGTGGCTGGGGTCCTTCCCCTTTACCAAGCCACTATCTACGATTCTTAACATTTCGATAAAAGATCCATTTTTCGTCGCCAATCACAAGTCTATCCAAAAAAGGTGAAACAAGTTGGCGAGAATGAAGAGAAGAGCAGATGTCAATTCGGGATTTGAGGTTGTTTTCAGACAATTCATGAGGCACCCATCTTCCAAGTTTAGGAACTTTTCCAAGTTGTTGAAGATGACGATGAACAATTGTATGGTTTGAACTGAGAACCACTGCCAATTCCTCAACTGATAAAGCAGGATTTTCTTCAAGGGCTGCTTCAAGAAGCTTTTCATCAAACTTAACTGGACGTCCGGTTCGATTTTCATCTTCAAGGATGAAATCTCCACCTCTGAATTTTGCAAATCATCTTCTGCAAGTTCTTTCATTCACACATTCCTCTCCATAAACTGAGTGAATGTTTCTAGCCGCTTCGGCTGCTGAGTTTCCTTTCTTGAACTCATAAAGCATTATGTGCCTCAAATGATTCTTGGGTACTTCCATGTTAGCAGGGTTTTAATCAAACAAAATTTAATTTTATTGTTCTCTGAAATAAAATTTGATCAGTTTAAATGCATCTAAACATAAAAATAATGTTCAGCTCCATTAGACATTATAAAATACTCTTTAAATTTCGTTCATTTTAACAAAAAGTTAAAATTCGGACAGAACCTATGGGATGACCTGATATATATATATATATATATATATATATATATATATATATATATATATAGTCAAACCTAGAGAGCCAGACAAACCTACCAAGGTGCCACCTAAGCGGATTTTTCAGTTAGTTGATTACTCGTATCGGGTTTTATTCTTTGGGCTTTGGACCGGTATGCTGTACAATGATTTTCGACAGACGTTCATGTTCCTAGCTCTTTCTTTTTTTAAAAACCATTTTTTCCTTCGAAATTGATTTGATCATTAGCAAATCGAGAAAGGTTTTCCGAGACGAGTGTAGTTACCTATATATATATATATATATATAAACTATACTAGCTGCCATTCAAGGCAAGAGAGCCTAGTCTTCCCTGATACTCAACCCATAGTTGAAAGGCGATGGATTCATATCTTTTTCTCGGATAATATACAAAGAATCTGCAAAGTTACCGGTCCTGGCTTGGCATCTAAGCTCCAGTCACTTTATCATCGCCGTAATGTAGCTTCTCTGTGCATTTCTATAAATATTTTCATGGTAATCGTTCTGATGAGCTTTCCTTTTATACACGTACGTACGTATGAATGTGTTGTTTTGGTGTCAGGAATATTGTTTTGTACGATTGGGTCAGTATTTGCGGCTAGCTAAGTTATAGTTAAGACAGAAGAAGATCGTCCTTTCCCCAATCCCCTTTTCGGCCTTGTGCCACATTTCTGTAGATAACAGAATAAATATTGCTTTCCTTTTATACACGCAATCACTGCTTGACAGATATGCGTAAGGCCTGCTTCAGTCAGTTATGCCATGCGTCGTACACGTTTAGGCGATCAGGTATCTTTCGATACATGACTGACCAGGCAGATTTGTCCCCGCAGCAAGTTGCCATTTCTTTCTGCAGTAGACCAGTTGCCATCCAAGGATATAGAACCTGGTCTGTCCTGCAATTTACCCATAGCTGCTTGAAGAAGAGGATTCGTACCTTTTCCAAGGGTATTAGTACATAAGTGAATGTAACGGGTTCGACTGGAATTCGAACTCCGCTTCCTCAATCCGAGCCGTTATCCATTACTTCATCGTGCCTCCTAAGTTTCCTGCTTAATCAATGGAAAACAACCAACACACACAAAAACACCATAGTTTCTTTTTTCTCTATAATTAATTTTTGAGGGTTCTTAAATAAAAAGCGAAATGTTAAATTTATAAACGTTTCCTATTTGCTCTTTATATGATTCTTTCAAATTCTTATCCATATTTGATCCCAATTTTTCTTGTTCGAAAATAGAAACTACATAAAAAAATATAAGTAATCAATCCATCGATGCAAAAAGCTTATATTCTAAGGTTATTCTCTAAACAGTCCCGTGATTTAATCCAGAAGATAAACATGGAAAACAAGGTTATGGCAAGCTTAGATTCCAAATATGCCCATCGTAAAATGCCTCAACATATTATGAAATCACCTCCAAAAATCCAAAGACATCCTTCCTCTACCGGTCTATAAATTTATGCAACTGTGCAAACTATTAGGTTGGTGCAAAAATAATGACGTTTTTTGACGTTAAAAAATACGTCAAAAAACGTCATTATTTTTGCACCAACCTAATAATTACTAATTATTTTTCCTTGTTTCCACAAAATTTCTACAAACAAAAATTTACCGATGTGGTTCCCCAGTAAGCAGCGTTAAATGGGCCAGATTCTAAAAAATTTAGGGACAGACATGCTCCTAGAATTTTTAGACTCTAGCCCATTTCAACACATACCTAAAACCTCCACTTACCTCGGAGACATAAAAGACTCCCTTCTAATATATTCTAACAATGAAAATCTACTAAACACCATAAAGAGACTTAATAACGTAGAAGCAACCATAGAATTCCCACATGAGCATGGAATAAACAAAATTCTGCCTTTCCTCGACATCCTATTAATTCGAAATAAAACAAATTAGATTTTAAACCCACAAACTAAAATGACTTAATCAATTTCTATTTCCACTGGACGATCTCCTCAAAGATAAAGAGGAGACATGAAGCAACAGAAAATGTGAATCTACAGAAGGATGCTGAGGATACTGTGAACCGAACATGTTAGTAACGACTAAATTTTGTAGAAAAAGGAAACAAAAAGAAAACTAATACTTAACACGAGGAAGAGACAGTTGAGGTTTCCAGATCATATAATGAGGAAAGAATAGCACTACTGCCTCCTTGTTGCCTTCTTTGAGCCACAGGCACGTCTGACTTGGATAAAATCCATCCTTTGGCCCATCCATCAAGTCCATCAAATGTTATTCTAGATTCCTCCGTAAAAATTGCTTAAGAAAAGTCAATTTTCATGTATTTCTTGGCACAATTTTGACGTTTTAAAATATTTGCTTTATAATAAAAGGAGGTTGCCTGGGAGATTTTTTTATACAGATCTCAATTTACAAAGTATTCTACATATTTTGTCCTTGATTCCTTCAATTCCAGCCAGTTCAAAGATCTGGGCGCTGGTCAAAAGCTTTAGTTTACGTTCTTTTCGAGGAAGCGAGTTCTTAAATCCTTTTCCTTTACTTCAAGTTCTCAACTTACTTATATTTTCAACAGCCCTCTTTATCATTCGATGATCTTTGCAAAACTCCTTTGATATCTCCAAAGTGAACATTCCCTTACTATATAACTTTGTTATTTTCTGTTTTTCAGCACTTGTTAGATCCTGCCTTTACCCATTTTTCAACAAATATTATGGAGAAAAAAAAAGTTTTTTTATTAGATTTCAGTGGTCTTAAGCTAATATTAGTTTAATATGCATACTAACTTCAGTCAGTCTATTTTCGTAAATTCCAAATGTCTAAAAACCTAACCATTAAAAATGGCAGAAAACTTATTGAAATATTTTACTAAGAGTGGAAATGGATGAGTTTAAATTTGACAAATATTGAACGTTTTGAGTTATTAAAATTTATTTGGTTTGCATAATAACTTCAGACAGGCTGTACATTAAAAATAAAACGTTTAGACTTCTTCACTAATTACATCATTTCATCCTCAGCGATAGAAAATGATCACATAAATTACACACGCCCCCAAAAATGTAGGTACCAACAACAACAATGTCTGCAAGAACACAGAAGTCATAATCCTACTCAAGCCGTCGCCTCTCTCTGTCTTTTCTACAAATACTTTCATGGTAATTGCTCCGAGGAGCTGCATTCGCTGGTTCCCAGACTTCATGAATTCAAGCGCCCTACGAGGCTGGCATCCCGCTCTCACCCTTTTCACTGTCGAAACTCCTAAATGTAGCCGTCTCTTCTACTCCAATAGCTTCATGTCTCGCACCTCTCGCCTGTGGAACTCCCTTCCCTATTCCAGTTTTCCTGAGAGCTATAATCTCCAACTATTCAAATGTAATGTCAATCGAGATCTCCAGTTGCCTTGATCTATCCACTATCCTTCTCCTTATCCTTTCCTCTATCACTGCTATCTGATCTTGCTCCAAATCTTCTTGCGTCCTAGTGGCTTTCCGCCTTGCTTAGGGCGAATCGCTTAAAAAAAAGAAAAAGAAAAAAGGACGATCAGAGACATAGTTAGCAAGAAAAATAGATCCAATACCAAATCAGATACCGGGATTTATTATATAAAATGCCTTCTATATCAGAAAAGCTACAAAAAATTTAGAAATCTTAAGGCCTGCATCTACGAACTTAAGAGAGATCTACGTTGGGACCAACCCTTTGAATGCAGTCGTAAAAAAACAAAGCAGTGCAAAACTTCGATTTAATAAATGCTACTCTAATAAGAAAAGAACGTAATTTATTATATAGAAAATACTTAGAAGAAATCTTAATATTTTACCATCAATAAGCAAGGTCAAACACACTTTATTATTTAACCAACTTTTATAAAATCTGTATGAAAGTAATCTATTAATAATATCTGTCTACCTACAACCAAAACAGGTGACTACTGGATGCTCAATCGCATACAGACGTACACATATTCAATCAAATCCTGCATGGAATAATTGAAGTGGAATGCATAAACACACAAGACAAAAACTATACAAACGAATGCTGCTTGACAAGACAAATATACGTGGGGTCTGTTTAACCAATGAAAAACAGACAACACAAAAATAAATGATGGAGTTTAAATAAAAAGCGAAATATGTTGAATTTATACACTTTTCCTATTTGTTCCTTGTGCGTGTGTGTGTGTTATTTTTTTGGTCAATCTTAGTTATGAGGAGGTAGAGCTTCCCTGGGTCAAGAGGGTGGCCACTGAAAGATCCTATGTCTGTCAACAGGACTCTGCACCTTGTCACACAAGCAGAATAACTCAGTCATATCTGTCAGACAATATGTGATGTGTGTGTGTGTGTGTGTGTGTGTGTGTGTGTGTGTCGATGGTCAAAGCACGTCAAATTATAAATGTCTCAAAGTGTTTACAATAAGCTGGTTCTTATATATTACATATACCCGGATCGGCCGTCCGTGAATTTTGCTTGTGGGATTTTGGAATGTTCGAGTCTCTTCCAACTTTGGTAAATTGGAGACGCCTCCGCCTGCAAGAATAAAAGAACGGAAATTCTCTAAAGGAAAAGAATGTTTTCCATGTACTTCGCTTTTATTTTTTATGTTCAAACACGCACAACCTGACATCGAATATTATTTCTTGTGTATATATATATAAAAAAAAAAAAGAAACTTGATTGTCATGCCTCCTGTCACCCTCCACCTAGCGGGGTGGGCGTTCTTCGTCTCCTCAAGTATGCCTGTGTAGCAAGGACGAGAAAATCTGTGGAACAAATTCACTTTGCATCTGTTTCTTTGGGACAAACAATAAAGGAGAGAAGCAGTGAGAAGAAGAAGGAGGGAAGAAAGGCGATAAAGAGAGAGAATGATAGAGAAAGAAAATGTAACAAAGAAATAGATTGATAAAAGTAGTGAGAGCCTTAAAGAAAGCTGAATGAAACCAAGAGAGAGAAAGAAAGTGATAAAAAGAAAGCATGAGAAAGAGAAAATGAGAGAGATATGAAATGATATGACAGATTGACAAAGCTAGTGAGAGCCTTAAAGAAGTCACGGTGAAAGCAAGGCAAACAAAAGAGAGAGTGAGAAAAAGAGAGAGTGAGAAAGATGGAGTGAGAGGGTGAGCGATAAATATAAAGATATAGAGAGAAGAAGAAGGTGACAGAGAGCGAAAAAGAGAAAAGGAGAGGAAATGAGAGAAGAGAAATAGAGAAGAGAAAGAAAATGCAAATGAGAGATTGTGAGAGCCTTAAAGAAGTTACAGTGAAAGCAAGGCAAACAAAAGAGAGAGTGAGAAAAAGAGAGAGTGAGAAAAAGAGAGAGTGAGAAAGATGGACCGAGAGGGTGAGCGATAAATATAAAGATATAAAGAGAAGAAGAAGGTGACAGAGAGCAAAGAAAGGGAAAATGAAAACGAGGGAGAGAGAGAGAGGAAGAGAGATAAAGAGAAATGTGGGGCGGGGCGTTGAAAGAGAAAAAACATGAGTAGAGGAAGAGCGCTAAACAAAATGGTGATCGACAGAAAGACAGAAAGAAGGTTAACGTGACTGAGAGAGTGAGAAAGACTGGGAGAGGGAGATACAGAGATCAGTCTGGAGCTCTGAACCTATTTTATTCATCAACCAAATTTGCAATTTGAAGTTCAACCTTTTTCTTTTCTTCAAATTTTAATTTTTGGTCAATCTTAGTTATTTGCCGAAATTTCTTTATCGTGCTGGTAGTAGAACGTGTATTGTTCTCAAAATTCATTGATAACATTATTATATGCCATTATATCAAGAAAAGCGTACCTCCTTCTAAATAACACAAAGTACAGGATGCGATGGGTAAGTTTTCACCATTTCATATTTTTCATTTCGCGCATGCGCGTTGCTTGCTTTTGATTTTATCGAATTCACAGTATAGTAGGGTCAGTTGGGTACTCTCTGTGAGAAAAAGAGCACCATGATACAATTTACTCCGCCAAAAATTTGGAAACGGCATGATGTACTGCTTGGCATTCGCTCGGTAAGCTTCAATGCGAATATTTCAGAGTGTTTGGGGACAGTACAGAGAATTCAGAAAGAGTTGGATGTGTCTAATGGTGATTACGAATGTGTTTGGAGTGATCACTAGTGACGGCGACGTTATGTCGCCATTCATCTTCCTACAGGGCCTTGAACTCAACACGGAGGCTTACATCAAGTAGCTTGAGGAGGTAATGCTTCCCTGGGTCAAGAAGGTGTCTACTGGAAGAACATATGCAGACCTTTGCACCTTGTCACACAAGCAGGAGAACCCAGTCATATCTGTCACACAATTTTTACAACTACATCACCCCTTACATCTGACCAACTAACTCCACAGTTGAATTGAAAGCAAGTATTATGGCAGTATTCACCAAATTAAACAAGGAGACCATCCAGAAGAGATGCAGGAGATTCCGAAGTCGTCTGGGACCGTGGTTGAAGCCAATGGCGATTTTATTGAATAAATTTACTCTTTAGTATTTTACGATATTTTTGTGTAATTTTAATCTGGTAAAATGAGATGTCAATGTTATTTTCATTTTTGCGTAATTTAGACGACAATTTATCCATCGCTCCCTGTACATCACTTGAGGACTTTCAGCAGCAGCAACAACTAAAATGAATAGCACATGTAACTCGAAAAGAAAATAATGATATAATCAAAAAGTTTACGTTCCATAAATACTGGAAAGAGTGATAAAAGCTACTGGACCTGAGAAAAATATTTTCCTGAAAACTTCTTTTAAGAGTAAGATTTTATAATTCAGTCAATGAATACCAAATGTTTCCTTATAAGGAAACGGCTAATATTACCAAAACCATTTAATTCTACATGTATCAAATTAGGCCCCAAATAACGTATTACTGCCATGTTTGGGCTGGAGTTGTTCTATCCTCAATTCCAAGGTGTCACGAAGTTCGGCTTGCAACATCAAGTTGAAATATCGGTTCCCGTATTAACACTGAAGTTAAGCAACGTCGAGGCTGGTCAGTACCTAGATAGGTGACCACTTGGGAATACCAGTTGCTGTAAGCTTGGATGTGCATGTAATATAATGGCTTGGAATTGTTAATTTTAGACCCGAGTTCCAATTCCTGTTGGGTTTGTTACATTAGGTTGGTGCAAAAATAATGTCGTTTTTGACGTATTTTTTAACGTCAAAAAACGTCATTATTTTTGCACCAACCTAATATCTACTTAAGCGCAAATACCCTTGGGAAAGGTATGAATCCACCTCTTATCCCCACAGCTATCGGTTAAATAGTAAGACTTGTATCACTAAACCATATTTGTTAACATCTAAAAATATTTTCTGGTTTTAAACAACCTGCAAACAGCTTATAAGCCGTAGAAAAAATCAATTATTCAATCAATCGATAACGTTAGCGCAGTTTATGGGGGAAGACTTATTCTCCATTCTGCAGCCTCTTGCTCACAGCCTCAGTGTCACATACTTCTTGTTTCTTCTATAACAGATGTTTCATGAGTGCTTTTCTCCCAGTTCAGACCTTTACTGAGAGGACCCGCCATGCTATTTTCACGTCGTCAAATCCTCTCTGTATTGCAAATGTAATTTTCCGCTCAGCTTTTCCCCAGAAACTGCTACTTTGTGGAACAAATTCCTTCGTCGATGCTTCCTTGAACGTTACAATCATAGCATCTTTAAGTCTATGGTTAGTCGCTATCTATCCTCCTTATCCTCATAATCTTCATTTTCTGCCACCTCTTCTTTCCTTCATATTATATTCATGAACCTCGAAATCTTGATTGGTTATTCGAGAATTAAAAAAAAAACTACAAGGAGAAAGAGACCTCAGGGGCATATTAACTGGTAGAGCCTTAATCAATAAATTCAGAGTGGATCGTGCCCGGCCACAAATAAAAGTTTCATGTTCTCACGAAATCATCAGGCAACAGCCATTTTGTAAATGGACATTTATACCCATTTGGCAAGTTCAAGAGTAATTAATGCGTGCATACCACATACAAATTAACCAAAGTCACCGAGTGGTTAAATCCTCATCCGGCCAAGATGAAAATGCGATAAAATCAATATTATTTGAAAAAAATTCAAACACCAAAAAAAGTTAACATGCTCAGCGAAAGGGCATACTGCTAAACAGAAAATTGTGCTCAACAATACCGGGTCCTCAAAATGCCGCATGACAGAGCATATAATTTAAATAAAATAAGCTACTCCTAAGGTACGTGGGTTCGATACAGAGGTACACCGGAGAAAAAGAACTCAATGCCATATTAACTGACAGTCTTAATATTTCTAAATGAATAAATTTCCGGTGACCAGTGGTCGACCGCAACTAAAAGGTTCATGCTTTCTCAAGCAATTATCAACTGGTCAGCCACTGTTAACCGGAAATTTATTTATTTGGAAATATATATATATATATATATATATATATATATATATATATATATATATATATATATATATATTAGGGTGTGTGAGTGTGTGATAAAAATATAGTTTTATAGTATGTTATATTTACATCAGGTAAAAACTGTTTAATATCAGAGATAGAGCATATGTAAATCTTCAGACCATTGTCACCACTTAATGTTGACATCAGTGTCCCCTTATATATATATATATATATATATATATATATATATATATATTTAATGAAAAACAGACCACTTTAAGGTACCATTACAATAGTTTATTTCACCAAAATCCTTTTTAAGGACTCCGGATCATCAGTTAACACTTCCAACAACGAAATGAAAGGAAAATGATATTGAAAATTGATGGGTAGTGTAATTTTTGTAATAAATTACAAAAAATACACTACCCATCAATTTTCAATATCATTTTTTCTTTCATTTCGTTGTTGGAAGTGTTACCTGATGATCCGGAGTCCTTAAAAAGGATTTTGGTGAAATAAATTATTGTAATGGTACCTTAAAGTGGTCTGTTTTTCATTAAATATTAGCTCTGGATTCACATTGAGCTCTCAGGATTTCATCCTCCTTGGAATTACCCATACGGTTTACCAAGTTCTTCGTAACTTAAATATATATATATATATATATATATATATATATATATATATATATATAATTCTCATCTCTGGATTTGAATTTTACTTCCTGATCCATACACTCTGGCTCAGCAGGAAACAACAAGAAACAGCATCACCCTGAAAGAAAATGACGCAAGGATCAGCTAATATAAGATATTCTCTATCAGGCTCAATATAATCGATACCTGAAAATGACCAGAGGTTTTTGGTCGAAACGTCTTTTAATATAATATTATCTATAACAAGGATAAGAACAACGTTTCTTGTTGATCAAAATATATTATCGTTTGCTCATCTCAAAGAAAAATCTAATGAATTAAAGACTTTTTTTTAGATATAATCTTTGTTTTAGAAATATATAAACATTCAAGGTCGGCATTTAACATATTAAGAGATTTGATGTTTTGCTAATTCTCTCTTTAGTTTGCATTACTTTATTTTTGTAAGGGCTTGCAATTGAAAGATTTAATGATTATTTGAGTCGACCGCCTGTTAGGGAAGCGGAAGTGCTTGGCCATTTAACACCCTTCCTTCCTTCCTTCCTTCCTTCCTTCCTTCCTTCCTTCCTTCCTTCCTTCGTTCGTTGCTGCTGGTATGACACCCTCGCGGCACATAAATGCAGTCCCCACCAACATGACACACTTGCCATACTTTCTTTCTTGAAATAACTCTTTACACATGTTGGAAGGATTTTCCCACAACTACTGACGCCTACTTTTACTTACCCAGAAATTTTGCAATCTCCTCCCCACCTCTGTGAAAGAGAATCTTACGGAACCACACGGACAAATATGTTTCAGTACATACACATGTTTATCGAGACATATACACAACGGCAAACTTTTGTACCTCAAGCGCACACACATACACACACACACATCACGCATTCATACATGCGAGTAACAAACGTGTATATCGAAGTGTCCGCCCGCAAAAAGGCGGACATATTTGTGAATGTATCTACATACTTTCACACTGACACATACAAAGTAAAGAATTTGCTTGAAGTATAATGATTGTAGTATTGCATGCATTTGCAACCCTTTGAGAGTAAGTTCAATTGTTTCATAGGCCTCATCACAAACTTTCAATTGTACTAAACACAACAATGTGCAATCTTTAGTGACATTTGCATCCTTCCATAGGAACAAATTTCTATAGTTACATTTTCATGCTGATAATACCGAAAAATAGGTGTGTAAGACAAGGATGTGTCGTCTCACCAGACTTTTCAGCTTTTATGGCAAGGTAATCCTAAGAGAACTAGAAATCCTGTCAGGATTTACGATTAGCGAACACAATCAAAATAATATATGCAGATGGCAGACACAGAAAAGAATTTGTATCAAAGGTAAGTGAAAAGAAAGGTCTAAACATCAATTGTAAGACAGAGTATGTGGTTGTCGGTAATATGAACATTCCAAGATGCAAACTAGGAATTGGAGGAAAAGCAGGGAAAAATATGTAAATATCTGGTAAGTGTTTTAACAGAGGATGAAAAGTGTGACACCGGAACCCGAATAGCGAAAGATGCCTTCTAAAATCTAAGCAATGTATTAAGAATCAGGAAGGCTTGAAGCAACAGAAATGTAGTTCTACAGAAGAATTCTGAGAAGGCAATAGACTGAACATTGGAGCAACGAGGAAGTTTTAAATAAAATGAAAACAAAAAAGACGCTTATAATTAAAATCAGAAAGAAGGCATTGAAATTTTTATGGTGCATAATGAGGAATTATGGACTGGAGCATTTGATACTCACAGAACATATTGAAGACAAGAGGGACAGCGGATAACCTGCCTCACAGACTTATGTAAATAGTAGAGAGATTGATAGATACTGAATGGACAAATCTTACTAAAGCCTACAAAGAATAAGAAGTCGTGGAGAGACATAATCGAAGACGAAGAGACAACACTTAAAATTAAATATTTTACAGAGAGAAAACGACTTCGTTGGCTTCAACTGGGTTGGGTTGCTTTGATTAATTTTACATGTCAACACTTGTTGGACTCTGTAATGTCGAAATTAGACATTTTTTATTATTATATTGAAGTCTATAAGCATTTACATGGTTCGGGGTGAGGTAAATATTTGCCATTTATATTAGGTTGGTGCAAAAATAATGACGTAATAGTGTCGTTTTTTGACGTTAAAAAATACCTCAAAAACGACATTACTACGTCATTATTTTTGAACGAACCTAATATTTGTATCTATAAAAGATATATTTGGTTAGGGAATAGGTAAATATTTGTCTAGTATATTTGAGTCTGTAAGCATTTACATGGTTCAGGATGAGGTAAATATTTGCCATTTATATTTGTATCTATAAAAGATTTATTTGGTTAGAGAATAGGTAAATATTTGTCCAGTATATTTGAGTCTATAAGCATTTACTTGGTCCGAGGATTGATAAATTACAGAGCGTGTAATTGGTACCGCTTTTATAGATGGCTAGCAGCATGGCCCGGTGTTGGCCGTGCTTGATTCAAAAATCGTACGACTCATACAGCAATCGCTATCACTTGACTTAAAATATTTTTGCCCTTCCTTGCCTTTAAAGGAGTGCCCTTTGCCGTGCTGATGTTGCTACATGCCTTACTTCTTGCCTATCTCACACGGCGAATTTTTTCTAAGCTCTATACTAAACATTAAATCTGTTACGAAAAAAGAACTAAACAAAATGAACAGAAAACGATCAGCTTTAAAAAAAGGACTCGTAACTGGAAAAATCGAATGAAAAAAGAATGTTAACAACAAATACTTTTTCACACCCAACCCACTTCTGCGGAATCAGAATCAACGTTGAGTTTAAGCAAACGAATGAGCCAATTGGAGTAAAGTGCCATGCAGATTTAAATTTTTCCCACTTGTGACGAATGCAGCTACCGATTTTTTTTTTTGATTTTTTTCTATAGGATCTCACTCTGGTCAGTAGAAAATGGCTCAAACGACATGAAAACTGCCGTAGAAGCATGAAAAAATCGATTATTTCCACTGTCGATGGGAGTTGGGAAATGCAAAGTCGGTCTTGGCCTTCCCACTAACTTGGAGCATGTGCATGTAAATCTTGGTGCAAATCCGTCGAAAATTGCGGCCGTGCGTTCGTTACACACACACACACACACACACACACATCCTGCCTTTTATAGATAGAGATTTTTTTCCCAAATGAAAGCAAAAACTAGCAACCCACTGTTTTAAAATGTTTGCCAAAAATCAGAGAATTATCCAAACGGAATTTTCAGTACTTATTCAGTAATGTATGAATGTCTTAGTGAACTGGAAGTTTCATTAAAAATCTTTGGGAAAGTATTTTTCAGGAGTGTGTTTCAAACGCCTTTTTGATATCGAGGTTTATTCGACTAAATTTTTTACAGTTATATAAAGAAAAACACCTGAAAATAACATTTCAGTAGCAAATTAATGCATTATCAAGTATAAACATACGGAAAATTTGACCAATAATATCTTTGCAAAAATAATTCAATAGAACTCAAAAAAAAATTTTAGACAATTGGTGTTTGCATGATTTAATAGAACGCGTTATTTTCTTTCAGATTCGACAAAAAAAGAAAAAAGAAAATTACACTTAATATTTATTTTAAAATATCACTCGTAATCTTCCAGTGTTATCTTGAAATTCACTCGGTTGAAGTCCGTCTCAAGAGTTTCTTTTATTAAATAAAAAACATCTTTGAAGATTAAAAATATAAAGTTTAATACCATTTTTGTGAACATATTTTTAAAAAGAATTTTTTTTCCTTTTTGCAACTGTTAGATTACTTTGGTATGGATGTACAAAAGAGCATAATTCTGATATATTGCTAGTATTCAGTACCAGAAGAGTATTATGATATTAATCTAATTTCATATCGCCTGTTCAGTCAGTTTTTGTGTCTTGAAAGCAGTTTCCGATCTATCGGTACAGATTTTTTTTTTTCGCGTGTCTGTTTTCCTGCATTTATTTACAGAGTTTTCTATACAAGAATAACCAATATTTACTTACTTCATTAATTAAACAAAAGTTGTTATTCTAAGTTTTTATTATTTTAAAAATAAAATCTTTGACTTGTCTTCCTGCATATTTTGTTCCCCTCGTTTTCAGAATTACGACGAAACTATTTCATTCGAATAAAAGGATACTTTATAGTGTAATTTTTCTAAAATTTACTCTTAGAATAAATGTTTTTATTTTCACATTAATTTAATGCAGATTTACGCTATATTTTTGCTTAGGTAACGCCTTAATGACTTCAAATTTCATTAAAAGCGTATGGAATAAAAAAAAATTCATATTCTGAAATTTTTGGTTATATAAGGTTAAGGAAAATTTATTTGTAAACATAAATAACAAATTCTTGATTATTACTCTACTGGTCTTCCGTATTTCTTTAGTTTTTTTTTTTTATTCTTCGCGTGCTTTTTCGGAAAGTGGTAGAATTACAGTATTTCTATGTTCTCCTTTGACTTCACAGACTATCGTACATAAATAAAACATTATTTACATTCTGTTTTAAGTAAAAGATAAACTTTCCTTTTAGAGAATCTATTCAATTAATAATCATTATTTAATTTTTTTTAATTTGGATTGGCTTTAGGCCATTATCTTTGAAATTAGAAATTTAGGTTCAAAGTGAACATTTAAATTATTTAGAATGCGTTATTGAGTTGTGTTGTTTTTTTTTTTGGGGGGGGGGTTGTGTTTTTTTGTTGTTGTTGTTGTTGTTGTTTTTAGAAAGTCGACGTATGCACGGCTCAGTCAACAGATCAGAGAAGGAGAAAGAGATCTTCATACTCACTATCACTTTACACACACACAGTGGTAAATAGAAATGAACATAGATAGATAGATAGATAGATAGATAGATAGATAGATAGATAGATAGATAGATAGATAGATAGATAGATAGATAGATAGATAGATAGATAGATAGACAGAAACAAACTGAGATGTGAAAACAGATTTAGATATGAAAAGACAGAGACAAACCGACAAATAGATAGATATAAATATACTTAGATAGGAACAAAATGAGATTCATATAAACAGACTAAGATAGATAATAATGAGATTGGGAGAGATAGATAGATAGATAGATAGATAGATAGATAGATAGATAGATAGATAGATTAGAGACCGAGATAGATAGATAGATAGATAGATAGATAGATAGATAGATAGATAGATAGATAGATAGATAGATAGATTAGAGACCGAGATAGATAGATAGATAGATAGATAGATAGATAGATATGAACAAACTGAGATGTGAAAACAGAATTAGATATGAAAAGACAAAGACAAACCGACAAATAGATAGATATAAATATACTTAGATAGGAACAAAATGAGATTCATATAAACAGACTAAGATAGATAATAATGAGATTGGGATAGATAGATAGATAGATAGATAGATAGATAGATAGATAGATAGATAGATAGATAATTAAAAGATTGGTATATAAAAATGGAGGACAGAAATCCATAAAGTGTCAAAAGTTTCCCAACTTCACGGTTTTATTTTCTGAGATTTCCTTTGAGACACGCCTTATCCTGTTAGCAACATAAGAGGCATAGATGCTTATCTAAAGTTATGCACACCAATTTTTACATACATTAATCACTTTTTTCCTTTTTTATATTTGTATAATTATTTAGTGATTAGTAAGAAGTTAAAACATCTTTATTCCCACCAGTCATCGTCATGACAACGGTACATTACCATTCATTGGTAACAAATCTTCTGCCTATGTGGGCGTAGAGGAGGGTTTCAAACACACACAACTCTCTCCCCCCCTCTCTCTCCCGATATATATATATATATATATATATATATATATATATATATATACACGATGGCAAACCTTCTTCATTCCTTCGTGTTCCTTTTCACAGTTTCTTCCCCAGAACTGTTATATTGTGGAACAAACTCCTGAGAGAATGCTTTCTTAGCAAATACAATCTTGGACTCTTTATTGTCAAGGGTAAACCGATATTTACCCTATTTGTCCTCATAATATTATTTCACTTCCCTCTCCCTTACGATATCACTCACTAACAGTCTACCTTGAGTGACCCATGAGCCTTATATTGAATGAACAATCAGTAAATAGAAAGAGATAAGCTTGAGGCTTGGCTTAAATTGTTTTTACATAAAAAGCTTCGATTATCTTAGAATGTCTTTTACAGTCAGATTCCTTTAGAATGATGGAGTAATCAGCAAAGATTTCTCTAATAGGCAACACCCCAACATGGAAAGACACAAGCACATTTATTCGGGAGCACACAATACAACTTAGAACACAAGCATGGGAAAACATTAACAACGAACTCACGAATTGATAATAACTAATGAACTGGTCGAAAACGTAAAGGAAAATAATTATTGAGGACAGTTTCTACACTCTCTTGGCATCCGCGTAAAAGGAAAACTAAAAACATTAAAAAAAAAAAACATGAGAAACTTATAAGAATTTCGTTGTCTATCACATTCAATGAAATGCATATAAAAAATAGTTGCTGCGTAAATATACAATATAAACCTTAGTTATAGTTTGTGGGACAGAGTGCATCATATGGCATGATCACCTGTTTGAACTTGACCAGTAAACTCAAACACACTATCATGGCGTCTTGTGACTTCTTACGACCACGACCACTGACGGTTCCGAAGATTTCTGTGTATCCAAATTTATTCATGAGACGTGGATCAACTCGTGATATGGTTTTAAGGCACTTTCCAGTATTCTTAAGTGGATATTAAAAAAAAGTCACCTCCCTGACAAATCGACCACAGTGAGATTTGTGCACGGGTTTTATTGTCAGTAACGCGCTAGCCATACAACCATATACATACATATATATATATATATATATATATATATATATAAAACATTAGTCCCATATTGTACACCCAAACATGCGCATATGCACATGCGCAATTACCTCAAAATAATGCATTCACAAATATGTACTGAAAATTCCCTCATATATATATATATATATATATATATATATATAGTTGGATTGATGTGAGTTTGTGACCCTGTGTTTCACGGTATTTGCTCACATCAATCCACCTAAATATGTTAGCTCTATCACTGATATTGAGCGCTTACCAATGAATACTGCGCATATATAATATATAAATAATATATATATATATACACATTTTACGTACACACACACACATATATATATATATATATATATATATATATATATATATATATATATATATATATATAGTGTATTGGGGCAGCAGATCATTATTTAAACATATATTATTAAATATAACAGACAATGAATGTCTATAATGCTTGATCATGAGCCGTTCTAATGTTCGAATGTTTGCCTTTAATTTTGGGCGTAAATAAAGACAAAAAAATTAATGTCGCCTTGCAATCTTCTATGTAAAAATAACAAAATATCATATTTGACGGTCGATATCTTTGTTTCATGCCTGTCTAACCACATTCTGACGATGGCTCATGTGAACCGAAACAATAGGACCAACTTAATAACAAAAAATTATCCAAATGTTGGACAATTTTTGTTTTTACCAGAAATATAAATTGGTGTGCATTACTTTAGATAAGCATCTATGCCTCTTATGTTGCAAACATTTGAACATTATAACGGCTCATGATTAGACATAATAGGCATTAATTGTCTGTTACATTTAATAATATGTTTAAATATATATATATATATACATACATACATACATATATATATATATATATATATATATATATATATATATATTTATGAATAAAAATGACAATAGGAAAACTGGTAATTGCTGACACGTTTCGTCCAATGTGGACTTTATCAAAGCAAAATACGAAAATGAAATTAAATGAAATGAACAAAGTAACTAATAAAAACAAAAACAGAATGCACCTAGCAACTGGAATGTAGAGAAATGCTATTTTCATATTTTTAACTGAAAAATAACGTCAGTAATTGTCACGTGTGGAGAATATTGTCATTATAACTGTGTTGATGTATGAAAAAAGCGTTTCTCTACATTCCAGTTGCTAGGTACATTCTGTTTTTGTTAGTTACTTTGTTCATTTAATTTCATTTTCGTATTTTGCTTTGATAAAGTCCACATTGGACGAAACGCGTCAGCAATTACCAGTTTTCCTATTGTCATTTTTATTCATAAATATTGTCTCTCTACTGATTAATTCGGAGAAATTTTCATATATATATATATATATATATATATATATATATATGATAAAGCATAGTTTTTAGATATGTTATATTTATGGGTAAAAGTGCTTAATAATTAGCATAGAGCGTACACTCAGTAACCCTGAAGATTGTACGTAAGCATGAAACAGACTGTCGCTGCTAGTTATTGAATTCACTGTCCACACACACCCACACGCATATATATATATATATATATATGAAAGGAATTGACACTGTTAGTAAAATAGAGCTGATAGAGAGTGAAAGAGAGAGAGAGAGAAAGTGGTCTTTTTTTCCTTTTCCCTCTGTATTAACTTTCAATTGTTCATTCCCATTCTAAAACAATGCAAGTTGTTTTACCAGTCTTTCGAAGAAAATATATCAGTGACTGCGTGCGAAGGCTGACAAGTTGTTGGGAAAACCCCCCAATTTAACGCACATCAAGTAATAATTCAACCGACTATTTTTATCTGCCACACACACGCAAAAACAGCACGGAAAGCTGCAGGGTTGTCCTCTCACTGTGACGTCACTAGAAACTCGACAAGACATTATCCCCTTTTTGCGAAAAGGCCAGTGCTAATAACATAACGAATAACGCTTACCCCCGAGCCTGTGACTGACTTTGCCACGTCAGCCCAAAAATTCTATGACGTTACTACTTAGCTGCACCAACGTCGGTACTGGGCTTACTGTCTGTAGCCGGAGACTAGGCTTATATAGGGGGTGGGGGTAAAGAAGAGTTGTTATTTCCCTTGCCGTAGGCTCTGGGTAAAGTTGTGGCGGGGAGTTCGTTTGTGAATGTAGAAGAAAAGAGATGAATATGTTGTTAAAAAGCTTCAGGTTTTAACTACGATTCGTAATGACGAAAGTCGCTTGACAAAGCGGCCTCTCAATCGAGCGGGAAAATGACGTAAAATTGTCTGACTTGAAGAATCCGGTTTTTTTTTTCTTTTATCCGACTGGATGATGATCATTTTCACTCAGTGGCAGACATTACAACCAAAGTGCTTAAACTCTTTGAAAGAAGAACAAATTTAAAAAAGACAATTCTTTAAACAGTAGCAGAGTCTAATAACGTGTTTGATAATAATGTTTGATCAGAGGTAGGAGCTGCCATGCCATGTACACAGAGTCGACTCATCTTTATTCCCTTTCATATTCCATTCGTAAGGAAGAAGTTTTATTTTGATAGCTTCTTCCCCAGAATTGTAGCATCTTGAGAGGGTGCTTCCCCGATAACTAGTGATTTTCAAACCGTTGTTTAGATGTGGCACTAGGCCGAAAGTATGGGACACCCATATCGAACTCACTATTCAGTCGTAAATATTCTAGCGAGACAAGCTTGCTAACCCTTTCATCGCCTCGAATGGAAAATTATGGAAAATAAAGCATAGTATTTTTTTTTTAAATCCACATTACAACCAAAAACGTTTGCGGTATCTCTCTTCTTTTTAATATACATACTTTTCTCTCGTTGGAACCACTATAACCTCTTTCTTTTATATATATTTATATATATATATATATATATATATACATACTGTGTATATTTAGGCAGCATCTTTTCATTCATACACGTTTCGTTAAGTAATATAGACAAGTGTTGTCTATTTATTTTATGTAAATTTTTTTCGTAACGTCTGATAAGTTTAATAACATTATCGTTGAACGAAGAAAGAAATTCACAATATTGATCCATATTTCTCCAATTCATACTTCATACTTCTCCAATTCACTCTCGTGTGGTCATGTGTGACGTCATAAGATGTGGTGCTATTTTCCCTTCTAGCGTCTTATATGCACGTGTTTATCGTTGCTTAGAAATCACCCATGTAAACAATGACAGACTATCATCACTGTCTTGTCCGTATATTGCTTAATATGTTGTAATGGACATCTTTGATAATGGCTTAAGTAAGCTGATTCTGATTAGAAATGTCAGTTTTGTTTCCAGTTTCGCTAAAACAAATTCGTTACTCACAAAATTGTATTCCCACCCTCTGTCTACATTTCTGTTGCCTCAAATCTCTTCTTCATTTGTGGTGGTTTTCTAAGCGTAGCTTTGATGTGGCACAAGGCCGAAAGTATAGCGCACCCAGTGAAGATCCAATTCACGTTTCAGTCACAAATGATGTAGCGAGACAAGATTACTATTACACCACGTCGGAGTGATCCTTTTCATCTTCTATAAGGAGATTGCCATATAGGAGAATTGATATTACATAATAGTTCAGCACTCCCTTCTTTTTTCTACTTCTTAATATTTTGCTTAACTTACGTCGTTCAGTCTTCTAATGCGTTTTCAGATTTTGGTGTCGCATTTTCCGTTCTGTGTTAAAAACTTCCTAGATTTTTGTGCTTGATTTTGGTGTCTCTGATTCACAGCTCACATCTTGAACCGTTCCTGTTGCTGACAACTATACATTTCGTCTTCTTACAATTGATAGTTAGTCCTTTCTTTTCGCTTTCCTTTACTAACTTCTGGAGTTTTCTAATCATGTAAAATACAATCTATATAAAATATCACCTCTCTTCAATTCTGTCCTATAATAATTATTACATTTAGTGCATGGTATGTGTATTCAAATGTAACAATCTTGGGACTCATAGCTCTTTACAAATTCCCTTTTCTTCACAATTGTAAATTGTACATCGTTACGATTGTTCTTGGAAAAGATATTGGAATTGGTTTTCCGATTTTTTCTTGATCATTTTAAACTGAGAATTGCCCTTCTCGATTGATTTTCAACCAATGATAAAGATCCTAGTCAGACATGCGATTTAACTTATCACTTGAAGAAGAGATGGATTCATATCTCTCCCAAGAGCCCCTTAAGGTCCCGTAAGGTCGTAGGGGGATACTACATATACCGCAGCCATAGGCTTTGGTTAATCCTGGTATGGTTATGAGGCACTTCCCGACAATGCTACACGCTGAGATCGTCTCCCCAGGTTGATATTATCAAGAACTGACACCCTTGATAAATTGAGCAAGGTAAGGTTCCGTAGAGCTTGGTTAAAGTCCCTATGTTGTTAATGTAATAAGGTTTTCCTCTAAAAATGGTTCATTCATTAATTTATTCATTTAGTGCATTTTGCATGACTCGCCTTCAACTCACAATTGTTTTTCATGGTGATATTCAAAGTGGAATAGTACAATGTCTTGCGGGTTCCTTTTTCACTGGCCATATAGAAGTTACCCCGTCCTCCTCGCAGAGGTGGATTTATTTTTGAAGTTACCATCTTCGAGCCTTTGCAAAGGCAGCAGGTGTCTTGAATTCAGAGTTTCCTTCTCCTAGACGGGTTGCCACTCAAGGCTATAGGACCCAGTCTGTCCTATTATTGTACCTATAGCTGGGAGTGAGAGAAGAGATGGATTCATAGCTTTCACGTAAGTGAATGTAATGAACTCGATTGGAATTCGAACTCGACTCTTCAGTTTGAGCCGCTAACCATTACTACACCATAGCATTTAAAATCTTTATTTATTAAGAAACCTTTTTCGTTTTCTATATATTTAAAAATATGTTTTTTCTATCTTTTTTTTTTTTTTTTTTTTTTTTTTTTTTGGTTCAGGTGTTATTTTTTCACTTTTGTCTGCAATTATCTATAATAAACTATCGTAATTTTGATTTTCTTATAGTGATTTTCCAAGCATAGCTTAGATGTGGCACAAGGCCGAAAGTATTGGGCACCCAGTGAGGATCGAACTCACTACTCAGTCGTAATTGGTCTAGATAGACAAATTTAATTGTGATTTTCTTATATACCTGGTAGAATGTTCAGGTTACAGTGACGCCAATATCTACAAGAGCACCGGATGGTAGAAACACTAAGCATCAGTAATGAGTTATGAGTTCGATCCTTACTGGGTGTCACATGACTGTAAAATAAAAAGAGCCTCTTGGGATGGAGTAATGTTGAATGAGCTACTCTGGTTGTGCATCACTCCTACTGAGTTTTAGGTTTAATCCTAGAGGGGGACACATTCGTGGCCGCCTACCAAACTAATCTATGTTTAGTCAGTAATGAAACAAAGGCGTACGTTGAGAACCTGATCACCGTACGGAGATTCTTTGAAAGAGCGAGGTTTTGTTGAGTGATCTAAGGAATTACTTCGGGTGTCACAAATGATTTAACCTGATTTGATAAGACATTAACATTAACGTACATACAATCATGTCCTTAAAATGTATATAGACGCACGCACAGACATCCGTACAAAGTGAGTTGTTTACAGCAGCGTCCAAGGGCGTTGGATTATGTACTTTGCATTAACACAGCAGCACATGACCCGATTTTAATGATTTTAGTAAGATAATATCTGAGAAGAAAATATATACGGTGTTATTAAAGGGGATAAAACTAAGGGGAAATTACCAAAAGTTGCAGAAAGAGATAGGATAAGTGTGGCCGCGATAGATAGATAGATAGATAGATATCTGAATGGGCATAGATAGATAGATAGATATCTGAATGGGCATAGATAGATAGATAGATAGATAGATAGATAGATAGATATTTGAATGGGCATAGATAGATAGATAGATAGATAGATAGATAGATAGATATTTGAATGGGCATAGATAGATAGATAGATAGATAGATAGATAGATAGATATTTGAATGGGCATAGATAGATAGATAGATAGATAGATAGATAGATAGATATTTGAATGGGCATAGATAGATAGATAGATAGATAGATAGATAGATAGATATTTGAATGGGCATAGATAGATAGATAGATAGATAGATAGATAGATAGATATTTGAATGGGCATAGATAGATAGATAGATAGATAGATAGATAGATAGATAGATATTTGAATGGGCATAGATAGATAGATAGATAGATAGATAGATAGATAGATAGATATTTGAATGGGCATAGATAGATAGATAGATAGATAGATAGATAGATAGATAGATATTTGAATGGGCATAGATAGATAGATAGATAGATAGATAGATAGATAGATAGATATTTGAATGGGCATAGATAGATAGATAGATAGATAGATAGATAGATAGATAGATAGATAGATAGATAGATAGATAGATATTTGAATGGGCATAGATAGATAGATAGATAGATAGATAGATAGATAGATAGATAGATAGATAGATAGATAGATAGATATTTGAATGGGCATAGATAGATAGATAGATAGATAGATAGATAGATAGATAGATAGATAGATAGATAGATAGATAGATAGATATTTGAATGGGCATAGATAGATAGATAGATAGATAGATAGATAGATAGATAGATAGATAGATAGATAGATAGATAGATATTTGAATGGGCATAGATAGATAGATAGATAGATAGATAGATAGATAGATAGATAGATAGATAGATAGATAGATAGATATTTGAATGGGCATAGATAGATAGATAGATAGATAGATAGATAGATAGATAGATAGATAGATAGATATTTGAATGGGCATAGATAGATAGATAGATAGATAGATAGATAGATAGATAGATAGATAGATAGATATTTGAATGGGCATAGATAGATAGATAGATAGATAGATAGATAGATAGATAGATAGATAGATAGATAGATAGATAGATAGATAGATAGATAGATAGATAGATAGATAGATAGATAGATAGATAGATAGATAGACAGATATTTGAATGGGCATAGATAGATAGATAGATAGATAGATAGATAGATAGATAGATAGATAGATAGATAGATAGATAGATAGATAGATAGATAGATAGATAGATAGATATTTGAATGGGCATAGATAGATAGATAGATAGATAGATAGATAGATAGATAGATAGATAGATAGATAGATAGATAGATAGATAGATAGATAGATAGATAGATAGATAGATATTTGAATGGGCATAGATAGATAGATAGATAGATAGATAGATAGATAGATAGATAGATAGATAGATAGATAGATAGATAGATATTTGAATGGGCATAGATAGATAGATAGATAGATAGATAGATAGATAGATAGATAGATATTTGAATGGGCATAGATAGATAGATAGATAGATAGATAGATAGATAGATAGATAGATATTTGAATGGGCATAGATAGATAGATAGATAGATAGATAGATAGATAGATAGATAGATAGATAGATATTTGAATGGGCATAGATAGATAGATAGATAGATAGATAGATAGATAGATAGATAGATAGATAGATAGATAGATAGATAGATAGATAGATAGATAGATAGATAGATATTTGAATGGGCATAGATAGATAGATAGATAGATAGATAGATATTTGAATGGGCATAGATAGATAGATAGATAGATAGATAGATAGATAGATAGATAGATAGATAGATATTTGAATGGGCATAGATAGATAGATAGATAGATAGATAGATAGATAGATAGATAGATAGATAGATAGATAGATAGATAGATATTTGAATGGGCATAGATAGATAGATAGATAGATAGATAGATAGATAGATAGATAGATATTTGAATGGGCATAGATAGATAGATAGATAGATAGATAGATAGATAGATAGATAGATAGATAGATAGATAGATATTTGAATGGGCATAGATAGATAGATAGATAGATAGATAGATAGATAGATAGATAGATATTTGAATGGGCATAGATAGATAGATAGATAGATAGATAGATAGATAGATATTTGAATGGGCATAGATAGATAGATAGATAGATAGATATTTGAATGGGCATAGATAGATAGATAGATAGATAGATAGATAGATAGATATTTGAATGGGCATAGATAGATAGATAGATAGATAGATAGATAGATAGATAGATAGATAGATAGATAGATAGATAGATAGATAGATAGATAGATAGATTTGAATGGGCATAGATAGATAGTTTCAGTATAGACTACAGGTGGGCTCTGTTCATTTGCCCTAACAGACGTGCGTGCTCGGAAAATGACAGAAGCCGGCTATCTAGAAAAAAAAATAAAGTGATGTAACAACTATGGCTTGACAGCATCCAATTTTGCTTCTTCATGGGGGGACATACAGTTCTTGCTCTGAAAGTGGTGGGGCTTTTCTAGAGCAATGTTGTTTTTTTTTTCTCCTTCAAAAGCTTGATATCCAAGGATTGCCTGATATCGTAAGATTGTATTTTTGTTTGTTTCCTTTTTTTTTTGGGGGGGGGGGTGCATGCTGAATAGCTTAGCATAGCTAAAAAACACACATAAAACACAATAAAACAATTCTACAGAAACCAACACTAGAATAGCTACAAATCTGAAAAAAAACTAATATATTGCTACATATTAACTGATGACAAACAAAATAAACTCTCCATTTCAAAAAAAAAAAAAAACTCTGTAAGGACACAAGAAAAGTATTGAAAAAAGAAATAACCACGATATCCTGCACATGCGCACACGCTTGCCCAGACGGACACGTACAGACGTGCACACACACGTATACAGACGCGGGCACACGCGCATTCACGCACACACACACACATACTCATAAACATACACACATACGCAGACAAAGTGGAAAAGTCAACCTAACGCTAATAGAAAAAAGTGCATAAAATATATTTTTAACTTAATATAAAAATAACCAAAAATTGAAAATTGACAGATAGCTTCTGACGAGTGGATCGAACAATTACGCAAACGTTGGTCTACGAAACTCTGAAGTCGAGATGCTGAATATAACATCAATCAACTAAATGATAACTTTTATATCTGTATTACTTCTTTCTTTCTATCTATCAATTTATCTATCGCTCTCTCGCTCGCTCTCTCTCTCTATATATATATATATATATATATATAGAGAGAGAGAGAGAGGGGGGTTAGAGAATGAAAAACGTAGCTTTTAAATATTAAATTCGAATTGATCAATAATCTCCATTCAAGTCTAAATCTGCCTCTAATATAAATATAACTATTATAAATATACAGTGAGCGATGGATAAATTGTCGCTATTTTATATTTTTAATTTCGCGTGTTCGACTTGTTTGTTTTTTTCTTTTATTTTGCTGACTGCACAGTATAATAAGGTCAGCTGGGCACCATCTCTAAGAAAAACAGCATCATGATACAATTCACTCGGTCAGAAATTTGGAAACGGCATGCTGTACTGCTTGGCATTCGGACCGGAAGCTCCAATACGAACATTTCAGAGTATTTGGGTGTCAATCTGAGGACAGCGCAGAGGAATCGGAAAGAGTTGGATGAGTTTAATGGTGATTACGAAGGTGTTTTGAGTGATCATTAGTGACGGCGATGTTATGTCTCCATTCATCTTCCTACTCGGCCTCAAACTCAACACGGTGGCCTGCCTCAAGTGCTTAGGGGAGGTAGTGCTGCCCCTTGTCAAGACGGTGACTACTGGAAAAGCATATGTCTGGCACTATGCCATACAAGCAGGAGAACGTGGTCATGGCTTTTTGGCCACATCACTCCTTATATCGGGCCACCTGACGCCCCAGACTGCAACCCCCTTGATTACTATGCGTGGGGCGCAGTTGATCGAGATGCCACAAAACACCTTGTAACACTAAAGATGAACTGAAAGCAAGGATTATGGCAGCATTCGCCAACTTAAACAAGGATACCGTCCAGAAGAGTTGTAGAAGATTCCGAAGTCGTCTGGAGGCTGTAGTTGAAGCCAATGGCGATTTTATTTAATAAATTTACTCTTTGGTATTTCAAGATATTTTTGCCTAATGTTTGTAAATATCTGTTAAAATGAGATGTCAGTGTTATTTTTATTTTTGTCCTATTGTGTAATATGAAAATAGATAGATAGATAGATAGATAGATAGATAGATAGATAAGTGAATAGATAGATGGATAGAGAGAGAGAGAGAGAGAGCGAAAGAGAAGGAGTGAGAAAAAAGGCGAAAAAGAAATACAGAGAGATGACGCAGTAGGAGTGATTTGAGTGGACATATATATGAATAAACTGCAGTAGATAGTGTTGTAACCTAGGGATGGTTACTGAATCACACGAAGGTTGATAATGAACGATAATACTTAGGACAAGAACAACACATATAAGATTCACCAGCGGCGTGTAGAAGTAGTCAACTGCTAGAAGTGAGTCAAATGAATTCCACAATGAATCTCCAACTGCAGGCCGCAGAAGGTATCTACCAACTGTCCCACGAATTCAGATGTGGCACAAGGCCGAATTTAATATGGGATAACCCCAGCCCGTAGACTCAGCCAAAAATTCCCCATAGACCACGTATAAAATGTGGTCGGGTATCTATTTCCCGAGACGAGACTCTGCCCTTCAACAAAGCCTAGTCTGGGGATTCTCTCTGCGCGGAGCAATAGAGTTTGATCAGCACAGCTGAAGACGAATCTCCAACTGCAGACTGCAGGCGGTATCTATCAACTACCCCACGCAGTCAGATGTGGCACAAGGCCGAATTTAATTTGGAGTTCCAGAGCTCGTAGGCTCAGCCAAAATTCTCCGTAGGCAACATATAAAACGGTGTCGGGCAGGTGTTTCCCGAGACGAGACTCTACCTTTCAACATAGCCCTGTCTGAGGATGCTGTCTTCGAGCAGAGAAATTAACCAGCCCAGCTGAAGACGAATCTCCAACTTCAGGCAGGCCGGCCAACACATGCAGTATTCACTACTGTATTTATGGGAATGGGGACATAGCTATTAATGTCCGTAGATATGCTACAACAGATATTAGGTTGGTGCAAAAATAATGTCGGTTTTTGACGTTAAAAAATACGTCAAAAACCGACATTATGTTTGCACCAACCTGATAGATAGATAGATAGATAGATAGATAGATAGATAGATAGATAGATAGATAGATAGATAGATAGAATTAGCGCTTCGACAGTGAAGAATTTCGGGAAAATAAAAATTTGATTTCATAATCAAAGAAAAAAAATAGATTTGTTTAAATAAATTTTTCTCTAGATTTGTCTGAAGCGGTTACGATGACATTTCATAAAAGTGTTTTTCCACGCGTTTTCTTTCTTTCTTTCTCTTTTTCTCTCTCTCTCTCAAAATATATACATATTATTATTATTATTATTATTATTATTATGCAGGCATATATGTAAGTAAATATACATACGCACATATATGTATTTATATATATGTGGCTGCGTATATGTACACGCGTACATGATAGGTAGGCTATTACATGTCGCTGTTTATACATATATATATATATTGACATATATGCATAATACATGCATAGATTCATACCTCTCTCTCACACTTTTTCTCTCTTTATATATATATATATATATATATATATATATATGGATTACGTGCCTATAGCCATCTGTTTATTCATTACATTTTTTATGTTACTTGTTGAATAGATGAATCATTCCCAAAGTTGACAAAATTCCGCAGAAAAATGTAACAATTCTTCTGTTTTTTCATCTTCATTTTGCTCTCTCGCTTGCCTCGCCCAACCAAATTTTGAGTTTATCAGTTCAATCATCATCGTCATCATTCCCGCCATGCTTATCACACACACGCACACAGACGCCCACATACAGACTATAAGATCGACAATGACGTACAAAATTTGAATAAAAAAAAAACAAAAAACAAAACGAGCATAAACTCTTACGAATCATCATTTTATTAATATTTTTTATCACCCCTTCTTCCGCATTGTTTATTGTTTTCGAATGAAGATCTTGCATTATTGGTGTTCTCCATCAAGTCGGACGACCCCGACCAGTTAGCACCTTTAGAACAACATTTTCAGAATCAAGAAACGTAGGCTTCTGAAGCATACTAGGCTTTATTTGGATTTTCTGGTGGTATAGCCCCATCTATACCCCAATAATAATTGGGACAATTATTATTTCCTTTGATATCTGGTATATTCTCATTTCTTTCCGGATCCCGACCAGGGACCTAAGGTCAGGAATGCCATCATGACATTTTCCACTGAGCAGTTTTGAAAAACAAAATCACACATATTTTACATAGATATTGGGCACCCCGAGGCGGTGTAATGGTTAGCAAGCTTGTCTCGCTAGAACAATTACGACTGAATAGTAAGTTCGATCCTCACTGGGTGTCCCATACTTTCGCCTTGTGCCATATCTAAGCTACGCTTGGAAAATCACTTGGGGCACCTCGAGGCTGTGTAAGCTTGTCTTGCTTGAACAATTACGAGTGAGTAGTGAGTTCGATCCTCACTGGGTGCTCCACACTTTCAGCCTCGTGCCGCATCTAAGCTGCGCTTAGAAAATCATTTGGGACACCTCGGCGTGGTGTAATAGTTAGCAAGCTTGCCTTACTAGAACATATTACGACTGAGTAGTGAGTTCGATCCTCACTGGGTGCTGCATACTTCCGGCCTTGTGCCACATCTAAGCAGCGCTTAGAAAATCATTATTTTACATAGATATAACCCTTTGTAAGTTGTGGGCTGTACTTGTGAGTATAATTTTTTGTATTTATTATTATTATTATTATTATTATTATTATTATTATTAATCTGACTGAATTTCTCAAACCACTTTTATCTAATGAGTTACATGGGAGTCAATATGGCGGCAAGCCTTTCGAATATTCCGGCATTCTCCACATTATTTTAACTTTTAATTTTTAACTTGTTTACTTATGTTATTATCTGTATTATTATCTGGCGGATTCATTTTAACATCAAGCGGCAGCAAGTCATCTCAATTCTCCAGAACACTTTTCTGCTTGTCCATAAACAGGATGGCCACTGAAAAAACTGAATGATATAAAACAAAAATAACATTTACAAACACGTGAGTATCTTGGGATAGTAAAGTTTGGACCATTTGAATTTTGTATGGAAGCATATTTAAATCCAGTGTCAGAATCTCCTGAAGTGATGCTTTGCAGAGCGACGACCGGTAGAAGTTGATGGATCCTCAATGACACTCTGCCGTACAGCTTCCACCACCCCGTCAGTGAGCACAGTATGCTTAGGACCTCTTCCGGAAGATCGCCGACTAGTCCATTTCTTTCAAACATGGAGAGTAGGTTCCGAATTATGTTATCGCTAGGAGATACTCTGACATTAAAATATTGCCGATATTTTCTCTGTCCGTATTTTTACTCATTTCTGGGCATCATACTTAGCCATTTTAATCTCCAAGAGATGCTCTATAACCTTCAAAAAAAATAAATAAATAAAGACTGAAAACAAATAAGTTATGACTTTTTAAAATCCTTCAGTTTTTCAGTGGCCATCCTATATTAATAATGTTGCTTTACGTTCTTCTCTGTCTACAGTCAAATCACATCAATTCTCATTCGATCACCAAAGTTCACCAGGTCAGTACTTATATGGAGGAACTACATCAATCCAAAATATATTCCGGCTTTAACAATGGGTTGATGATCCGTAAAATCAAATTATTACATTTGTCTCATTACTTTTAATTGTTCCAGCTTATTCACGAGGTTTTCATGAGGACTATTGGACGTTCACGCTGGTCGTCATATGTGAATTATACTAGAGTTCAAATGACAACCAATATTCTTTAGTAGTATTATTAGGTTGGTGCAAAAATAATGACGTAATAATGTCGTTTTTTGACGTATTTTTTAACGTCAAAAAACGACATTATTATTCTTTAGTAGTATTATTAGGTTGACATAATATTCTTTAGTAGTATTATTAGGTTGGTGCAAAAATAATGACGTAATAATGTCGTTTTTTGACGTATTTTTTAACGTCAAAAAACGACATTATTATTCTTTAGTAGTATTATTAGGTTGACATAATATTCTTTAGTAGTATTATTAGGTTGGTGCAAAAATAATACGTAATAATGTCGTTTTTTGACGTATTTTTTAACGTCAAAAAACGACATTATTATTCTTTAATAGTATTATTAGGTTGACATAATATTCTTTAGTAGTATTATTAGGTTGGTGCAAAAATAATACGTAATAATGTCGTTTTTTGACGTATTTTTTAACGTCAAAAACGACATTATTATTCTTTAATAGTATTATTAGGTTGACATAATATTCTTTAGTAGTATTATTAGGTTGGTGCAAAAATAATGACGTAATAATGTCGTTTTTTGACGTATAACGTCAAAAAACGACATTATTACGTCATTATTTTTGCACCAACCTAATATTATTATCATTTCTGTGTGTTATGTTTCCTGCTTTGTATTCTATAGAGCCGGGTTCAAACTATAGTCCTTAGGCCCTGTAGGAGAATTGTTATTTAATTGATAGCACTTTTCTTAATATATGGGATGTTCCTAGTAGGGCGATCTTCTGGGGAACCTTTATGTTGATGTTACCTGGGACACTGTTAATAAAATTGCCCATTCCTTTTTCACGGGGCTCAGAGCTCCGTTTACAGTCTAAATTTTCATTTCCAACATCCTGTTAATCTCGATCTCCAAGTCCTTGTATCTGGACTATTTCTCTATATTTTAGATGGAGGTGTTTCTTTCAGGGGGTACTGCTATGTCAATAAGCATACACTTCCTGAATTTCTTGTCTTTTATGATAATATCAGATCTGTTGGCATTTATTTCCCTATTAGTTTGAATTGGCATGCCCCAAAGTATAGTTACATCGTTATTTTGGGTAACTGTCTGGTTGGTGGCCATACCATCTCTCAGTAGTTTCGATTTTGTGCTTCTTGCATATCTTCCAGTACACATATGTCGTCACCTTGTTATGTCTGTGGGTATATTCATTTTTTGCTAGTTACAGACATCCTGAGATAATATGGTCGACAGCTTCATCATATTTTCCAAAGATCCTTGGTCTTGAGCTGCAATAACTAGGCCTTCTGTCTCAGCTTTCAACCCAGTGCACCTCAGCCACTATTGTGTTTTCTGTTGATCTATGTTGGTCCACATCTGCTTCTTTCGTTCTTTTTAGGCATTTCCCATGCAACGCCTTGTCCTCCCAGTTTTGTTGTAATTTCATTAAGCCAAGTTGTTTTGCATTCCGTTTTACTCGTTTGGTGTAAATGGCATTCCTTTCGTTTTTTGTTGGTAGGGTTTCAGGTATATTAAGCTGTTTCTTGAAGAGTGCAGTTACTTTGTTTATGGAGTGGATTTGATATTTTAGTATTTCTAGGAGGAGTTTAATTGGTTCTTTGTGAGGTATGCTTCCAATCCGATTGTTGTAGTTTTAGAGTTAGATCAAGGTGGATTTTGACCTCAGCCTCCTAAAGCACTTGGTACGAGCAGACTATCAACGTCTGTTTTCGGATAGTGCATCCTCATCTGGGTAAGCATTTTTCTAGTCTTGGCGTCCAATATTTTAATGTCATTCAACTTCCATTTAAAAATGTTGAAGCTATATGTCACTGCTGGTATAGATAAGATGTTGATAGCCTTCATTTTATTGGCCCTATTAAGTTCGGTTTCTATGTCTTTCCTCTAATACCCCTTTCGTAACATTTCCTTCATAATTGAATGTTCTATACCAACTCCTTCATTAATTCCAAAGTAATTGTATAATTTTGGTCTAGTTCCTTAATCGTGTTGATGTTATCAAGGTCTAAAGCTGTAGTTTTCGTTAGCTTACCAAATTCGAGGGTGACTTTGGCACATTAATCGATTTCGAACTCCAATCTAATGTCTTCGGTGAAGGTTTTGAGAATGGTGAGTCTGTTTTTCTGCTGGATGTCATACATAGCAAACATCTTAAGATCTTCAGTATAGAATAGATGATTCAGTTTGACATTCTCTGACTTGTATACGTAGCTAATAATGTTTTGGAATAGGTGATTCAGTTTGCAATTCTGTGACATGTATTCGAAGCTAATGTTGTTCAGTATTCAGTTCACGTCCGCTTCTTTGCTTTATTTGCTGTGCAACGTCTTGTCCTGCAGTTTTCGAATAGATGATTCAGTTTGCCATTCTGTGATATGTATTCGTAGCTCATGTTGTTCAATATACAGTTCAGGTCTGCTTCTTTGCTTTACTGCTGTGCAACGCCTTGTCCTGCAGTTTTGGAATAGATGATTCAGTTTGCCATTCTGCGACTTGTATTCGTAGCTAATGTTGTTCAGTATTCAGTTCACGTCTGCTTCTTTGCTTTATTTGCAGTGAAACGCCTTGTCCTTCCATTTTTGGAATAGTTGATTCAGTTTGCAATTCTGTGACATGTATTCGTAGCTAATGTTGTTCAGTATTCAGTTCAAGTCGGCTTCATTGCATTATTTACAGTGCAACGCCTTGTCCTCCAAGTTTTGGAATAGGTAATTCAGTGTGCAATTCTGTGACTTGTATTCGGAGATAATGTAGATCAGTATTCAGTTCACGTATGCATCTTTGCTTTATTTTCTGTGGAACGCCTTGTCCTCCCAGTTTTGGAATAGGTGATACAGTTTGCCATTCTGTGACTTGTATTCGTAGCTAATGTTGTTCAGAATTCAGTTCACGTCGGCTTCTTTGCTTTATTTGCTGTGCAACGCCTTGTCCTCCAACTTTTGGGATAGGTGATTCAGTTTGCAATTCTATGACTTCTATTCGGAGCTAATGTAGATCAGTATTCAGTTCACGTTCTGCTTCCTTGCATTACTTGCTGTGTAACGCCTTGTCCTCCCAGTTTTCTAATAGGTGATTCAGTTTGCCATTCTGTGACATGCATTCGTAGCTAATGTTGTAGAGTATTCAGTTCACGTCTGCTTCCTTGCATTATTTGCAGTCCAAAGACTTGACCTGCAGTTTTAAAATAGGTGATTTAGTTTGCAATTATGTGACTTGTATTCGTAGCTAATGTTGTTCAGTATTCAGTTAACGTCTGCTTCTTTGCTTTATTTGTTGTGCAACGCCTTGTCCCCCAAGTTTTGGAATAGGTGATTCAGTGTTCAATTCTGTGACTTGTATTCGTAGCTAATGTTGTTCAGTATTCAGTTCACGTCTGTTTCTTTACTTTATTTGCTGTGGAACGCCTTGTCTTCCAGTTTTGGAATAGATGATTCAGTTTGCAATTCTTTGACATGTATTCGTAGCTCATGTTGTTTAGTATTCAGTTCAGGTCTGCTTCTTTGCTTTATTGCTGTGCAACGCCTTGTCCTCCCAGTTTTGGAATAATTGATTCAGTTTGCAATTCTGTGACTTGTATTCGTAGCTAACGTTGTTCAGTATTCAGTTCATGTGGGCTTCTTTGCTTTATTTGCTGTGCAACGTCATGTCCTCCAAGTCTTGGAATAGTTGATTCAGTTTGCAATTCTGTGACATGTATTCGTAGCTAATGTTGTTCAGTATTCAGTTCACGTCCGCTTCTTTGCTTTATTTGCAGTGCAACGCCTTGTCCTCCCCGTTTTGGAATAGGTGATTCGGTGTTCAATTCTGTGACTTGTATTCGGAGATAATGTAGATCAGTATTCAGTTCACGTCTGCTTCTTTACTTTATTTGCTGTGCAACGCCTTGTCCTCCCAGTTTGGGAATAGGTGATTTAGTTAGCAATTCTGTGACTTGTATTCGTAGGTAATGCTTTTCAGTATTCATTTCATATCTACTTATTTGCTTTATTTGCTTTGCTACGCCTTGTCCTACCAGTTTTGGAATAGGGGATTAACTTTGCCATTCTGTAACATGTATTCGTAGCTAATGTTGTTCAATATTCAGTTCACGTCTGCTTCTTTTCTTTATTTGCTGTGCAACGCCTTGTGCTCTCAGTTTTGGAATACTTTATTCAGTTTGCAATTCTTTGACTTGTATTCGAAACCTATGTTGTTCAGTATTAAGTTCACGTCTACATCTTTGCTTTATTTTCAGTGCAACGCCTTGTCCGCCCAATTTTGGTATAGGTGATTTAGTTTGCAATTCTGTGACCTGTATTTGGACCTAATATTGGTCAGTATTCACTTCACGTAGGTTTCTTTGCTTTATTTGCTGTGCAATTCTTTGTCCTCCCAGTTTTGGAATAGGAGATTCAGTTTCCCATTCTGTGACTTGTATTCGTAGCTAATGTTGTTCAGTATTCAGTTCACGTCTGCTTCTCTGCATTATTTCCTGTGCAACGCCTTGTCCTCCCAGTTTTGGAATAGGTGATTCAGTTTGCCATTCTGTGAGATGTATTCGTAGCTAATGTTGTTCAGTATTCATTTCACGACTGCTTCTTTCCTTTATTTTCTGTGCAACGCCTTGTCCGCCCTATTTTCTAAAATGTGATTCAGTTTGCCATTCTGTGATTTGTATACCTAGTTAATGTTGTTCAGTATTCAGTTCACGTCTGCTTGTTTGCTTTATTTGCTGTGCAACACCTTGTCCTCTTAATTTTGGAATACGTGATTTAGTTTGCAATTCTGTGACTTGTTTTCGGAACTAATGTTGTTCAGTATTCAGTTTACGTCTGCTTCTTTGCTTTTTTTGTTGTGCATCGCCTTGTCCTCATTGTTACGTAGTAAAGAGAAGAAAGCAAGGATAGAATAACTTTTTCTTAAAGCTTTACTGAACTTAATTCACAGCAGTCAGTAATCAACAAAGGAAAGAATTCAGAATGAAAAGGAAGAAGAACGCAGCTTTTAAAAAGGAAAGGGAACGTGTGAAAAGTCACGTGGACAAGAAAGTTAGTTTCCTTTTTTTTTTACGAAAATATAACATTCTCCCCCACTTGCAAAAGAGATTGAAAAAGTTTTATAAATCCAGTCGTTGGATTAATCTACGAATCCTGCTAGACCAGCGTGGAGGTAGTTCACCACTGGAAGAGCCAGACCTCTGAGAAGGCTGACTTTCAGGATTCTGGCTATTATTCACAGATTCATTTTCTGTATAAGGTGAAGAAATATTAACGGGACCTGCATCAGGCAAAAGGTTTGAATCTGCATGGTCCACGTCGGGTTGAGTATTTTCAGGTCCATTTTGAGGTCCATCTTGGCGTGGAAAACGTGCCAACCGTCTCAGCGCCACCGAATCTTCCCGGCCATCATTGTGACGTATTTTGGCATGCGTAGGGTTGGCCTCAAGGAGTTCCACCACCTCAACGATAGGGTCATATTTACCTTTGCCACCGAATCGTTTTAATAATACCTCCCCAGGCTCACAGAGCCAAACAGGCAACGCAGTACCGGAGGAGGACCGCCTTTCAAAATTGAACATTCGTTCGTGGGGGGTTGCATTCGTAGTGGTGCATAGCAGGGAGCGAATAGCATTTAACACATCATGTAGAACATCCTGTCAAGCACTAATTGGTAACTGTTTCGATTCCAGGGCCAATAATATGGTATTCCAAATTATGCCGTTGTAACGTTCGCATTGGCTATTGCCTCTAGGGTTATAAGCAGTAGTATTACTGCATCCAATTCCAAGTCGTGTTAGAAATTGTTTAAATTCTCCCGACATAAACGAAGTTCCTCGATCGGAGTGAATGAACGAGGGAATCCCGAAAATGGAGAAAATACTTGTCAGGCATTGAATAGCAGTTTGCGAAGAGCAATCGCGGCAAGGAAAGGCAAATGGAAATCGGCTATATTCGTCGATAACAGTAAATATATATCGGTAACCTGTCGGAGATACCGGGACAGGCCCTTTGTAGTCTATGGAAAGACGCTGAAATGGTGCAGTAGAACGGATCAGAACATTACTAGCAGAATCGAAGAATTGGGATTTTATTTTGGCACAGGTCGTACATTCAGAAGTCACACGTCGGACTTCATCAAGCGAATACGGCATATTCTGAGACCTTACAAAATGCCAAAAGCGCTGTACCCCAGGATGTATTAAGGAATCGTGTATCGATTTAAGTTCCTTCAAGGAAGAAGCAGCAGCATCACATACTCTGGATAAGGTATCCACAACTGTGTTTTCATTTCCAGGACGGTGTTTTATGTCGTATGAAAAGGGAAGAAGTTCCATTTTCCACCATATAATTTTATCGTTTTTAATTTTTCCGCGATTAGCAGGTTTAAACATAAAAGATACGGCTTGTTGATCAGTAATAATAGTAAAATGTTTCCCGGCAAGGAGGTCTCTCCATTTACGAACGCATTCGACTATGGCATATGCTTCTTTTTCGACTATATGAAGTCGTATTTCAGAGGGGTTTAGCGACCGAGAAAAGAATGCTACAGGTCGCTCAGCTTGTAAAAGAGTGCCTCCAATAGCCTTTTCTGAAGCATCGGTTTCAATAGTAAATGGCAATTCATCATCAATAACTTTTACAGATGACTCGGCAATGTCTTTCTTAAGTTTTTCGAAAGAATTTATAACTATAGGAGGCATAGGGAATTGTTTATTTTCGACCAGTGGACGAATTTTGTGTGAATATTTAGGTATCCATTTCGCATAGTAAGCAAACATACCAAGACACCTTTTTAACGGAAGGAGGAGCCATTTGCAAAAGTGGCTTCAAACGCTCAGGATCGGGTTGGATAGTTCCGTTACAAATTTGTTATCCAAGCACGTTAATAGAACGAAGTGAAAACTGATTTTTCCCGGTTTATTTCGAGGTTGTATGTCGAGGCAGCCTTTAAGAAACATTCTAAATTGTAAATTAGTAACTGGAGGAGACCTATCATCGTCTTTAGCACGGGCTACTATAATAGCTGAGGTAGAACGTGAAGGCGCCGGCATGGTAGAACGGCAAACTTTAGAAAAATGACCGAGTTTGCCACAGTTTCGACATCTCTTATCACGGGCAGGACAATAGCGACGATTATCCTTAAAGTGACGTTTCCCTCCACAGTTGTAGCACTTGCAACGAGCAAGGGCAGCAGACAATTGTACAGAGTCACACTCCGTACGAGAATCAGTTAAGTCAGAAAGCATATTTTTAGTAATAGTAGTGGAAGTGGCCTCCTCGGCAGAATCAGTAAACACATTTTTAGTCCTAGTGGTAGTAGCAGCGGCTGATCCAATCTGAGAAGCGTATGATTCAGCACGAAAGTGAGCCTGTTCTAAGGCTCTAGCATATTGAGTAGCCTCCTTGAGAGTTAGCGTATCATTTTCAAGCAGTCTGGCACCTATTACGGGGGACCGGAGACCACGTATAAATGCATCACGGACAGATTCATCCCTGTAAGTAGTAGCAGTAACATCTTGGAAGCAACAGTCAGCAGCAAGTTGATTCAAAGCCTGAAGGTATTGGTCTACAGACTCATTTTCCTGCTGCAGACATGTAGACAACAAATGTCTAGCATGAATAACACTTGGAGACTTGTCATAAACACTTCTCAGCAATTCAACAGCATGTTCAAATCCAGAACAACCCTCGATAACATCAGCAACGGTAACACCGATGTTTAAATAAAGGAATTCGAGTTTATCCGGGTTTAAAGAAGCAATAGTTGATAAGTAATAATTAAAATTACGGTACCATAGTCTCCAGAGCTTGCCAGCCTGAGGGTCTGCAGAAGATATATCAAACTTGTCCAGACGAACAATCCTGTCCATGAGGAATTAAGTTCAGTAAATTGTTACGTAGTAAAGAGAAAAAAGCAAGGATAGAATAACCTTTTCTTAAGGCTTTACTGAACTTAATTCACAGCAGTCAGTAATCAACAAAGGAAAGAATTCAGAATGAAAAGGAAGAAGAACGCAGCTTTTAAAGAGGAAAGGGAACGTGTGAAAAGTCAAATGGAGAAGAAAGCTAGTTTCCTTTTTTATTCTTTTTTTTACGAAAATATAACACGTCTGCTTTTTTGTTTTATTTGCTTTGCAACGCCTTGTCCTTCAGTTTTGGAATAGATGATTCAGTTTGTCATTCTGTGACATGTATTCGTAGCTAATGTTGTTCAGTATTCAGTTCAGGTCTGCTTCTTTGCTTTATTTGCAGTGTAACGCCTTGTCCTCCCAGTTTTGGAATAGGATATTCAGTTTGCCATTCTATTCGTAGCTAATGTTGTTCAGTATTCAGTTCAGGTCTGCTTCTTTGCTTTATTTGCAGTGCAACGCCTTGTCCTCTTAGTTTTGGAATAGGATATTCAGTTTGCCATTCTATGATTTGTATTCGTAGCTAATGTTCAGTATTCAGTTAACGTCTGCTTCTTTGCTTTATTTGCAGTGCAACGCCTTGTCCTCCCAGTTTTGGAATAGGAGATTCAGTTTGCCATTCTGTGACATGTATTCGTAGCTAATGTAATTCAGTATTCAGTTCACATCTATATATTTGCTTTATTTGCTGTGTAACGCCTTGTGCTCCCAGTTTTGGAATAGTTGATTCAGTTTACAATTCTGTGACTTGTATTCGGAGCTAATGTTGTTCAGTATTCAGTTCACGTAGGATTCTTTGATTTATTTGCTGTGCAACGCCTTGTCTTCACAGTTTGGGAATAGGTGATACAGTTTGCCATTCTGTGACATGTATTCGTAGCTAATGTTGTTCGGTATTAAGTTCACGTCTGTTTTTTGCATTATTTTCTGTGCAACGCTTTGTCCTCCCAGTTTTGAAATAGGTGATTCAGTTTGCCATTCTGTGACTTGTGTTCGTAGCTAATGTTGTTCAGTATTCAGTTCACGTCTGCTCCTTTCCTTTATTTGCTGTGCAACGCCTTGTCGTCCCTGTTTTCGAAAAGGTGATTCAGTTTGCCATTCTGTGATTTGTATACCTAGCTAATGTTTTTCAGTATTCAGTTCACGTCTGCTTCTTTGCATTATTTGCTGTGCAACGCCTTGTCCTCCCAGTTTTGGAATAGGTGATTCAGTTTGTCATTCTGTGACATGCATTCGTAGCTAATGGTGTTCAGTATTCAGTTCACGTCTGCTTCCGTGCATTATTTGCTGTGCAAAGACTTGTCCTCCCAGTTTCGGAATAGGTGATTCAGTTTGCTATTCTGTGACTTGTATTCGAAGCTAATGTTGTTCAATATTCAGTTTACGTCTACTTCTTTGCTTAATTTGCAGTGTAACGCCTTGTCCTCCCAGTTTTGGAATAGGTGATTCAGTTTGCAATTCTGTGACTTTTATTCGTAGCTAATGTTGTTCAGTATTCAATTCACGTCTGCTTCTTTGCTTTATTTGCTGTGCAACCCCTTGTCCTCCCAGTTTTGGAATAGGTGATTAAATTTGCAATTCTGTGACTTTTATTCGTAGCTAATGTTGTTCAGTATTCAGTTCACGTCTACTTCTTGCTTTATTTGCTGTGCAACGCCTTGTCCTCCCAGTTTTGTTGTAATTTCATTTGGCTAAGTTGTTTTGCTTTCTGTCTTACTTGTTTTGGCGTCGTTTCAGATTTATTATACTGTTTCTTGAAGAGTGCAGCTTCTTTTTTGATGCTGTGTATTGGTGTTTTACTATTTGTAGAAGAGAGTCGTTGGATTTGACCTTGGCCTTCTAAATCTCTTGGTGTGTACAGCCTATAATCATCTAATTTTGTGTGGGTCATCATCATTTGAGTAAGCATCTTTCTGGTCTTGGTGTCCAATCTTTTAATATCATTAAAATGAGACTGGTTTAAAAATATACAAAATTCAATACAGACATCATGACACTCGGTTTGATAAATGTATGCTAAGCACATGCATCACAAACAAATGTCCGTGATATGTTGGCATATTTTGACAAAAGATGCACACTACCTTATAGGTGGGGCCCAGTTAGAAATAGCTTCAGGTCAGGTAACCCATTCCGCTCCGATAGAGGGTGCTCGCAAGTATCTAGATTTGACTTCCAAGTCGCCTTGACTGTGTCATCCTTCAAACTAAAAAAAAAAAAAACACAATCTCAACACTCCATGATCCTTCAAAGCTACTCATGAACAGAAATAGTGTTCTCTCCTCTAGAGGACCTGCCTAAGTGATTAAAACCAGGCAAATAAATAGTAAATACGTGGTATTTTCGAGATATTTACTCTCAGAGCTTATAAAAATATTTAATATCGCCATCAGTCAGTTACGGCCAAAAGCCACGAGAGTCATATTTGGTGCAGCATCAGGATATTTATTATTATTATTAATTATAATTATTATTATTATTATTATTTACATCAGACGTCTGGTGATGTTCAGTGAAGATGAAATTACGACATCTCTCCCCCAGCATCTGAACTGGATAATCTTATGTCTTTCCTGATATTTCATTCATTTGCATACTTTTCAACCGCCGTAAAGTTGCCTCTGTCTGTGTTTTCTATAAAGACTTTCATGGAAATTGTTTGGATGAGCTCTTCGCTATGGTAACTTGACTTTATGAATTTAAACACAGTACTAGGCTGGCAAGGTCTCACCAATTTACAGATCAACAATTGATTAGATGTAACCGTCAGTTATATGCTAACAATTTCTTTTCTCGCACTTCTCGCTTGTGGAACTCCGGCCCTAGGCTTTTCACCAATCTTGAAAAACCTTGAGAAATTTAATGCAGTGTCAATCGCCATCTGCTGACCTCCTGATTACTCTTCTTTTGTTCTCGTATCATCATTATTATTATTAGAGGGGAGAAAGCTAAGAAATCGATACTGGAATACAAATATACAAAATCCAAAATACCCCTCATGATACCCAGTCTGATAAATGCATACCAGATACATGCATCACAGCCAAATGTGCATGATATTGTAACAGAGATTTTCATAATAATAGCACATAACTTTGCAGTTAGAAATACCTTCATATCGTGTAACCCAGTCTGCTCAGATGATTTCTAACTGAGAGGGTCCCTAAATATCTAGATGTGAATTTCAAGTTGTCTCCTTCATACCTAAAAAAAAAAAAAAAGCCCTCCTGACACCGATCCATAATGCTTCAGTACCTCCAATGTCAGTATATTTTTGTTAGCTTTTCACCTTCTTTCGATGCCACTGTGTGATCTGATTGCACAGACATATCCACTATCTGATAAAGTTTTTTGTTCACAATGACGAAATTCGGCCTCCCGGAACGTGAAGTGGCAATCTGTATCTCAATGTCCAATAGAATTTTACGATTTTATTCTCTAATGCAACTTCCTGTTATTGCATACTCTACCTGTGTACTAGCTGTTTGCACAATTACATAACTCGTCACGCCTTCTCGGGTTAACGTTTTCAGCTGACAAGAAATAGAAAGATTATATTGAATCAATTGCTAGGTCTGCTGCTAGGAAAATTGGTTCACTGTGTCATGCTAAACTATTTTTCTCGTTAGAATCTATCTTGCACATTTACAAGTCTACCATTTGTCCATGCAGTGAATATTGCTGTCACAAGTGACCTGGGGTTTCTGCTATATATTTAGAGATTCTTGGTGAATTATCAAAAAGAAATTGCAACGTTATCGGTTCTGACCTGGCATCTCGGCGCCAGTCATTTCCCAGCGGCGTAATTTAGTTTCCCTGATATTTTTCTATTAATATTTTCATGTTAATTATTATAGACTTTACGTATTTAAGCGCAGTGCTAGATTGGTAGCTAGGTCTAATTATTTTTCAGTTGAAATTGCTAAAGATAAACCTAAGTTCTATGGTAACATTTTCTTCTCTCGCACTTCTGATTTGTGGAACCCTATTCCAGTTTCTTAGTTTCCAGTCAACTTTGATCTTGAATTTCAACTCCCCTTCTGTCCATATTATTTCACATTCAGTAATCCCCTTGTGTCTTGGTGGCTTTATTGCCATGCTTGGGATGAAATGAATAAAAAATTTCTAATAGGTCATCGTTCCCACCCAGTCAGATTATTACTGTTGTGTTTTGACTTATAGTACGAGTTGCCAGAAAGTCTCAAACAGAGACTTCAAGAGAAATATTTTGTATCAGAAGACGCAAACAGATGAAGTGTCATGAAATCAGAGAGAAAATAATGTAATTATGATAAGAACCCATGAGCATGATTTTTTTTTTTTTTTTTTGCAATTAACATATTTTATAGATACTATATACTTGATCCATATATTCTTTTAACCCTTTTTATATCAAATGCTTGATAACAACAGGTAATGTTATCTTGAGATGACTCATTCATCTGATTTCTGTATTTGTATTTAAGCTTCTCAAAGTTTTCAAAAGAGTGTTTTTGTCGGTTGCAGCTGCAACGTCTATTAGAAGACGTTTTCAAAGTGATCTTCACAATTTTGTCTTGTCGATTTGCCTGAATTTCTCAGAACCTTGAAATTCTAGTATAGTGATCTTGTTCTATACAGTTTACGGTGGCTTATGTTCCTACCAATTCTCTTTCTGAGGGAAGTTGAATGCGCGACATATTGACTAGTGTATCTACTGAGCAACCCCTATCATGTCGTTGCAAGTATTCTGTTGGCGTTCGTCGATCACATCCAGATATTATGTTCAATTTTCTCCGTTAATTATTCTGCTTGTTTGCATATATGATCTTTTCTACCGAAGTTCGGAGTGTAATATACCCCTTTTAAGTTGAAACCGTGTTGCCGTGGCAAACGGCATATCTCATTGTTTTTGTTTATTTTTGTTTAGTTTTGGATATTTTATTTTAATGATTTTACAAGTAGATTTTTTGTACATGTGAAAACAGTTAACTGTATCTAGATTTGGTTATACGTCAATTCACCCAATATAATGCTCAAGAGCCACTCAAAACAAAGAGTCAATGAATAAGATGCGGGATATGAATGTAAGAGAAGAAAGCAAGAAGTTCAGACTATGTGGATATGTAATATAGATAACGATTGACCCTTGCTTTGAAGATATTAATAGTGCAGAGTTCAGGAAAGCATCCGTGTGGGAGTATGTGCCACAAAACAGCAGTTCTTGGGGAATAAGGGTGTTTGAATGAAACTTACTCATTTGGAATACGAGGTTAATGGGGGTGATTCTACTCCGTGGAAGTAGCGAGGCGGGTTCCTAGCTCTAAAGGTCTTAACTGTCGAAATTAATGAATGGAGTTCGTCTGGACATTTTCCATGGAAATAGCAATGGATCTGCGACGGGTCTGCGATAGGTCTGCGACAGGTTCGCGGCGTTGCGTCTGCGGGAAAGTAGCTGCACAAGGCTGCATAGACGACCTTGGATTTTATAAAGACTGAAACGTGAGGATTGGGCAGTTCCATTCCAGATTTGGCAACAATGCTCCATTTTTGGTCAAATCTGACTCTTGCAAAGGTAAAGTATGTCAGAAAGAATCGCGCATTTTGTGCAATGAGCCGATTATTTTAATACCATCTTTACAAATGGATCGATTATATATGAGTTTCATTTGAGGCCTGGAGTGAACTTTAGTCCCAACAGACTTTCAAAGCATGTAGCCACATTGAGAGCGAAACTGATGACTGTAACTGTTGTCTGATCGATAATGATGAAACCCTACTGTTTTGGTTTATTTTGATTTATGGGTCATTTAAAGTCGAATTTTTTTTCTGTGAGCTTTGTTTTGTTTTGTTTTTGTTTTTTTGTTTTGCTTTTTTGTTTTTTTCAGAAATATATTGCTGATAATGTTTCCCCCAATAATGTATTGTTGGTAATGTGGCGAACCCGAGTCAGTACAGACGCAAAAGAGGCCCCGGATGGCATGCGGACATGTCTGTCAAAACCAGTTACAAACAAGTTTTCCTCGTTTGCCGCGGGACAACTTGGCATATTCAGATACGGGCCTCTCCGCAACTTATCTAGAGCCGTGCTTCTGCCAGTTGCAACAACTTTAGGAACAAAATGCCCATGCCTTCTGAGGCAGTGTCATTTTGTTACCTCTCGTCTTATTTCCTTTCTCTGCCTATTACCCCAGTAGCAGCTGTGAGAGCAATCGTTCAGGTGTTCCCCACTCTAACCTCAATACACCCTTGCTGTAGTTTACAACAGGTAATTTATTTATTATTTTACTATGAAAATGTATTGCTGGTAATTTTTTCTGATGTATTTTTATATTTTCATATTTTGAACCCAGTTTGGAGGGTTCACTATTTGCCCATAGCAAATAGGGACCCTAACAAGTGCTACCACCCCGGAAACCTTACTATGAGTTTGGTATTCCATCTCCTTCATTAATTCCTAAGTAATTGTGTCATTTTGGTCTAGTTCCTTAATCTTGTTGATGATATCAAGGTCTAAAGCTGTAGTTTTCGTTAGTTTACCGTCTTTGAATATTGATTACTCGTACAGAAAATATAGTCAGTGCAATTGTAAAATTACTTAAATATCACCATCATTTTGGCTAATGATAATTGACAATGTTTCATCTAAGAAATTCAATCGTCCTGGGTATGAGGATTAATTACATCCGGCAAGAAGGCATTTGATAGGGAGGTTTTGAATAGCGTGAAGCCACCTCATAATTGCTGTTGTTCTCACGTTCACCCTGATTTTTGTAGTATGAATACCAGCAATCCATTTTTATAGTACAAATATATAAATATATATATATATATATATATATATATATATATATATATATATATATCAGCAGTACATTTCTGGAAGATAAATTACCAGTAGTATTTTTTTTTTTTTTAAATTTGTCAAAGCTCCCAAGAAAATTAAATGACCCATAAGGAGTAGATATTCTGTTAAACCAAACCAAACCAAACTAAGAAATTCGAATATTACGATGACGTGATGAATGTTTTTATGTCCAACAAAGACGCCCTTCTAAAAAAAAAAAACTCGAATGTTTGGTCATTTGGTAAGATTTTGTGAAGTAGGTCGGACTGAGAACATTTCAACACTCCTTCGTTTTACACCTACACTTTATTTTCCCCATAACTAAATATGGTTCATATTTCTTTCGATAATATCCAAAATGTTCGGCTGTATTGGGAAAGTATTAAATATAAAATTATTTATGGAAGAAAGGTTAATTGTTTCCTGTAATTGTTAATAAAATCAGTTGATGTCATGTAACATTCCTATGCAATCGTCTCGTCAAAACGCGGGAAAGTATGCTAATAGCGGAAGAATGGGTGGAATATAGAGCTTATAATTACTCCATAGCTATGCGTCCCAATTACTGGTTAGTTTTCTTTATGTCACTGTGTTCCGAATGGAAAGTCTTTTGCTGGAAAAATCGGGCAAACACAAAATGGCGAACTCTGTCTATTGTAAAAGTAAAAAAAAAATAAAAAACTTTTTTTCAAAGTTTAGAAAAACTAGTGTGAAAATAATCATGTACAGTGGAATTTTAACATAGTTTCAGAGAAACACTTAAATAATAGATCATGGATTTGATCCATGTATCTTCCAAATGATAGCTTAATTGAAAGTTACCACCATCACGAAGTCATGGAACATGGTTAATTAAAATATGCGAGTGGATTTAGCAAATGATTTCCAGTTAGTATATTTGAAATGGGTGGGTCTATATTTTTTCTTACTGAATTGCAGCCATAAGCACAAATATAAGACTGGACTATTATGAGTTAATGATGTTTTACCGTCTATGATCCCAGTTTTCATAGCTCATCCTACAGCTGTAAAATCTACAAGATATTTTTAGTTTTCATTTTCCAGTGACTGACAAGCTATGTGAAAAAAAAATAATGGAAGGAAAGTTGTAACTTTGCTCTCTGGCTAGAAAGTTGACTTTATGTTCTTGAACTGAATTATAACAAGGATTTACAAATTAATAAATGTCATCAAGTTGTTAATGAACATATTGCTCAAGGACAAAGTTGTCCAGCTATTGTCATGCTGGTATTGTCATCGAGTAATCCTCTCTTTTACTTGCAATAATAGAGCTGCTGCCGCAGATTTGTAATCGCCGGGTCTAGCTTCCCCTCATTACAAAGGCAGAAACACGACAGAGAAGAGAAGAGAAAACTAAGAAAAACCTTCAGGCCTGGTTAGGGGACATTTTTCTAGGGTTATTCTCATTCTACACAGACTTGTCGATATATACCTAAATAATCAGCTTTTTTGTTGTTTTTCTTTTTTTTTTTTTGTTATTTTTTGTTGTTTTGTTTTGTTTTCTTGTTTGTTTTGTTTTTTTCACGGGTGCTATACTAGTAAAATAAAATAATAATAATAATAATAATAATAATAATAATAATAATAATAATAATAATAAAAACAGTGAAAAACGCTTCAGACATAAGGATAAATAAATTGGTTGTTTTGTTTTATGGCAAGTCAAAACTCAGTGGGTCATTTTGAAATAGATCCATAGAGATTTTATTGCTGGTAATATGTTTTTCTTCAAAAATCTATTTCTGGGAATATTTTTCTTGAAGAAATCTGTAGCTGGTCATATTTTTTTCAAAGAATCTATAGCTGTCTGTATTACTGGCATTTTTTAAAAGTACTGCTGATAATAATTTTTCCTTAAAACTTATTGCAGGTAATAATTTTTTTATTGCAAAGTATTTCTGGTATTAAAACCTATTTTTACACAAGTTTGGGTGTTAACTATTTGCTCATAGTTGGGACCCTAACAGGTGCTACCACCCCGGGTCAGGGTGGGCCTGGGAACAGCAGCAATTAAGAGGTGGTTCCACACTCCTCAAAACCTCCTAATCAGAGGCCTTGTTGTTGGACGTAGTTTATCGTCTTAACCAGGATGCGGACGTAGTTTATCGTCTTACCCAGGATGCGGACGTAGTTTATCGTCTTACCCAGGATGGAGGATTAATAAGTATTTACTTCTAATTACTTATATAATCAATAACAGAAAAATAAATGCTTTGTATATTGTCAGTAATGATAGAATCGTGTTTGAAATGTTTTATAAGTAGACATTCAACGCATCGTATAGCGTAATGGCTACCGGCGCAGAAAATAAAATCAGAAAGCCTAGTTCGAACTGGACTAAATGTATTGCGTTCACGTCCCTCATTTTTTTTTTTTTTTTATTTTTTTTTTGCAGGACAGACTGAGAAAGACGACTGCAGCACAATGTCCGTGCTTTTGTTGCAAATACGACGCAGTATATAATTTTGGAGCTCGAATGAGAAGTTCTTCCAAATACGGCTAATTCTCCAAGGCTATCACCACTTGACAATCAGCTGATGTGCTTAATACAACAGTTCATGTATTGTCAACAATATGAAAGAATCATCAAAACATTTATTGAATTATAAACAAAATTGTTGTTTAAATGATGGAATATTCAATTGTCCTGAACTTTTCAAAATTATTTTACGATAGACTACTCAATTTTGTTGTGTGTTGTCGAAATTGTTTCATGATGGAGTATTCAATTATTATTTTATGGTGAAATACTTAAATTTTCTATATGTTTTCTAAAATGTTGCTGAATACTCGGTTTTGCTAAATGTTTTCGAAATCGTTCTTTTATGATGGAATACACACTTTTCCTGAAATCGCATAGAAAATCAAGTAAAATACTTTAATGACTGAACAGTATATGCTATGAATGAACTAAAAATCTTTGTATCCTCTTAATATTTTAGATTGGCGAATAGCCTCGAAAATTTGTCATTGGTTTTGCAATTACAAATGAACGCACTCCTTGCAAAAATTATTCATTTTACAGAATGTATTCTATCTCTTATCTGTGTGTATGTTTTTTGTTTGTTGTTTTTTTGTTTTTGTTTTTGTTTTTTTACATATGTTATAATCACGCCCTTGACCTATATAGCTGAATTATGAAGAGACGCAAAAAACAAAATAAGAAATTGTTTTTATTCTTTGATCCAAATTTCTACTTTCCTTGATCTTTGCCGCAAGAACATTATGTCCTCTTGATATTACCTTTCTAAGTTCAATGGAAAGGCGCGAACAGATCAGTAGTTATTAAGGCTCCATACTTTTTTGATGTGGCTGAGGTTGCCTGTCCTAAATCAGGGAGAGACTGTAACGAACCACTGTGCCTGGTAAGATGCTAGATAATAAGAACCTTTCCTTTATTAAATGAGATACAACTCAATCTCCATATGAGAAATATAAACTAAACAGTTTGTTTAACCGATGGTGGGTAAACATCTCTCAAACACATCAAATAGGTGTGAATACCAATCACGTCTTATTTATTTGCTTTTGGCTTGTTAGCTAAACATCAAACGAGGCGGCTAAGAGTTCGTCGTCCAAATAATCCTCCCCACCACCGCCGCCTTCTATAACAGTTTGACGAATGGAAAAGTGTGCAGTACATAACAACTTTGCAAGGGGGGTGCTTTCGGCATAAGCCTATCTTGATGCTCGAAGATCCGGTTAAGCGTCTAGGAGAGGGACGATAAACAAAGTCTTTCACTCTTAGAAATATATCACTTTTATTACTACTTCAGGAATTGCGTATTCAAATCAATAACAACTGTCATCTGAAGGATAAGTGACAACAAGTCTCTTTGCTGCAATAATACTCCCTGCAGTATGAAGAACTGTTGCTTGGATAGTCTTGAGATTTCCTTGGATTTAGAATTCCTCCAGCTTTTATGTTAAGCATTTAAGGATTTTTTCCAGCTCGCCAAAAACAGTGGGCACAGTAATTAAAATATTATTTACTAGCTTATGTCAACTTAAAGATTATACAACTTAGTTAATTTTTTTACATTAAAAAGAATAAATTATCACCTGTTTCTCTCTCTCTCTCTCTCTCTCCGTCCCCTCCACTCCCTCTCTCCGTCCCCTCCGCTTTCTCACTCTCTCTGCGCCCCCCCCCTCCACTCTCTCTCTCCGTCCCCTCCATTTTCTCTCTCTCTCTCACTCCGGCCCCCTCCACTCTCTCTCCGTCCCCTCCACTCTCTCTCTCTCTCGCTCTCTCTCTCCGTCCCCTCCACTCTCACTCTCCGTCCCCGCCACTCTCTCTCTCTCTCTCTCGGTTTCCCTCCACTCTCTCTCTCCGGCCCCTCCACTCTCTCTCTCTGTCCCCTCCACCCTCTCTCTGTCCCCTCCACTCTCTCTCTCTGTCTCTGTCTCTCTCACACACACACACTCTTTCTGTATCACTCTATGGATTGTTACCCAATCACTCATATACAGGCCGATGTACATAGTACACACTGCTTAAAATAAAAATAAAACTGGCGTCTGTTTCAAATACAGGTATGAAAAAAAAACGTTTAAAGTAATACATATAAAAGGTGCGATGGGAAAACTGTCACCTATTTTATATTATTACTTTCGCGCATGCGCGTAGTTTGTTTTTGATTTTGTCGACTGTACAGTATAGTAGGGTCAGTTGGACACCCTCTGTGAGAAAAAGAGCACTATGACGTAATTCACTCCGCCAGAAATTTGGAAACGGTATGCTGTACTGCTTGGCATTCTCACCGGAAAATCCAATACGAACATTGCAGAGTGTTTGGGTATCAATCTGTGCAGTGCAGAAGATTCGGAAAGAGCTGGATGAGTTTAATGGTGATTACGAAGGTACGGCAGCTCAGAAAACTTACTCTGATCGTTCTGATCGGAAAAGAACTGCCGAATTTGTTGGCGAAGGCCTCAGATTCAACCCGGAGGCCTACATCAAGTGCCTTGAGGAGGTAGTGCTGCCCTGGGTCAAGAGGGTGGCTGCTGAAAGATCCTATGTCTGGCAACAGGTTTGTCTGTGCACCATGCCACACAAACAGGGGGAGCATGCAGTAGCTTGCAAGGGCGCATCGAAGCCATCCTTTAGACTGTTCTATTTAGTTCTATTGAATAACATTTTCGCCTTAGAGTGCCGGACTGCTATGCAATGTCACTCCTCCTATATAGTAGTGAATACTGAACAGTTACCTCGGGAGAAGACTTGAAGAAACAGAAATTCGGAGAATACAGGCTGAATATGTGTTTAACGACGGAATTTTAATGAAAATGGAAGCAAAAAGTACATTCATATTTTGATTCAGTTGAAATTTCTAGGAAGCATAGTCAGGCTTGGAAATTTTAACACTCTTTCATATAGGAATGAAGTGTCGCTTTCGACATTAGATTTTGAACATAGATCGCCAGTGAACAAACACAGGCGATCTCATTACTGAATTAAGTAGACCACATGACCATAGAGGAAACGCATACATAGAGGAAGTCACGTGACGTCTGGATGTTCGCTATCTATAGTCTATCCTCTATACTATATGGATCACTGTTTCTTCTCTATCTTCTATTATTATTGAGACCGCTATTTTCTACTCTATTCACTATTCGAAGTATTATTATTACGAGTACTATTCGAAGGCGTCTGACACCAGTATTGTTCAACGGCGTACTATAGTTGTATCTGCGATTTCAAAGTCTCTACTACAATGACCATTGCAAGTGTGATAACGAGTATATATTGACATCAAAAAAGTGGCAACAAGCGTACGTTTGAGATTACAGAACACTCACAGGACATATTGAACACCAGAGGGGCAGTAGGAACATAACTAACAAGCTTATTTAAGTAGATAGCTGAACAGAGATTATAAGAAAACGAGAAAGGATAAGTTGTGGAGAGCTATGATCACCTACTTTCTGAAAGGATACTGCACATAGAAGACGGTGTGATTTTTTCATATTGATTATATTTGTTTTTCTTTATATTATAATTTGTTGACAATAACCTGGCACCTCCTGGGTGTTAAGAAATGCTAGCCAATAGCAGTCCCTATAATCGTTATATATATTAACTACATGTATATATATATATATATATATATATATATATATATATATATATATATATATATTGACCACTGATATTATTAATATATATATATATATATATATGGAAATTGTACATAGAATAAGATGCGCTGGAGATAGTTTCGCCCAACACAGCAAATTACTACAAAACTAAAACATTTAACCTGAAAACGCAAGTAATGTTGCCAGCTATACGTTTTTTGTAAAGGAATAATGTTGCCAGCTATACGTTTTTTATTCCATAGAAAATAGGCATTTAAAATTCATAGGAACTGGATTTGGCATTAAATAACCCACAGTGGTTGATATGCCATAAAACTCAAACAAACAAACTGAAAACTCAAGCCATGATATTGAATAGCCTCGTCAGAGCGAGACTTTCATATGGATGTCGTGCGTGCCACCAAACTCGTTCCGAAATATCTAAACGATCAGCTCTGTACAGCCGCTTTATAAGATCAGTGGTTAAAATGGCTTCCCGTTCGTACATCCTTGATCAAGCCGGTCATTGTGAAAGGGTCACTTCATGATAAAATTCCACGAGTTTAGATGATGCAATGTCGGATGGAGAGGTGGGGTTCTATACTAATGGCATAGTGAATAAGAATGATCTTAAACCAAAAAAAAAATCAACATCCTCTACCAAAGTGTTCCAAGTAACAGGACATCTAAACTTTTCCAAAACAGCAACAATGATCTGGAATTGGAACGAAAGCAGTGATGGCACCGACGCTGAATCCATCATAAAAAATTCAGGATGTGGAATTAGTAAATGTCAAACGCTTCAAATATCTCAGTATCTGGATTAGTTATAACTAATTTATGGTGGACTCTCCCGTCGTATTCGACGAATGAGGGTCAGCAGCTCAGTGGCGAGGTACCGACAGTCCAGACACCAGCACATATGATTTGATTATAGCGATAAAGGCATTGTGCAGAACCAACAACACTTTTTAAAGGGCCGAATGCAGAGACCTGGTGCACTACGTGCCACAAGGTCCCCAAACGACTCTCCTCAGGTTTTGAATTCGTCCTTCTCCTAGACCAGTTGCCATCCAAGCCTATATATATATACATATATATATATATTAAGAAATAGACAATTTATTTATTAAAGACATTTTTTATGTTTAACGTTCTTTTTATAGATACAAGTATTTAAGTAAATGCTCTGTTTATAATAAACAGTATTAAATAACATTTACCGGCCTGAATGTCCGAGAAATTTTCATAGAAAATATTCGTCCTGCATCCTATACGGAACCGTCATTTAACTTGACGTGCCTAACCGCTCGGCCACAAAGGATCGTTCGGTTGGCAAGGTCGAATTGAGCAGTTATGAATGTACGAGATTCATGGAAGATTGAAGCTTATAAGCAGTAAATAATATGTCCATGGGTATCAGCCTTTCTAAAAGAAAGCAAACTCTGTTCCAAAGGAGAAGATAGTGGGAAAATACTCCATTATCTTTCACAATAAGTTATGACAATTCACCGATAACAAAGAAAAGAAATCTATAGACTGGCATGCTCATTTACATCCTAAAAGTATGACATTAAAAAAAAATTATAATTTCAATGTATGGGAGGCAACTCTTATTAAAGATCAGGATCTTACCTCCCTTGAATAATGTTTTTTTTTTACTATGTATATAATGTTTTTACTATGTATTTAATGTTTATTTTTATTTTATTCATAAAGTTCATCCATTTATATATTGATCTGGTTAATTACTTAGCAAATTGAATGAAATATAATAATTTAAGTAACGCCAGTTTAAAAAGACATAAATTATACCTACTAATTATAATTTATTTCTCATTTTTGTTGCTTTTTATCACAACGCATTGGCCGTTCTTACATCCTACGCTCGCTAATGAGGATGGATAGAAAATAAACGAATAACTTTCCGACAAGATTTGAATTCGCACTCTGGACAGTTTTTCTGATAGGAACAACACCTTACCGATTGAGCTGTTGAAACAGTCAACAGAATTCTTTTAAATTTAGTTACGTAGTTCTATTCTTTCTTAAGACAAAGGTGATTTTACCTACATGATTAAATTTGGATGACGATTACTGTTTGTCTTCTCAAAACGATTGTCGAAAGAGCCTTGTTGACAACAAAGCGCTTTCGACAATCGTTTTGCAACCCGAATATTCACCGAGTCTCTACTTATTAAACAGCTCAATAGGAGAAAAATTTGCTTCTCGCATTTAGTATCACAAAAGCCATGTTTTTATCTTTCAGCATCACTGAGCAGGCACTTAATTTTCTCCCGCCATAATGAATGTTTGCACGCTCAATGAGGCTTCTTTCTTTGAACAGACGTTTGGGACTCAAATTCATCCCAGACCTCAAACGGGATTTTTTGTAGATGCTGGGAAAATAGTCGGTTACTTGTAATGCATTGAAATTATTACGAGTCTTTCGGAGTAACCCCCCAAATACACCCCCCTGATCGGGCCCTGTGGCATTGTTGCAACGATTCCTGTGACAGGCTGAAAAGGAAGCAATCCTAAGGGCTGAAGATGCTTCGTTCCGATCTACGCCACTATGAATCTTTCTTCCGCTGTCCCACGTTGTTTTTCAGAGAGTAGCAAGTACAAAACCACTACTCCCGGAAAAAAAAACTTCACCAACAGATATGTGGAACCCAGGAATTCCAGACGCCGAGACATTGCTACGCTACCACCGCAACAACAAGAAATCACAAGATCTCAAAGAACTGCTAACAATGTTTCTTTTCTGTGACAAGATAAGTCCACAAAATACCATTTTTTGCAACACTATTGTTGTAGATCTTTTTCCTTTCTCTTTTCTTCTGTTGTCCTAAAAGCTTTGAATCTCAAAGTTTTGGTTTTGTTTTTTGTTTTTTGTTTTTTTTACGCCGCGTCACGTCACCGAATTATCCTTTTTTTCTACAGCGGTAATTATCTTTTCGAATAGGCATAAACGGGTGAAATACCAACAACTGCGCTGGGAAGTACCTTACTACTTCTGACACGATCTATTATTTTTTTTACAAGGGTCACAGACTAAATTTGGAGACTTGCTTCCATATCTGAGCAGGAGCTTCTCAATCCTAACTTTCCAAATTTATGAATTCCAAATTCCAGACAAGAAATTTAAAAAGACAAGCAATATGTGAAGGGGGTGAATAAATTTTTTTTAAAAAGACTTGTAATGTCCCCAAGGGGAATCTGCTACATACCTGTGGAATTACTTCGGTTCCTCTTTAGGAGGCATAAAAAGTGGGCGGCCAAACAGCTCACCAACGGGCTCTCGGCTCACTCTCAAATATCTCTTTAAGCATCAGTAAATTATTCCTGTCAAAAGGGCGATAATCTCTGTCGGCATCCGTACGGAAACGTGCCTTATAGATATTTTAAATTTCTAGAAAATTGGTCGAAAATATTTGTGGCATTTAATGTTTAAGTATTCGATTCAAATTACGTGGTGAAACGTCAGTGCTTAAATTAAAAATAAAAACGTAAAAACGTTTAATGATAGCACTCAACAATGTGTACAACGCAATTATAATTGATTGATTGTGTTCAGAAGGGAAATGCAACAGTAAGTTTCTGGAACCAGATAAAAAAAGTTCTTAGTTACAGAGAAATAGCATTTTGGATGAGGGAAGATGGTTTCTATGTAAGCAACTAATATGATCAAATATCAATTGTGAAGTTATGTTCTTATAAGGACATCTCTATCTATAAAAGGCAATATGTGTGTGTGTAACGAATGCACAGCCGCAATTTTCGACGGATTTGCACCAAGATTTACATGCACATGCTCCAAGTTAGCGGGAAGGCCAAGACCGACTTTGCATTTCCCAATTCCCACCGATAGTGGAAATAATCGATTTTTCATGCTTCTACGGCAGTTTTTATGTACTCTGCGGCCATTTTGTACTGGCCAGAGTAAGAGTCTATAGCTGGCTGCCACGAATAGGCAGGAAGATTCTATTGGCTAGCGTGAGAGCCAACAGCTGACTGACACGAATGTTAACTAGCATGCAAAAAAATCGATAGCTGCATTCGTCACAAGTGGGGAAAATTTAAATCTGCATGGCACTTTACTACAATTGGCTCATTCGCTTGCTTAAACTCAACCTTGATTCTGATTCCGCAGAATCGGGTTGAGTGTGAAAAAGTATTTGTTGTTAACATTCTTTTTTCATTCGGTTTTTCCAGTTACGAGTCCTTTTTTAAAGCTGATCGTTTTCTGTTCATTTTGTTTAGTTCTTTTTTAGTAACAGATTTAATGTTTAGTATAGAGCTTAGAAAAACATCGCAGTGTGAGATAGACAAGAAGTAAGGCATGTAGCAACATCAGCACGGCAAGGGCACTCCTTTAAAGGCAAGGAAGGGCAAAAATATTTTAAGTCAAGTGATAGCGATTGCTGTACGAGTCGTACGATTTTTGAATCAAGCACGGGCAACGCCGGGCCATGCTGCTAGTTCTTAAATGAAGTTCAGCAAATGCGAAGGCCTTAATTATATCAGCATTTATTATTGGTAAGCATAATCTTAGCAGCATAAGGTTTACGGCTGATACTGTGTTGATGGCTGACACAGAAGGAAAGCTGCAGGAACTCCTAGACAAGGTAGTAAAGAAAAGTGAGAAGAAAGGAATAACCATTAATTGTAAGAAGACAGAATGCTTCGCCGTTAGCAAGAGGGACAACAGAATATGCGAGCTACGAATTGGTGATGTCGAAATATTGTAAAGACGGAAATTTAACTATGTGGGAAGTGTTTTAACAGATAACGGAATATATAATCCGAAAGTGCCTCGGAGTAGCAAAAGACGCTTTCGAAAAGATAAGCAACGTATTAAGAGACAGGAGACTATCATTAAGGAAAGGAGAACGACGGGCAAACATGGACATATGATAAAAATATAGTTTGAAGTTATGCTATATTCATGGATTAAATTGCTCAATATCTGGGACGGAACGTATGTAAATATAAAATTGACATAAAGGTCAACACCCAGCGGAGACAACAGTAAACAGACCGGCACCGCTGGGTGTTAACCTCAATCTCCATATATATATATATATATATATATCGGTGGCGACTCTAGGTCATCAATGTTTTTCGGGCTCATTACAATCTTTAACAAAATATTCTATTGGTTTAACTTAGATGCTAAAATGATTCCTTTACTCTAACTAAAATATACAATCTTTAAAAATCTCTGCGCATAAAATTAAACAGACAAATTTTGGTATTTTAATATTAATTGTAATAATTCTATAAAAATAAACATTTATTTTTTTTTAAAAATTCCCAACCATATAATAAAAAAGATTGAGGCAAAGATATATTTTTTTATTGTTTTATAGCCCAGTTATCAAATCGCTGATAGTAAAGATATGAATAGTTGACTGATATCATATTTCCTCAACACTACTCCAATCACACTCCTTACCCCAGCCCTCCAGTCGACCAGTTAAGGCTGCCACTTTCTTTAATTTTCGCCAACTTTAAGTCAGGCTAAATTTAATTTTTCCGTTTTCAATAAATACATTACGCTGTACCTATATTGTCCGGAATAAATTATTTAAAATGGACATTTGAAAACAATAAGTTGAAATAACAACGTGTTCTTTGAAAAGAGGGTATATAAATCATTGCCTATTAAGTATGTCTCCAGCCTGATAAGGCTCATATCTATGCAGCCCGACTGGCCACATTAATTTTATTTAATTCTTTTTTTACTTGCTTTCTTCGTTTATTATAAACAATATCAATGAAATTTCGATAAATATTTTAAGGCACGGGACTAAAACAATTAGTTTTGCATCCAGCAGAAATTCAGAATGAAACGACGCACTTCGAAAGATTTTTGCTGCTTTGAAATAGTTATACTTAAATGTTGACTCACTCGGGCTGAGCTCGAGAAGCCCGACCCCCGGAGTCACCATTGATATATATATATATATATATATATATGATAAAATAAGGGCAAAATAGGAAACGTTTATAAATTTAACAAGTTTCGCTTTTATTTAACCTTCAAAAATTATTAGAAATGGGTCATGGAAGAGAACTTAGCGATACATTTGAGTTCTCTCTCTGTCTGTGTGTGTGTGTGTGTGTCTGGATTCTGTGTGTGTGTGTGTGTGTGTGTGTGTGTGTGTGTGTGTGTGTGTGTGTGCCTGGATTCTGTGTGTGTGTGTGTGCGCGCGGGCGCGCGCCTGGATTCTGTGTGTGTGTGTGTGTGTGTGTGTGTGTGTGTGTGTGTGTGTGTGTGTGTGTGTGTGTGTGTGTGTGTGTGTGCCTGGATTCTGTAGGGATTCGAATGAACCAGAAAGTTCGTAGACTGACAAGGTTATTAGCTGATATAAGAGGTGAAATTTTCTCTGTATAATGTTCAGCCAATGCTGTTCTCTCTTTATCGCTTGCTACCTCATTTCTTCTGTAAACATTCGCTACCTGCTTATTTAAATATGCGGTTAATATTCAATGTTGCAATGTAACAGCGTTACAGTTGGCAACGTTTGTGGTTGCGATAATGGCTTTGTTGTTCCTGTGTGGTGTTTGTTTGCCTTTGTTATTTCCGTTGCTATCGATGGCATCCTGGTTCTTTATGATGAAGAGTGTAGATTTTTTGGTCGGCATTTTGATTTCTCTAAGGAGTGCCACTGAAAACCAAAAAACAAGTTACTAACCCGTTTCCCAGCGTTCCCAAAAGGTAAATTCTACTGAAAAAAAAGAAAGAAAGAAAGTGTTCCAATTGGCATATTAATAACTGCAAAAGGATCCCCCTCTCCAAATTTATAAACAAAACACAGATCAGATGCATGATGGGATTTCTACCTAGCCAATAAGATAGTTCTGTTCTTTCTCGTCCCGGTATCAAAACGTTGCAATCTTCTTTTCTTTTATATACCGTGTCCATTCAGAACATATGCGATCATGGCTCTCCACTTCTCCCTATCCATTGCAGTTCTCAATATCCTTTTGCTACTTCTCCCAAACCCTGTTCTGTCATCCATTTTCTTAAATCCGCTTGATATGTCACGCGTTGCTTTCCCTTGTCTCTATTTACCTCTATCCGCGCTATGAGTATCAGATTCTCCAAACCCCCCTTTCTCATTACGTGTCCCAGAAATTTCAGCTGCTTCTTTCTGATGTTAAGTATAAGCTTCCTCCTTCATTGCATCCTCTCCAAAACCTCATGGTTGCTCACATGTTCGGTCCATATCCTTAGCATCCTTCTGTAGCCTCGAGTCACTTCTTCATCTTTGAGGAGACCGTCCAACATTCGCTGCCGTAAAGAATGCCAGATATCATGTAGCAGTTCAGTACTCTTTTCTTTGTTACCAACGAAATCCTCCTGTCTCGTAATACTCTGCCTTGCTTTGAAATGCGTTTTTGTTTTTGGGTGGGGGGGTCATCCCAATATGTATTCGGATCTCAGCGTCATATTTACCGTCCTCTGTCAGAAATGGTCCTAATCCATTTTCTATATCCTTTTTGAGTGTCATCTTCATTCTTGGTTTGTGAATTTTTGCCTTATTACTGTTGCCTTGCCTTGCATATATTGTTTGCTCAATATTACTTCTGTCCTGTTCTTTTTCTCTTGTTACTGTTTTTTGCAAACTTTGTCAATTATGATTCTTGCGCATTTCTGTCAATTACATTTAACCATGGCCAAATTCTCTACAGAAAGAAAGATTTTAATTTTTTACCACGTATTCATTGATGCTTTTGACATCCTTTGTATATATATATATATATATATATATATATATATATATATATATATATATATATATATATATATATATGATAACGTGTCCATGTTACGAATCCTAACTTCTGAAATTCATAGAATATATTTAACCAAACCAACTGAGGGATTGCTCTATCGGTGAGGCCTCTAATTGGCACGGTGGAGTAATGGATAACAGCTCGGATTGATGAATCGGAGAGCCGAGTTCGAATTCCAGTCGGATCCATTGCATTCACTTTCGTGCTAATACTATGAATCCTCTTCTTCTCAACCCCCCCCCCCAACCCCAGACATGGGTAAATAGCAGGACAGACCGTGTTCTTTAGCCTTGGATGGCAACTGGTTTATAGCAGAAAGAAATGGCAACGTACTGCGAGAAAAAAATCTGCTTCTGCAGTCATGATCGCCTAAGCGTGTATCACGCATGGCGCATAACTGACTGATTCCTTGCATATATGCCGAGTTCGAATTCCAGTCGAATCCATTATATTCACTTACGTGCTAATACCCTTGGAAAAAGTATGAATCCTCTTCTTCTCAACCCCCCACTCCAGCCATGGGTAAATAGCAGGGCAGACCGGGTTCTTTAGCCTAGGATGGCAACTGGTCTACTGCAACGTACTTGGCAGTCATGTATCACGCATGGCACATAAGTGACTGACATCAAATGCAAAACAGTAAAATACTCCCCCACCCCGACAAAAGGTCACACCATGGGTGGATATTTAAATTTTCAAGTATCTACACAACTAATCTTTGTCTATAGACTCAAGCATAAATTCGGCCCCTTTGATTATCATTTAGTGGAAAGATTATACTGAATCAATTGCTAGGTCTGCTGCTAGGAAAGTTGGTTCACTGTGTTGTGCCAGACAATTTTTCTCGTCAAAATCCATTTTGCACATTTATAAAGCTACCATTCGTTCATACATTGAATATTATTGGCACATCTGGGCTGATGCTTCTACTATGTATTTAGAGATTCTTGATAAAATACAAAGAATCTGCAGTGTTATCAATTCTGACATGCCATCTCGGTTCCAGTCATTTTCTCACCCGCAAAACGTAGCTTCCCTGCGCCTTTTCTACAAATATTTTCATGGTAATTATTCTGATATGTCTTTCTCTTTGGTACCTGGACTTTATGAATTTAAGCTCAGTGCTAGATTGGCGGGTAGGTATCATTATTTTACAGTTGAAATTGCTAGATCTAACCGCAAGTTCTGTGCTGACTTCTCGCTCGTGGAACTCTTTCCCGGTTTCCTGCTTTGATTTTCAAAGATTTAAAAGCAATCGTTATCTTGTCTTCTTGATTCCGGCTCTTTTATTGTTCTTTCTCTTTAATAATGTTTTACTTTTTCTCATATACTTTTATTCTCAGTAATCCCCTAATCTCACTTAGTGGCTTTATTTCCTTGCTTAGGGTGAAAAGATTTTTTTTTAAATCATTGATATATTTCTACTCATTGTGATTATGCATCGTCTGCTGCTACAAAGAAAGTAGTAAATGCTATATGTTAGCTTTGGCTAATTAGATCTTAGAGGGAACCATGTACCATGTAGCATGTGGAAAACCACAAAGACGTCAAAAGTGAAGATCAGATTACTGTTAATCAAAAGCAATGATATGAAAACGTGTACATTTATGATGCGAAATAATTACTAACGATTGCTTCATAAAAATGACTAACATAAAAATGATGACCAAACAATTAAAACTATTCCGAGAATTGTTCAAGTTGTTGAACATATCGTAGAATTCAATAAAAATACATTTATTTTAGTTCCCTATACAAAATTCCATATTAATGTCATCTTAATTAGTCTCTTTCTTAATGAACTCAGTAACGTAAAACAAATACTAATCGGCAATCTCGGACTTTTCTACCAGCAAAAAAAAACAAAAACAAAAAAAAAACGAATTGTCAAAAGGACGGTTATTCCCACCTTCACTCCTTTTTATTGTTTTAAAGGGCGATGATTAGAATTTTAATAAAATCTAAACATACGATGAGAGTGAATTTATACATCTTTCTTGTTCTTAAATGAAAGTGTACCAATCTCGATAATCGTCGAGAAAAACAAATGTGATACGCAACTCCAACTGCAAAAATCATGTAAAATAATGGGAGGTCCTTATAAAAAAAAATCTTTAACAGCATCAACCGTAAACAATGTACTGGTAGTATTCAAGAATGAACAATATGTCGAACTTTCAAGAATTTATACATCTTTCGATGTAGCGCTTACTCACCGTTTATGAGGGTGAAACCAAAGCCATTGGAAACGGCTAATACGTTTTACATCGTTTGGACAATTCCTAGACGCAATAAACTTGCTAAAAAAAAAAACTCATTTGCATACAAGTGTAACAAAACCAAACAGGCGTACCTTGTCTGTCATTTTTAAAGAAACATGTATTAGAGTGGGACTGCTGCCAAAATATGCGAAAAAATAGATATTAACAGTGTGCATGCAAAAAAAAAATACTGCATTGTAACTAGCTGTTTCACGCCTTAAGAGATCAACAGACGATGATTGTTTAAGATGTAAAATTGTCAATCGCTATGTCATTATTAACTTCTATGCCCATGTTGTTTCTAACTATCCATATCCATCGAACTCTCTCTCTCTCTCTCTCTATATATATATATATGTCTCTTTCCCTCTCTCTCTATGTCTCTTTCCTTCTCTCTCTATATATGTCTCTTTCGCTCCCTCTCTCTCTCCCTCTATTTCTATATCCCTTTCCCTCTCTCTATGTCTCTCTCTATGTCTCACTCTCTGTGTGTGTGTGTGTGTGTGTCTCTCTCTCTATATATATATGTCTCACTCTCTGTGCCTCTCTCTATGTCTCTCTCTCTCTCTATATATATATATATGTCTCACTCTGTGCCTCTCTCTATGTCTCTCTCTCTCTCTCTCTATATATATGTCTCACTCTCTGTGCCTCTCTCTATGTCTCTCTCTCTCTCTCTATATATATATATATATATATATATGTCTCACTCTCTGTGTCTCTCTCTATGTCTCTCTCTCTCTCTATATATATATATATATATATGTCTCACTCTCTGTGTCTCTCTCTATGTCTCTCTCTCTCTCTCTCTCTATATATATATATATATGTCTCACTCTCTGTGTCTCTCTCTATGTCTCTCTCTCTCTCTCTATATATATATATATATATATTTATATATATGTCTCACTCTCTGTGTCTCTCTATGTCTCTCTCTCTCTCTCTATATATATATATATATATGTCTCACTCTCTGTGTCTCTCTCTATGTCTCTCTCTCTCTCTATATATATATATATATGTCTCACTCTCTGTGTCTCTCTCTATGTCTCTCTCTCTCTCTCTCTCTATATATATATATATATATATATATGTCTCACTCTCTGTGTGTCTCTCTCTCTCTATATATATATATATATATATATGTCTCACTCTCTGTGTGTCTCTCTCTCTCTCTATGTCTCTCTCTCTCTCTCTCTCTCTCTCTATATATATATATATATATGCATGCGAGGTATGGTTATTTAATTCCCGGAATAACTGTAAAGGGTTTTAGATGTTTACTATTAGTTAGACAAACATTTGTAGACGAGTACGCCCGGATATGCTACAACTTCCACTTGCTTGAGACGCACACCAGGGGGGCGCGAAGTAGAGGAAGTTATATGTTTCTTTTATACTGTTTGCGGAAAATGTGTGTGGTGCGGCGGATTAGCGTCAAGTCTTATGCGTGGACTGATAAAAATGTTTGTGAAACGTTATCCCTATTAAAAATGGCTTATAATAAACATGCTCGGAAGCATTTGAATGCTTTTTGAGCAGCACAACGCTTCAAGGAAATACGAAAAGATACACTCGATGATGCAACAATTGGATAATCCAAAACACAAGAAGCAGATGTAAATGCAGACAGAGTGTATACATTGATGTACTTAGATCAAACATTAAGTATTCAACTAATTGCCGAACTGAATAGGAATAGAGAAACGACGTAGTAGATTCTAAGAAGGGACAATATTTCCTCAAAGATACTGCTTCGAATCTTGATTGATGAGTAGAAATAACGTTAGCTTCATATTTTATCTTATCTCTTGAATAATAAAGAAATGTTTAATAACGTCATTATTCTTCTATATGCCACATCTCTTCAGGACATGGGTGGTTATGTCTCTCCATAACTTCTTATCCATTGTGACCCTTAACAGGTTTTCTCCCCTTTTTAACGCTCTCGCTCCCAGTCCCGCCATCCATTCTCACAAGTAGGTGACTCACTATCTTCCCCTATCTCTTTTACCCTGAATACGCCCGTGAGGATTAAGTTTTCCAAGCCCTCATTAAGTATCCAAGGAATTTAACTGTCTCTTCCTGGTTTTGAGAATAACCGTTTGTTTTTTCCTTAAAATTTCCTCATTGCTTACTCTCTCCATCCATGGAATTCTCAGTATCCTGTATAACTACATTACTAGTCTAGTTTTCTCTTTATCCATGGAAAGATTGTCTAGCATTCACTTCCATAGAAGGAGATGGATATCACATAGCACTCTTTTCTTTGTTTCTAACGTAATATTTTCTGTTTCCCAGCACTTTGCTTAGCTCTTGGAATACCTCTTCCGCTAATCCAATGCGTCTTCGGATTTCGGTGTCACATTTTCCATCCTCTGTTTAAAAAAAAAGAAAATCCCAGATATTTATAGGCCCCGACCCTTTGGGACATGGATGATCAAGGTCCTCGTGATCTACCTATCTCTCGTGACCCTTAACAGTTTTCCTCCTTTTGCTAAGCTATTCATTCCCACAAGCTCGTCAAGCAAGTAGCTCGTTGCCCTCCCCTATTTCTCTTGCCCTCAGTATGACCTGTGAGCGTTGAGTTTTCCAGGCCCTCCTTCCTCATTATTTATACAAGAAAAACTGTCTCTTCCTCATTCTGAATATACGTGTTCTTTTTGTTGCCATTTTCTTAAAGACTTTCTATTTATTTTACTCTCTCTGTCCATGGAATTCTCAGTATCCTTCTGTAGAACTACATTTCAGTTGCCTCTAGTTTTCTGCTCATCCGTAGAGACATTGTCTAGCATTCACTTCCATATAAGAAGATGGATACCACAAAGCAATCCGTCACTCTTTTGTTTCTTTCTAGCGTGATATTTTCTGTTTCTCAGCACTTTGCTTAGCTCTTGGAATGCCTCTTTCGCTTCGGATTTCAGTGTCACATTTTTCTCTTCTAAAGCACTTCCTAGGTATTTAAACTTCTGTACTTACTTGATGTTGACTTCTCCAATTCGTAACGCACACCTTGGGCGTTTTTATCTTGCTGATGACCACGCTTTCTGTCTTCTTGCAGTTGATGGTTAGTCCTTTTTCTTTTCCTCAATTTCTTCTACTCCTCTAAGAGGTTATCTAGTTTCCTTTCCGTGTCAGCCTTCAACACAGTGTCATCTACGTATCTTATATAGCTAAGATTATACCCATTATAATGGCAGCGTCAGAAGCTCCCTTGAGATAGCCTCAGTGAAGAGGTTGAATAAATCCGGGGAGATGATACATCTTTGTCTTACGCTCCTGTTTATTTTTATGTCACTGCTCATTTTTTATTCGTATGCAAGCAATTTCTCCCATTTCGATTATTATAATGTCCTTTCCAAACGTAATTCCTGATGATAAAGCCTAATGTTTTCGATACAACCCGGAACAAGCGCAGGCAGTGGTAAACAAAGAATTAATCTCTGAAAAAGTACACATGTCTCGCTTGAATTTTAAAACCATGCGTATGTGTCTCTTTGATTATAAGAGGATAGTTTACTGCAAATTCAAACTGTCCTTTAGTATAATTCGAATTACTGAAAGGCTTACAAGATCTTGTTCGTAGCAAAGACCCACACTCTAACATGACAAGTGGATTTACGGCCATGACAATGCTTTTGTGCATGGTGCTGTTAAGTGTTCACGAGTTCCTGGCTAAAAAAAAAAAAAAGAACAAAAATAACAAAAAAGTGGCCTCCACGTTAATAAGCAGACTTAACACTTGGCTATTTCTAAAATCGAAGAATGCTCTAAAAAGACAATTATTTGCTGATAACCCTGACGTCCAGTAACACATGATTACATCAGTGAGACGTGTTTCGAAAAACGAGTTCCTAGATGACGCAAGCTGTTATAAGACATGATGACATAAAAACGTAATATTTGAAAATTATGAAACAGAAAATAGCTTATGGAAGCCCTAAACACTCAGATATTGGATAATTTAAATTAAAAATAAGAAACTAGGAAAATGATTAGAAATATAGAAAAAAAATCTTTAACAAAGAACTTTTGTCTTATATATATATATATATATATATATATATATATATATATAAGTGAACATAGAAGTCAACACTTAGAGGCGACAGTCTGTTTCATGCTATATGCAATCGTCAGGCCTGACGATTGGATATAGCATGAAACAGACTGTCGCCTCTAAGTGTTGACTTCTATGTTCACTTTTATATTTACACGCGCTCTATCTCTGATATTGAGCACTTTATTCCATAAATATAGCACACCTTAAGACTATATTTCTTTATATATATATATATATATATATATATATATATATATATATAATTACATGAATCATTCATACAAAAATAAAATAATAACTGCGACATTCCTGTAATTATTGAACAATATAGTTCAGGCCACATTGACTGCAAAAACCTACCAGTAAAATAGAATTCTCCTATTACCATATTAGTACAAAAACGCACAACCTTAAAATTTAAAATTCAAACTCAGCGTTGCGACCGCACGTTCCAAAATATTAACACATTTCTAAAAGCATTTTTTCGGATTACATCCATATTTTCGTTGTCCTCTTATTACCGAGAAGTAAAAAACAAGAACAAATCTATTTCAATACCTGAGGATGTCTGTAGGAACAGACGAAAGCTTGTAAAAAATTAAAATGACCTTATGCAACTGGAATTTATAAACAGGGATCATATCATTCATATACAGGTTCAGGGTTGGTGTATCTTATTGAAATTGTTGCGAAGATGTATTCTCGCCATTTAAATCATTAATATTTGTTTTTTGTATGAATGATTCATGTAATTATAAATTGAAATGCACCTATACTTAATATATATATATATATATATATATATATATATATATATATATAATAGCGCAAATGGGTGCTGGTGGTAATAAAACAGTGTTTGATGTAAAATAATAGAATTAAAATTTATACAAATATTAATAATAATAATTATATATTTGTTCCTCACCGTTTGATGTAAAATTGACATTTCAATTTGCGCCTGACGATTTCTCCGTGCATGAAAAAATTCATAGTTGGAGCAAATGGTGAGGAACAAATATATATATATATATATATATATATATATATATATATATATATATATAATCTGTGTATTAGAGCAGCAAATATTCTTTAAGGCAAATTTTATTAAAATACATATTGTGTCGATTTATTGTAATGATTGACTTCTCCGAATTACGAATAATCCGGAATAATAATAATAATATTCGCCTTAAAGAACATTTGCTGCTCTAATACACAGAATATATACACCTCTGGTCAAAATCTTATGACCCGATACGAAAGGGTTAAAAAAAATATATAGAATACAGTTACTTTAATCAAAATATATTTGCGAAACATTTACATTTTATCAGAAATTGTAGTTCAACAAACAAGTGAAAACTTTAAGCTTTTAATTGATTAATTTAAACAAACATTGAAGAAAGTATTTGGGGGGGGGTCATAAAGATAAGACCATGTATGAAAAAAAAAAACAATTACTGGACAAAAATTTTAGAACCAGTCATGGTACTCATAGCTTCAGGCGTGTAGACATCTACGTAGATCATTTCCAGTATTAAATTTCATATTTTAAAATGGCTAAGGATAAAATTTTAACAAAGTTCGAACAGGGCAGGATTATTGAACTTTAAAGACGTTGTCTTTCGCAACGAGCCTTTGCAAATGAAATTGGCCGTAGCAGAACTGTCATTGCTAACTTCATTTAAAAATCAGGATGCGTACGCTTCTAGAATATCAAGAGGCCGCCCCAATGAAATCTCACCAACTCTAGAGAGACGCATTAGGCGAGAAGTTAAGAGAGATTCAAGCCTAACATCAAATCAGATAAAAGTGAATACAAATGCTGAATGCAGCTCCGGAACAATTCGACGGCATTTAAATAAGAAAGGGTTTAAGAACTTGAAACGGCTGCAGAGGCCTCGCCTTCTTCTTCGCCATAAAACCTCCCGTTTACAATTTGCTTCCGATTAACAAACTTGGGATGTGGATAAATGAAAAAAAGTATTGTTTTCAGCGAGAAAAAAAAAAACAATTTTGATGGCCCAGAAGGTTTTCGTGTTAAGAAAATTTTGGTTTTGGGACATCTTTTGCATGCTAGCATGCAAAAGATGTCCCAAAACCAAAATTTTCGTTACACGATATAGTGGAGGCGGATCAATTATGATCCAGGGTTCATTTTCGTACAATGGAACTCTTGAGTTACAGGAGGTAAAAGGTCGTCAACCAGCTAATATGTTAAGAAAGGCATCGTTAATTACTGAAGGCCCTTATCTCTTCAGATCGAAAGCCAATCGAGAATGTTTGGGATGGCTGGCAAAGGATGTTTATAAACATGAATCGCGATTTGAAACTGTGGATGCTCTTCGTGCTGCAGTTTATGCATCCTGGGCGAGCATCCCAAGCACCCTCATGCAAAAGTTAATAATGAGTATGCCAAAGCGAATTTTCGAAGTAATTCGCAAAAATGCAGGATATACTGAGAATTAAATTGTCGTTGTGACTTATTTGTTCTGTATTTGCTATTTTTATTTACATGGTCTTATCTTTATGACCAACCCCCAAAAATTCTTTTTTCAATGTTTACTTAAATTAATCAATTAAATACTTAAAATGTTCATTTGTTTGTTGATAAACTACATTTTCTAATTAAATGTAAATGTTTCGCAAATAAACCCTTTTGTATCTGGTCTTAAGATTTTGACCAGGGGTGTATGTATGTATATATATATATATATATATATATATATATATATATAGTGTGTGTGATAATACAAATATAAAATTTATCACTTAGCACTCCGGCTTCAGTGTTTCGTAGACGAACCTTTTTGCAATCGTTCGGTCCACTCGTCGAGGTTTCATCAGTTGATATATATATATATATATATATATATATATATATATATATATATATATATATATGTTTGTAATCAGAAATTTTATTTATTTATAAGAACAAGAGTAATAAATAAGGTGTAAAATATAAGAGTTTGAAAAAAAATAAAATCTCATGACAAATAACTTCCGTCACTTGATCATCCATTTTTAACAATCGTCCTACACACGCGCTGTATACAAAAGAGTGTGTGTATATATATATATATATATATATATATATATATATATATATATATATATATATATATATATTACATACATACATACGTATATATATTAGGTTGGTGAAAAAAAATGACGTTTTTTGACGTTAAAAAATATGTCAAAAAACGTCATTATTTTTTCCCCAACCTAATATATATATATATATATATATGAATGATAAGACCAATTCCAACGTTTTTATAACTCTTATCTCCCCGTATTGGAGTGGCTTGGAATTTATAGGTAGTGGCAAAATATTTTATTTTATATTTTTTCACTTCGTGTGTATTGATTAATGAATGTATTGCCGCCCTGAAACGGAAGTAGCGTCGCTTTGGGAAAATTGGCTGCCAAGGTTTTAAGTGAAGAAAAGGATGCTTAGCTGATAAAGAAAGACAAAGAATTGGCCCGAAAAAGGAAGAAAAGAAAGAGCAAGAAATATATTTTGTCAAATATTTCCCATTCGTCCGAAGACATAAAAATACAAAAATCTGACAAACTGAAAAATTAATAAACTGTCAAGAAACTAAAAAAAAAAAATCGTTTTGTGGATATGATTAAACATCCTTAAACATTACTTTATCTATATGTGGGGTCTTGGGAGAAAAATGTGGTCCGTCAATATCCTGTGAGATGTGATTGTAAATAAATATGTATATGTAGCTACATTATTTATGCCGACAAAGATTTGGACAATAGTCCGAATAATGTAAATAATGTACATCATCCCTCATCTCAGAAATATAGACAGTATATGTAGCTAGTTGAATATGTATTTAAATATTTCTTTTAATCAAGTCACCCCAAGCAAGGCGATAAGGCTACTAAGGGGCAAGGTGGAGTACTGGAAGTGAAAGAGAAGGAAAAGACTATAGAAGGAACCAGAAACCGAATAATAATATAAATTTCAGAGTTTTGGCGGAGAAGTTAGAAGTATAGAGTTGAAGTAGAATTTCAAAGGAACTGGAAATCCAATCCTAAACAGGAAACAATAGATAAACAATGGATGTTTGCGGTCTTGGGACAAAAATGTGGTCCATGAATATCCTGTGAGATGTGATTGTAAATAAATATGTATATGTAGCTACATTATTTATGCCGACAAAGATTTGGACAATAGTCCGAATAATGTAAATAATGTACATCATCCCTCATCTCAGAAATATAGACAGTATATGTAGCTAGTTGAATATGTATTTAAATATTTCTTTTAATCAAGTCACCCCAAGCAAGGCGATAAGGCTACTAAGGGGTAAGGTGGGGTACTGGAAGTGAAAGAGAAGGAAAAGACTATAGAAGGAACCAGAAACCGAATAATAATATAAATTTCAGAGTTTTGGCGGAGAAGTTAGAAGTATAGAGTTGAAGTAGAATTTAAAAGGAACTGGAAATCCAATCCTAAACAGGAAACAATAGATAAACAATGGATGTTTGCGGTCTTGGGACAAAAATGTGGTCCATGAATATCCTGAGAAGATGTTACTGAAAATATATATGTATATGTAGGTGGGTGAAAATGTATTTTTTAAACAATTCACTCTAAGCAAGGCGATAAAGCTACTAAGACGCAAGGAGGGCTACTAGAAGTGAAACAGAAAGAAAAGATTTTAGAAGGAACCGGAAACCGAATAATAGTAAAAAAAATTTAGAGTTTAGGCGGAGACGTTAGAAATATAGTATTAAAGTAGGTTTTAGAAGGAACAGAAAAGTCCTATGCAGAAAACAAGGGAAACATTTTTACTCATGTTCAAAAGACCGGGGGAATAAACGTTAAAATGTATGAGCGTGTGAATATGTATATGCGTGTGTATGAGTGTTTGTATGTGGTGCATATGTGTCTTTGTGATTTTGTGTGTGTCTTTTTATATGCGGAAGGAATGTGTCAGTCTATTCATGTATACATGAAGATGTTTGTTTCTTTGCATAACGATGTGAAGGCAATGCAGCAAATTGTCACTTTCGACACGCAATACTTGTAATCAGACGACAACTGGTCAGCGGATATTTTATCCTGAGCTCAACATTCCAAATTACTTTGCGATTTCCGAACTCTTTTCTTATCGCTTAATCTGTTATTCATGGAATCTTTCTTCGCTTATACGTTACTTTTCCGTTTAGTCGTCGATTCTTTTTTTTCAATAATTTCACCCCAAGCAAGGCAATAAAGCCACTAGGGCGCAAGGGGTTACTAAGTGTTAGAGAATATGAGAAAAAAAAAACTTATTTTAAGAAGATCTCTCTCCTTAAAATAAGTTTGTTTTGGGGTTTTTTTCACAATAAAAGAACAAGAATTAAGAAGATAGCGATTGACATTCCATTGAAATTTTTGAAGAACAAAGTTGACTGGGAAACAAGAAACCGGAAGAGAGTTCCACAAGCGAGAAGTGTGATAGAAGAAACTGTTAGCATAGAAGTTACGGTTACATCTCGCCATTTCAACTTCAAAATGACGAAACCTTGCTGCCAATCTAGTACTTTGCTTAAATTCATAAAGTCTAGGTACCATAGCAGAAAGTTTATCAGAACAATTACCATAAAATTATTTATAGAAAAGTCACACGGAAGCTACGTTACGGCGGTGGGAATGCGACTCAAGCTTAGATGCCAGATCATGACCAATAACATTGCAGATTCTTCTTTGGAGTTTATCAAGAATATCTAAGTATATAGTAGGAGCTCCAAACCAGATGTGGCAGTAGTATTCAAAGCAAGGACGAATGGTTGACTTATAAATATATAAGATAGATCACCGCTTGATCCCATTACTTGCACACTGCTCCGTCGCCATAAACTTGCTCGTTGCCTCTCCATTTACTCAGTGCATCCACTTCCGCTTGCCTTTCATTATTTGCTACAGAGCCAGGTTTAGGAGACGCGGGATCCAAATGCGAACAATTTTGTCAGGCCCCAATTTCCGTGGAGTAGAACTCGAAGCCTGCTTGAGTGCAGAGCCCAAATGAGAACATTTGGTCCAGTCGGTTTCACATTGGGCTTGACTTGCCTTCCATCTTCCTCCTTTGACTTACCTGGCTCATTCGCTGCCTTTCCTCACCATTTGACGTGGATTTCCCTCCTTCGTTACTCTCCCTAACTTTTGTTGTCGTTGATTGCTGAAAACTTACTTGCACGATCTCCCGTTCTCTCCCTCTCTTACAGGCTATCCATCTACTTGCTCGCTGACTCCCGATCGCTTGTACACTTGCTCGTTATCCTTCACCTCGCTCGTTGATCCCCCTTCCACTCACTTACTGCCCGCTATTCTTTGCTCTTTGCATTTCACTTAACTCGTTCACTACTCTTCCCCACCTACAAAAAAAAATCATTCGTTGTATTTTTTTTAATGTCACGACATAGGTGATCATGACTCTCCACAGATTCCCTTTTCTTTAGTAATTGTGAATTACAATCACTTGATTTGTTCACAATTACGAATCAAGAGTAGTCTTTCTCCTAGATTGACTACCAACCAAGGCTAGAGAGTCCAGTCTACCTTACTATTTAACCCATGGCTGAGTGAAAAGTGATCGATTTATGCCTTTTTACCATTGGTATTTGTTGGGGCGCACCCACCTTCTCATCAGAATGGACTGATCTCTCTACTACTAATAGGACAGTTCTATAGAGTTCTGGGGAGATCAGGTGACCATCACACTTCCGTCTCTCTACCGGAAGATACCGTTGGACTTTATACTCTTTCTGATTGTTACTGACTAACCTGCGTTCGTTTGACTACTAATCTCTGTTGTAAATACCTCTTCGAATATACCAGTATTTTTCCCTACGTATGTGTTTGTCCTTATTTTAATACACTCACGCGGAAACACTCAACATCTCAGTATTGATCCGGAAGAGAGCGCAACAAACAAGACCATTTTCGGTACCGATACGCATTAGACTAACTGCCCATCTGATCGTTCACTAAGTTATCCATACTGCCGTACAACGAGGGGGTACTGAAAAACCTTGCCAAGGAGCTCCAACGTTTACTATACGGTTACGGTGACCACCGATAATATAAATCCGGTGGGAAAACGCATCCTTGCCTTCCTACTCTTACTATTTCTGTGTATTCACTGAAAGCGGTCTCTATCCGCATGCAGGCTATTTTTCCCCAGTAAAAGTAAAGGAATACCCAGAATATTTCCCATATAGATCAAGCTTTCCTAGAATTTAAAGTAGTTATTAGTGTCGTTTATTATCAAATGCTTTTGTTCATTATGCGAAATATAACTAGAGGTCTTTCTGCCTTTGCGGATCATGAGAGACTTGTTGTTGCTGTTTAGGCCAGTGCTCTTCATCATTTTTAAAAACATATATATATATATATATATATATATATATATATATATATATATCTCAGGTCATCCCATAAGTTCTGTCCGAATTTTGAATAAAGAAAGCAAGTGAACAAATGTTACATTTAATTACAGATTCAATCAACAATGTATTTTCCCTGATTATCTATGACTTCCTTCCATCTATTAACAAGCTTACTAATTCCATTACTGTAAAATTCTTTTGGCTTTGATTCGAAGAACTCACAAATGTCAGTTTTAAACTCTTCCTGTGTTACAAAAGCTGTTTCTTCCAAATGATTCTGTAACCTATGAAACAAATGGTAGTCTGAAGGAGCAAAATCGGGAGAATAAGGTAGATGAGGAATTTTCTCCCAAGCAAGTTCTTCGATCTTTTGTGACGTGATTCTTGCTGTGTGGGGTCGCGCATTGTCCTGATGAAACACACCCCTTTTCAATTCACTAGAGCAGTTCTTCTTTTCCTCAAAGCTTGGTTCAAACGCTCTAATTGCTGACAGTATATTTGAGCATTAATTGTTGCATTAGGTGGTAAGAATTCAAAGTTGATTATTCCTTGGCGATCCCACCAGATTGAAAGAAGAACCTTTTGCCTATGAAGTTCCCTTCTCGGCTGTGGCTGGGGTCCTTCCCCTTTACCAAGCCACTGTCTACGACACTTAACATTTCGATAAAAGATTCATTTTTCGTCGCCAGTCACTAGTCTACAAAAGGTGAAACAAGTTGGTGAGAATGGAGAGAAGAGCAGATGGCAACTCGGGATTTGAGGTTGTTTTCAGACAATTCATGAGGCACCCATTTTCCAAGTTTAGGAACTTTTCCAAGTTGTTGAAGATGACGATGAACAGTTGTATGGTTTGAACTTAGAACCACTGCCAATTCCTCAACTGATAAAGCAGGATTTTCTTCAAGGGCTGCTTCAAGAAGCTTTTCATCAAACTCAACTGGACGTCCGGTTCAATCTTCATCTTCAAGAGTGAAATCTCCACCTCTGAATTTTGCAAACCATTTTCTGCAAGTTCTTTTATTCACACATTCCTATCCATAAACTGAGTGAATGTTTCTAGCTGTTTCGGCTGCTAAGTTTCCTTTCTTGAACTCATAAAGCATTATGTGCCTCAAATGATTCTTGGGTACTTCCATGTTAGCAGGGTTTTAATCAAACAAAATTTAATTTTATTGTTCTCTGAAATAAAATTTGATCAGTTTAAATGCATCTAAACGTAAAAAATAATGTTCAGCTCCATTAGACATTATAAAATACTCTTTAAATTTCGTTCATTTTAACAAAAAGTTAAAATTCAGACAGAACTTATGGGATGACCTGATATATATATATATATATATATATATATATATATGGTCATATAGATATAGATATAAATGAAGTTAAAACTTACATGTGAAATGAAAAAAAAAATAACAATTCTTAAAAGCGTAATTTTTGGTATGTGGAACTTGGGGATCTGCTTCCATCTGTACATACTTTTCGGCCTCAAATCCGGTCTTCCCACTTCATATGCACACAATTTCCTACCAGATTATCAAAGAAACCATGACCTCCCAGTAACGACCCCGAGAGGTGAGCATGTGTGGACCTAGATGCACCTGATAAGTGCGCATTCGAGAACAACCGTTGGACAGGCGAGTATGCAAACACTCATCCCAAAACTGACATCACCGATAAGAATGTACATTCCACGTTTCAAACACATCGGCCAATAGAAACTAGCGAAGTACTACAGAAAAATAAAATGCAATGTTGTACTGTTAAAGATTAAAGCTTAAGTTTCGTGTTATTTATTGGCCAGTAACCCTAACATAACGTAATTGCGGCACTGAGATCCATAGACGTATTGGGATGGCCAAGGACACATTCCAAAAGTTGGGCAGAGTATTGCGAGACAGGAGGATTTCTTTGCTAACAAAGAAAAGAATACTGAGCTGTTACCTGACATCTGTCCTTCTTTACGGCAGCGAATGTTGGACGATTTCCTCAAATATGAAGAAGAGACTCGAGGCGACAGAGATGTGATTCTGCAGAAGGATGCTAAGGATATCATGGACCGAGCGTGTGAACAACGATGAGGTCTTAGAGAGATTGCAAATAACGAGAAGGCTTATACCTAACATCAGGAAGAGGCAGCTGAAGTTTGTGGGACGCATAATGAGGAAGGAGGGCCTGGAGAATCTAATACTCACGGGTTGAATAGAGGGAAAGAGAGACAAAAGAAAACAACGCATGACATACCTAACGGGCTTAAGCAAATGGATGACAGAATGTGGTCTGGGGGAGGTAACAGAAAGAAGGAACTTGTTGAGAGCTGCAAGAAATAGAGGATGGTGGAGAGCCATGATCGCCTACGTCCTAAAAAGACATGGCACATAAAAAGAATGATTGCTCGAACTGATAGCATTCTGGTCATAAATATGAAATGATCGACATGGGTCTTACAAAATACAACCGACAGAACAGCGAAAATATTATGAACATTTTTCGAAACAATTGCCACAAAGATAAAAGGACATGAACAATAAAGAATACCATAGATAACCGGAAAAGGAAAATATCCAATCTCTATCTATAAAAGGAAGGGGGGGTTTTGTGTGTGTGTGTGTGTGTAAATATATATATATATATATATATATATATATATATATATATATATAAAAGGCAGGATGTATGTGTGTGTGTGTGTATATATCTATAAAAGGCTGAATGTGTGTGTGTGTGTATATATATATATATAAAGGCAGGATGTGCGTGTGTGTATATATATATATATATATATATAAAGGCAGGATGTGCGTGTGTGTATATATATATATATATATATATATAAAGGCAGAATGTGTGTGTGTGTGTATATATATATATATATATAAAAGGCAGGATGTGTGTGTGTATATATATATATATATATATATATATATATAAAAGGCAGGATGTGTGTGTGTGTGTGTATATATATATATATATATATATATATAAAAGGCAGGATGTGTGTGTGTGTGTATATATAAAAGACAGGATGTGTGTGTGTATATATATATATATCTATAAAAGGCAGGATGTGTGTGTGTGTGTATATATATATATGTGTGTGTATATATATATATATATATATATATATATATATATATATATATATAAAAGGCAGGATGTGTGTGTGTATATATCTATCTATCTATCTATAAAAGGCAGAATGTGTGTGTGTGTGTGTGTGTGTGTGTGTGTAACGAATGCACGGCCGCAATTTTCGACGGATTTGCACCAAAATTTACATGCACATGCTCCAAGTTGATGGGAAGGCCAACACCGACTTTGCATTTCCCAACTCCCATCGATAGTGCAAATAATCGATTTTTTCATGCTTCTACGGCACTTTTCAATTAGTTTTCGGCCATTTTCTTCTGGCCAGAGTAAGAGCCTATAGCTGGCTGCCACGAATAGGCAGGAAGATTCTATTGGCCAGCATGAGAGCCAACAGCTGACTGACACGAATATTAACTAGAATGCAAAAAAAAATCGAAGGTGCATTCGTCACAAGTGGGAAAAATTTAAATCTGCATGGTACTTTACTCCAATTGGCTCATTCGCTTGCTTAAACTCAACGTTTATTCTGATTCCGCAGAACTGGGTTGGGTGTGAAAAAGTATTTGTTGTTAACATTCTTTTTTCATTCGGTTTTTCCAGTTACGAGTCCTTTTTTAAAGCTGATCGTTTTCTGTTGATTTTTAGTTTTTTTTTTCGTAACAGATTTAATGTTTAATATAGAGCTTAGAAAAAAGTCGCAGTGTGAGATAGGCAAGAAGTAAAGCATGTAGCAACATCAGCACGGCATAGGGCTCTCCTTTAAAGGCAAGAAAGGGCAAAAATATTTTAAGTCAAGTGATAGCGATTGCTGTATGAGTCATACGATTTTTGAATCAAGCACGGACAACGCCGGGCCATGCTGCTAGTCATGAATATAAATGTAAGTCAGAATCTTCTATAAACGAACAATCATGGATATGGATAAGCAGATGGCACCTGAAAGAAGAAAACAGAATCTCTTACCATTGCAGCATAGAACAAATATATTAGAACCAATCATATCAAAGCGAAAATAGAAAAAAAAACAACTGCAAATACAGAATTTGCGAAAGAAAGGAATAAGGCGATAAATCACATTTTAAGTGAATGCATAAAAGATGGTCGAAAAAGTAATATAAAAATAAACAAGCACAACAGGGTAGGAAGAGTAATATACTGAAAACTGTGCAAACGATATATGTTCAACCATGTAAGCTATCTCTCCTGGAAGCAAAATGATTAAGATATTCTGGGAAATTGATATCCAAAGCAACCACCCACTCTAAGTGGGAAGACCGGATTTCAGGCCGAAAAGAATGTACAGATGGAAGCAGACCCCCCAAGTTCCACATACCAAAAATTGCGCTTTTAAGAATTGCTGACATTTTTTTTAATTTCACATGTAAAATGGCAAATACTTTTCTAGTTTTTGGCTCCTTTTATATATACAGTGTAACCCGGATATAAGAGACCCTGATATAAGAGAAACCCGGATATAAGAGGGATTTTCTATGGTCCCAATTTAGAGCCTGTGTTAATGTATATAAAATAGACCAAACCCGGATATAAGAGAAACCCGGATATAAGAGACTTCGTCTCCGGTCCCGACAACTCTCTTATATCCGGGTTACACTGTATAAAAAAAGTTTTTGCAAAAATAATGACGAGTGTATTGGTCCAGAGTGTCGTGATTTTAAACAGCAACGATAAAATGAGTAAAACTAGTGGGGAAATAATAATGGCGAGTGTATCATCACAGATAAAAAAATAGCAATAAGAAAATGGAGAAAAACTATTAGGTTGGTGTAAAAATAATGTTAAAAATATACGTCAAAAACCGACATTATTTTTGCACCAACCTAATATTTGGTTGGTGCAAAAATAATGACGCAATAATGTCGTTTTTTGACGTTAAAAAACACATCAAAAAACGACATTATGACGTCATTATTTTTGCACCAACCTAATAGACATAAGATAATAGTAATAATGAAAAAGATGCGGATAATGTAACAGTAACGTGAATAAGAAAGAATTCGGCGAGCCGAATTCATTTCTCGATTTGGAAAAGGCATGAACCCATTTTCCTCTTGGGCCTAAATAACTGTCTTGAGGTGGCAATCTGTCTAGGAGAAAGAAAAAAAAGGACTCAATCAAGTTATCATGCCTCAAACACACCACTTCGCTATGTGGTGTCCTTAATGTGTTACGGGACAGGAGGCGTGACGAATAACTGATCTAATTTAAAAACTTTCAAAAGTGTGCAAAAGTCCCCAGCGGTCTTTTATTGAAATTCTAATAATTCAAATACACAACTGAAAACCGACTTTTTATGCAGGAAACTTCTGTAGACACCAAACATTATGAATTCAACATATTAGGGTGTTGCAAAAATAATGACGTAATAATGTCGTTTTTTGACGTATTTTTGTAACGTCAAAAAACGACATTATTACGTCATTATTTTTGCACCAACCTAATAATAATAAAAAAAGGTTCTCCTTTCTTAACTTCTTAACAAAAGTTTAAAGGTTAAAAAAAAGATTAGCTCCATTTTAAAGAGAAAAAAAAACAATAAAATTAATAAAAGAAATAAAGCTGAACTGTTGTCTGTTAGGTTGGTGCAAAAATAATGACGTAATAATGTCGTTTTTTGCCGTATTTTTGTAACGTCAAAAAACGACATTATTACGTCATTATTTTTGCACCAACCTAATAAAAAAAAAGATCACGATTTGCCTCGAGATGTTCTCTCTTTTGCAAACAGAAATTACGAAGGCCACTCCGAAATTAATAAATAAACAGGTTATCGGTGTGTATAGTGGGAGAGGAGAGCCAAGTTCAAATTACAACCGAGGCCGTTGAGTTCACTGTCGCCTTTGAGAAAGGTATGTATACATCTCTGCCCCCGTCTCCCCAGCTAGGGGTTAAATATGGCCTTTCTGGCTTTTTGGTTGGTAACCAGTATGGGATAAGTACAATTCAAAAACTGGTTTTTACAACGCCACCTGCGTAAAAACCTACAAACAAGTGAAACAGCAGCAGCAACATATCTGTTGCTTTATACTTCACAGGAAGTCTACCGGTTCAAGAAAGAGAGAGATTTATTTCCACGGAAGCGACATCAGATACAGAGAACAATTTTTCAGCAATTTTTTTTCCATATAATTATCATATAAAATCACTTCAATGCATGAAGATAGTTGCGCAGGACCAAACGAACTTACAAGTCAGATGAAAAACAACTATGGACTTTGGTGGCAAGGTTTCGATCTCAACAATCCACTCTAGCGTCAGATCAGTATAATAAAATATGATGGTTTACTTTCAGGGCCGCCTAAATAGATTTTTCATTCAATATAGACTTGGAAAACAAGTAAAATAGTTTGGAGGAAACGTTTTTCAAGTGTTACGGTCAGAAAATTCCTATGACAAAAATGAATAAGTGAATTGGTGTCGCAAATATTTCAATACTGATTTTCGCCTTCGTTGATATTTTTCTCAGCTCCCGACAGCCCGGTTGAATAACATCATGTTTCTTCCGGCGTGGTGGGTACATTCAAACGAGCAGGAAGTTGACGCATGTGCAACTTGAAGACTATCTGAACACTCCTTGATCAGGCAAAAGCAACCCCTCCCCGTCTCCATATCATACTCATTTTGCTTTACTGTCCCCCTTTTCTTTGAATTACCGGAACAGCGGGCACAGCGCCCACATAAACATCGAGCAACGGGTGAATGGCAAAACATTGATAATTAGTATTTCAAATGCATGGATCCGATTTCTAGCACTCTGGTCTCATGAGTCCGCCTTTTTTATCGGAAGACATACTTTAGATAACGCGTTTAAATGGCTTGAAACAATGTAAATAAAAACTAATATTCATGTAATATCTTCATTTTTTATATCACTTCACCCCATCAAGGCGATAATGCCACTAAGACGCAAGGGGAGGCTCCTGGGAGTGAAAGTGGATGAAAAGACTTTAGCCTGAGCGCCTCCACTAAATTGTCATACCTGAGGTTTAAAATGATTTTTTTCTTTTTAAATGAAACATCTTGAAGCTTTCTTTTTAGCTTTAATTGAAAGTTAAATGATTAAATTTACTATTTCCAGTAAACAAAATACTTTGGCGTATTTCAAATAGAAATTATATTGATTGGAATCTCAACTTTTTGATTGTTTTCATTAAATCGATAAAAATCAAGTAATATCGGCTATTTTGACACATTTGTAAACAAAAGTTAATTATCGGTTTTAAAAATCTTCCTGAAATAAAATCTACTTTTCTGAAACTTTATTTGATGAATATTAGCTGATTTAAAATACAATTAATCTGATTTGAAACAAATATTATTTACTTTAAATTGAAAATAGCAGACAAATGGAAATTCAGAACAAACAGTAGCGGTGAATTACGCGCTTGTCATCGTCCGTCAATCACTTCACTGGAAGGTGTTGACAGATTTGCTATTCTACGGAGACATTATCTGCTAAAACAATTTAAAAAAATGACAAGTGAACGCTTTTTTTATATCATTTTTAAGTACTCAGTTATCATAAAAATGTTAGAAAATACTCTCCGTAATCTAATTTAAAGAATGTTGACTTTAAATGTACTATAGACAGCGCTCTTATTTTCTGATAATGTCGTGTATGGTTGAGCATACTTCAAATAGGGGCATGTTACCTATTATTTTATATACATAAAAAAAATTTTAAAAATTAAAAATTTTGGTGCATAATACTTTGTATTAAGCTTCTCAATATTTGGTTAGTAAATATTGTTTTCACTTAACAATAATATTATCTAACCGGAAGAAAGCAATATATAATTTTAAACGATAAATTATTATAATTAAAATTTTTAAAAAATGAAAACAATTCTTGTAAAAATTCATCGAACTTTTTTTTCTCTTAAAAGAATAGTATCCATAATAAATCTTATTTATAAAAGCAATTAAAATATTTTCTAATTAAATAATATCATAGTTTTATTGCATTTTTACGATTCGGAGCAGATTTTCGGGAAATGACCAATAGGTTGAAAAATATTAAATTGATTATTTATATTCACCAAGGAGTCCTTTCTTTTAACTAAAAAAAAGAATTGTAAAGAAAATGTAATTTCTCGAAATTTCATGAAATTGAATAAGTTAGAGGTAACATACAAACACATTTTATCAAGATTTTCTAAAAAAAAGAAAATTCGAAAACAATTTCATTCTTTTGTGAATAAGTTCTGAAAGTTTCATTAAAATCCTACAATTATTTGATTTTTGGAAGAATTTTCAATCGTGTTTTTCAGCGGAAAAAGGTGCAAAAACACTATTCGTAAGTATTGCGTCGACCGCTGTGTTAAACCAAAAAAAAAAAAAAAAAAAACGAGATTTTTAAACAAAATTTCGAACGTGCTAGTAAGGATTAAAAATTTAATAAAATGATAAAAAACATACTTTGGTCTTCCCTCTTAATAATAAAAAACATTTTGATGTTAAAACTTTTTTCTTAATAAGTTTTGAGCGATTTTTCATCTTGCTATGCTGTTTTTACAACGACCAAATGGAGGTACATAATTTAAAAGGAATCGAAAACCCAATATTAAACAGGAAACGAGGGATAAATCTTAAATACTGTTCAAAAGACTAGTGGGAGTGGTGTACCGGACGATATGTGAATCTATCTACTCGTATTTTTTCCGGTTGAACTAAATTCCTCATCTTTATTTTTGTATTCACAACATTTCGACCGTATCTGCCGATCTGGGCAGCCTTCAGAGCATTTCCAACTAAACCCTTCTGGGTGAACATTTCCGGGAGCTTTTCATCGATTGCGAACTTTAATCGGTGTAACTGGGGACAACAATTACCTGAATTCAACGTTTGATTTTGTAGAAGGATCTTGTCATACACAATAACCCTTCCAATTCAACCAAACACAGGATTACCTTCTTCGGATGCAGACAGACTTTTGCAATATTTTTGTCGATCCACATTGTTGTTAACAGTATTTTTCATCGTCCTTTTCAAAAGTGCGTCGTTTTCGGGGGTTTTTTTTTGGGGGGGGGGGCGCTTGAGTAGAGAAAATTGAAAATACAGTCCGTTAAATGTTTTCCGATAAATTGCGATTGTCAAATATATAGATTCGCGTATCCAAATGATTTCAAATGCCTAACAACGGCCATATGATATCTGTGGACTAGTTCTGCGATGTCCTATGTCATGTGACGTATATCATTTTTAATCAGCGAGTTGGTCATCAATCAGCAACTGTAGACCTACCGGGAAATTCTCGGACTTCCAGATCAAAATTTCCATTTCTGAACCTAGCGAGCTACTTACAAACAGTAATCTCAGCTATGACACCATCTCCATAAAAGGTTCGTATATTTTTCCTGTTTCTACAACGCCGTTTCCTTTCCGGAAATAAAAGAGCATCAAATGACGAAAATGCGTCTCATTTTCCTCCATTTTAACTTTTAACATAAAAAAATTAAAATTCACACACAAATTGTATAGAAAGAAATATTGAATGTTACCTTTCAAAATATGTATATATTTCATAAATTTTAGTCGTGTATGAAATTGTTATGGGAACTTACCCATAATAATAATAATAATGGACTATTCCTAACATTATAAATACTGTGCATTTCAAGAGGTAAGATGGAGATTGTAAGACCAGGTGAGATAATTGAGAGTATATTGTAAGGACATTGGAATAGTGATACTTGTCGAGACAACATAGTTCACTCTAACCAAATCTGATAGTCATTACTAATACTTGTACTTCTTTTGTATTATATTTCTGTTGTAATATATCTTTGTATTCCATACCTGTGTTCGTGTTATTCTTTCATTGGTTCGAACCTTAGACCATTACCGTGGTACAAGGAACTTGGACCATAACAGAAATAAAATCGTGTTCAAATGCCATCTACTGAAAAATGCTACAATGTTTTGTTCCGACCTAATGTAAGTCACTATAGGAAAAGTATCATTAAATTAGTCTATATACTTAGAGACATTGAAAGTCATAATCAGGATTTATTATGACGTTCACTGGCATATAGAGATTAGGGGTTTGGTTGAACCAATCATGTAATGTTGAAACGTCTTCAGTGAGGGAGATATTTATTGCACTCATTGCTTTGTAAGACGCTCCATTTTGTTGGATTAATTTCATCTACTATATCTGGTAATATGTGGGAACCATAGAAATACAGTTTTCGCTGCGCACTATTCCACTGCTTGTTATTAACTTTCTTGCACCATTTTCCCGGGCAAAAACCATCCGTATATGTTCATAAATGAAGCAAAAATAGGGACACATGAGCAAATAGGTCATATACAACGAAAAACTGAATATTTTGTATAATTTTTATTGAATTCTACTCAAGATAAACGACAGCACTAAAATGGTTTCAAAAATGTATTTTTACCATAAATTTGGCTGTGAACCTTAAATGTTTCCATTTCTGTACAAGACATTGTCCACATGATTAACGTGAACTATGAGAGAAAACACAATATTTTTTAATTCCACTTAAATTGAACAAAGATACAGCATGTACCTCAGCATCCCATAAAGTGGCCCTACCTCTTTAAAAAATTGGACCGACATATTGACATTAAATTTTTCCATATATTATTTATATTTCTAAAACTATCAAGAACTGATGCATATATTATTTTTCGTTCAGTTTCAAATAGTATTAGGTTGGTGCAAAAATAATGTCGTTTTCTCACATATGTTGCTATGTGAGAAAACGACATTATTTTTGCACCAACTTAATAAAATCGTCAAGCAGTTTGATGAGCATTAGGAAACCATATGCGTACAAAGTGACCAAACAGTTAAATTTAGCAGCTTGCTAGGTCAATTTACTGTTCAAAATGGACCAAATAATGAAGGACCAAATTTATTGTCCAAAATGGAGCAAATAATGATCGATCGAATTTATTGTCCAAAATGGAACCAAATAATGATCGATCGAATTTATTGTCCAAAATGGACCAAATAATGATGGCTCAAATAATGATGTATGTCATTCATTTTGCCAGCAAGAAACATGTGAATATTGCAAGATATTCATTTGGGAAAAAGGAACATGTAAGGACATAAAAATCACCTTTCTTTTGTCCTTAAGTCTTCTAAATATTTATGTTTTATCGGGACAACCTTTTGTCCTAACGTAGGAAAAAATAATCAAATAGAATATCAGTTTTGTCAGTCAGTAGCATACCAAAAAATATGTTAAATGCAAATGTTTATATAAAATTAGCTCTATATTGGATATTCCAGTCAGCATGTTATGGAATAATAAAATTTGTGCAACAGGGATATTTAGTCACGACAGCAAACCGAAATACATTCTAATAAAAATGAGTATATCTGAAGACGGATTAATACAAGAATAATCCAAGACATTCTATTAGGTTGGTGCAAAAATAATGACGTAATAATGTCGTTTTTTGACGTATTTTATGACGTCATTATTTTTGCACCAACCTAATACGAAGAATTTGGTATTGGGGTATATCTTCGGTCTCCACCGAAAGCAATGGTTGCATTTATTTTTTTTGTTTTGTTTTGTTTGTTTTTTTTTGTTTTTTTCGCAATAGGTTAATTACGCGCTTTCATACCAGACGCCATTTTGTTAGATTTCAGACAAAACATTATAGGTTACTGCAGTGAAAGTTCCACCTCTTACGGTATACTACAAAGATCTGCCTATGACTTTTAGTCGACATAATAAAATAAATACAGAGATACTATATTATATATATATATACGGGTGTGGGTCAATATGTCTATAGTCTAACGTAGTTCTTAGCAGAATTTTAATCTTAAAAGTTTCATCTCTGATTAATTAAATTGAGTATAATGACAAGGAAGGAGATAATGTTAGAAAATAAATATTTATTGTATCAAATAATATCTTTTTTTCATCATAAGGCTATGGGAAAAAAAGGACCCCTGAAAGGATATAATTATCTCTTGCAAGTGAAAGTCGCGTCTTGCTTTATTGGGGTTGATGCTGCCCTCAACCGTCTGCACTCTTCCCACTGGTTCTCTCTCTCTCCCATTCTCTCTCTCTCTCTGTCCCTCTGTTCCTCTCCCCCTCTCTCTACCTCTATCCCTCTGTCCCTCTCTCTCACTCTCTCCCACTGTCCCTCTCTCCCTCTTCTCTCTCTATATATATCTCTCTCACTCTCTCTGTCCCTCTCCCCCTCTCTCTCCCTCTGTCCCTCTGTCCCTCTCTCCCTCTCTCTCTCTGTCCCTCTCCTCCTCCTCTCTCTCACTCTCTCCACCTCTCTCCCACTGTCCCTCACTATATATATCGCTCACTCTGTCCCCCTCTCTCACTCTCTTTACCTCTCTCCCTCCCTCTCTTTTTCTCTCTCTCTCCATTTCTCTCTCTCTCTCTGTGTCCCTTTCTCTCTCCCTCTCTCTCCTCTCTCTCTCTTCGTCTGAATCCTAGTTTTGACAGCAAGCCTACTTGATTTGGTCTAAGAACAATTGAACAAAACGAAGACATGTTCGTACCCATGCAACAAAAGAAGGCAAAATAATATCTGGGGTTGCAAAATTCGACTCTCATTCTTTGCTACAAATTATTGGTCTCTCTTACCTTGTTTCTTTCCTTTTTCTGCCACGAATTCTATTCAGCTCTTTTTTTTTCTTACGTAATTACATATAAAAATATTCCAAAATAAAACAAAATGGCCTCTCCTGACAAACTCAGTGAATCAAGAAATATATCGTCCTAACAACTAACTCTACCACATCTAGAACTGAAAAGACTTTATTTAAAGTCAACATACAATTTGTTACTACTACATCTAAAACAATAAAAGACTTAGTCAATACTAAACAAAACAATAAGCTTAAACTTCAAGGAAGAATTTACTCGATCGCCTGTAATAATTTCCCCCAAAAAAATATAAACAGGATAAATCTCAAGGAACCTAAATAAAAGATAATATGAACAGAAAAGGGACATCATACAAAACAATACATCAAATGCGTTGGTTGTCTACCGTAATGAGACTGACTACAATTTTGACATAAAAAATGTTACTCTGATCAAAGGAGAAACAATTCATTACAACGAAAATGTTTAGAGAATGCCTTCATCGTCAGGTCAACCAGAGTAAATCTGCAACCTCGCTCTTACAACATTTGACAATGGCAGAGCTTCTATTATCACAGTAAGGGATATCTAATAACAAAAGTGATGGAAACAAAAGGAAAAAGAATCTAAATGAAATCGGCTACAAATAAAAGAAGAAAATTTTAAATTCCTACCAACCATCGTTCATGTGGATGTGTAGTCGCACCAAGATAACAAATTTAGTCCAGTGAAGTCCTCCATGTTGTCATTCACGTTTCCCTATATACATCTCTCTCTTTATATATATATATATATATATATATATATATATATATATATAATGTGTGTTTGTGTATGTGTATAAATAAAAAGAAAGAACAGTACGACATATAATCCGGTGTTCTTATAGATATTTTTATTTTTACAAAATAGTGCTCAATGTAAATTTACAGAGCATTAATATTATAAATTAATTGATTTAAAATATTTAAATTTAAACAGTTCTAACCATGTTTCAAAAATGGAAGCTGAAAGCTTCGAATTTAATTTTGTAATTAAATTGAAGACATTAGTTCTATTTCATCCTCAAGCGAATTTTGGAGTAACTTTTAAAATTACAGGGTTTTAAAAACACAAACACCCCTTGTCTGATTGAATTGGATTTCTCTGTATCCTTGGAAACGTGAATTATGACTTTTGATGTGTCTTTAAAACCCTGTAATTTTAAAAGTTACTCCAAAATTCGCTTGAGGATGAAATGGAACTAATGTCTTTAATTTAATTACAAAATTAAATTCGGAGCTTTCAGCTTCCTTTTTTGAAACATGGTTAGAACTGCGTAGCGATAAAAAACTATATTTTAATTCAATTAATTTATAATATATATATATATATATATATATATATATATATATATATATATATATATATATATATTTCCTTCTCTGATATTGGCTGCCATAAGTGCCCACACTGCTCATAACTCTGGTTGTGAATAAGTAGAAGAGATGCACTCATGCCTTTCCCAAGACTATCAGACTCGAGCGGGGGATATAAATTTGGCTTGTTGACTCCACTTTCCGCGCTGATAAACCGTATGCTGCCGGCGCATCCGAATGAAGAAGATTGTTGTTTTCTGATCTGCGGGTGGACCGGGCAAAACGGTTCAAGGGAGGTAATTAAATCTTTAAAATATGATTACACATTTATCGTGTTTATGATCAAAGGGAAGTAATTCAAACCTTTAGTAAATTCATATTGAGATGACAGCGTATTCTATAGGAGGGGGATTTAAATATTGACCTTCAGCTGGTGCGTGAAGAACACAACCAGAGAAGAGGCAATTTTCCAGGAACTTCATTCATCCGCGTCGTTCATGTTACACACGCACCATAATGTTTTTTTTTCTTGTCCAAAATGTGCTCATATTTCTAAAAATGTAACAGGGTTCCAAAAAAGTTATCTGCGCAGCATTCGAACCGAATTGCCAACAATAAGTTCATACAACGGGCGTACGGCCGCCCACTGAAAGAAGGCATGTTCAATAGACTCCTCCATTTCACTGCAACGGAAGCACTTTGATGAACTAGCCAGTCCCGTTGTACTTGACATTTTGCTAATCTAAAGCGAATTCCGTATCATCAACCAGGTAAATGATGCCACGTCATTAGTGAGGCGTTTCAACCCGGATACCCAAAACCATAAGGAGTAAATCTCCACTTGTCAGGCCTAGCAGTAATGATGAGGTCGTCGTCAACGGGCCTGCTAATACATGAAATAACGCATTCCTCACTAAAGGTTGGACATCTTTCACTTGAGAAAGGACCAGTGTATACCGGCATTAACGATAGAAGGGTTACTAGAATGGTCCACTCTTATTACCATACCAGTACATATGGTAACCCCGACGTTTCACATGAGGCGAAAAAAGCCAATAGTCTTGGTAGTATACAGTAATAGCAGTGTCAAGGAAATAGCCATCTTTTTTGGAATATAGTGGAACCTCGGATCACGAATTTAATTCGTTCCTGAAGGCCGTTCGTAACCCGAAATGTTTGTAAACCGAAACTATTTTTCCAATAGGAATCAATGTAGAGAAAAAAGTCACAGTATAATAAAAATTGGAAAAGAAAAGCGCGGCACACGAATGTATACAACACGGCGGTCGACTCATAAATTATTACGTTTGGGTTAACTCGGTTCGGCAATGTTGTTGAGGTATAGGCGTATAGGTTCCACTATATTCCAAAAAGGATGGCTATTTGCTTGACACTGCTATTACTGTATACTACCGAGACTCTCAATTGCAATTTTTTTTTTTTTTTTTTTGCAAGATTATAAAAATCCGTGAAATACGTGATATTTATTTGCCATTTTATAAAGATTTTTTATTTATCCTTTTTATAAACAAATAGACTTAAAAAATGATTCAAAACTTTATAAAAAATCTAGAAGATATTCAAAATATGTGAACTAACTCCAAATTGCAATCGAGTGGTTTGTAACACCCTATTTATCATTTCTCAGTTGCGTCTCCGTCTTTGGACAGAGTGCGCTCAGGGGTGGTTCCGTCGAAGGAGAGAGTCGCAACGGAGAAAAATTATACCGAGAGGTGCCGGCCCTGGGGAACAGCTGCCCGAGGCCGCGTCCCTGTGTAGCGATAGAACCATATTTTTAAATCAGTAAATATATATATATATATATATATATATATATATATATATAGGCACAAACACAAAGTGAAGCAGAAATATAAAATGTAGATTTAATAGCTCAGTTAAAAAATTTGAAGAATAAAAAGCAAACAAAATGATACCATTATTTTCAATAAAATTGATATTTATTATATATTAACTTCTTCATGGATTCGAAGCACGGAGAGATTGATTTCAACGTCGAAATTTTCGAACACGACTGTTTTCTTTTTCAACGATACGAAGAATAAAGAAAGAAGTGGAACGTACTCTTCCAAGGAATGTTGATGTTTAGAGTTCTCAATGTGAAAATTATGCTCAAAATTCCCGTTCAATGTTTGAATTTATTTTAAAAATAAATTTCAACTCCGATCTGCGTCTTTCTTCTCGGCTGGTGAATGAAGACGCTAAAATCATGCATCTGATGTCATCAACGCTATGAAATAGTTGGTTGAAGTGTATAGCGACATGAAAATTGTTGTTGCCCCTGATGGTTTTTCATGGTTATTGAACAGAATACGGAATTCCGTTCCATTTCAATTTCGTTTTCTGCATTTGTGGCAGAAAACCAAATATATAAGATTTGAATTGTAATTATTGAACAATATAGTTCATGCTATATTGACGGAAAATATACCAGTAAAAAAAGAATTCTCTTATTGCTATATTTGTACAAAAACGCACAACCTTAAAATTTAAATTCAAACTCAGTGTTGCAACCGCACGTTCCAAAACAATAACATTTCTCATAGCATTTTTTCGAATTACATCTCTATTTTCGTTGTCCTCTTATTACCGAGAAGTAAAAACAAGAACAAAATCTACTTCCATACCTGATGATGTCTGTACGAACAGACGAAAGCTTGTAAAAAATTAAAAAGACCTTATGCAACTGGAATTTATAAACGGGGATCATATCATTCATATACAGGTTCGGGGTTGATGTATCTTATTTATATTGTTTGCGAAGATGTATTCTCGCCATTTAAATCATTAACCTCTATATTTGTTTTTTGTATGAATGATTCATGAATTTATAAATTATAATTGCACCTTTTAATTGAAATATATATATATTATATATGAAGAAATATAATCTTAAGGTGTGCTATATTTATGGGGTAAAGTGCTCAATATCAGAGATAGAGCGTGTGTAAATATAAAAGTGAACATAGAAGTCAACACTTAGAGGCAACGGTCGTATTGAAAAACCAGGGACAGACTTCTCGCCCAGTGAGTAGACCATCTACGGATGTAGGTGGACCATCAGGTCATCTAAGAAACAAGTGCATGGGGTGTTTTTTTTTTTTGTTTTTATTATTTTTTATCTGGCTGACAGATATTCTGTTGTTTAAGGTTGGTGAACGAAATGCAAGTCATGACCAAGTAACAAAAAAGTACTGTTAATGATAACTTTAAAAAGGTTAGAGAAATGCCATTCAGAAAGAAAAAAATAGCACATATTTTTACATATATAAACAGGACGCATATTTTCTAAGAAAAAGTCTCGACTATTGAAGCCAGTAGATATAAATAAATAAATATAGTATTTAATAAATTAAACAGAGCATCTACTCAAACATGAGTATCCATTTCAACAGTAACGTTTAAATATGTGTGTGTGTGTGTGTGTGTGTGTGTGTGTGTGTGTGTGTGTGTGTGTGTGTGGTTAAATTCAGTCAGTATGTTGATTTTTTTTATATTATTGCACTTTGATATTAAGATATTTTTTACTATAATTATAATAATTACTAGCAGCATGGCCCGGCGTTGCCCGTGTTTGATTCAAAAATCGTACGACTCATACAGCAATCGCTATCACTTGACTTAAAATATTTTTGCCCTTCCTTGCCTTTAAACGAGTGCCCTTTGCCGTGCTGATGTTGCTACATGCCTTACTTCTTGCCTATCTCACACTGCGAATTTAAAAAAAAAAATTTCCCACTAGTGACGAATGCAGCAATCGATTTTTTTGCATGCTAGCATGCTAGTTAACATTTGTGTCAGTCAGCTGTTGGCTCTCATCCTGGCTAATAGAATCTTCCTGCCTATTCGTGGCAGCCAGCTATTGGCTCTCACTCTGGCCAGTAAAAAATGGCCGCAAACTACATGAAAACTGGCGTAGAAGCATGAAAAAATCGATTATTTCCACTATCGATGGGAGTTGGGAAATGCAAAGTCGGTCTTGGACTTCCCGCTAACTCGGAGTATGTGTATGTAAATTTTTGTGCAAATCCGTCGAAAATTGCGGCCATGCATTCGTTACACACACACACATCCTGCCTTTTATAGATAGAGATATTATTTTAAGATATTTTTAGCCAAAAATAAATGTGGCGGATAATAACGATTTTGTCCTGCGTTTAACAATGATTTTTATCACTTTGGGATTCTCATGATATATTCATTTTTCCTCGTTATAATCTTCTCCAAAAAGGATATTTTCCATGTCGAGAAGAAAAGTAAGATAAACCTTGCCTGATATCCCTTTCGGTAGATTCATGTTGAATCCATTCCCCAAACATCAGATTTTTTTTTTCTTTATGATTTTAAACCTCGTAATAAAGTTGACCGAGTGTGAGGCTAATAAACTTCAAAAACACTTCTATGTTTTCTCTGACATCGTTCAATTGTGTTCACTTGCAATTTTTCATCCCAACATCTCAACTTACCTCCCTTAGATCATAAACAAGAGAATCGGGATTAAGATATAATTACCTCCCTTGATAGCTTTTGACTACTACACCTGCAAATCAGTAAAAACAAAATTACCTTCATTATTCGTTTCCCGCTTCCTATAAGAAATACTCTTTTCCCAAGCATGACCATATTTTTTTTTAAACTGAATGAAACGGTTAAATTCAAAACCTTCCATTATTTAAAATTAATACATGCATAAACAATTTATCAAATTAAAATAAATTAATAAATAATATAATTATAAATGAAAATATAAAAGAAATTGTAACATTTTCTCATGTTCGCTTATTAGCCATTAAATTAATTAGCAATTAGCATTGTCTATAGATTATCTTGATTTTCAAAGTTAGCATGAAAGAATATCCATGAGCGTTCTTAAATTAAAAATTTCCATCAGGCAACGAAACGCATCGGTAAAGAAACGTTTTCTTTTGCTTTTATATATATATATATATATATATATATATATATATAATGAAATAGACTAAGTCAGACAATTAATTTAATATATTTTCTGTTTATACGTCATTTTTAAAGATAAAAATATTTTACCAAATGCTCTATTTATAAACAGTATTAACTACATTTACCGGCCTGAATGTCCGAAAAATTTCATAGAAAATACGTCCTCCAACAGGAATCGAACCTATATCCTACACGGAACCGTCATATAGCCTGACGTGCTCTGTTGCTAAATAGTATAGCACATCAGGCTATATGACGGTTCCGTGTACGATACAGGTTCGATTCTTGTCGGGGGACATATATTTTCTTTGAGATTTCTCGGACATTCAAGCTGGTAAATGTAGTTAATACTATAATAATTTTAATAATATAAACAGAGCATTTACTTAAATATTTGTATCTATAAAAATGACGTATAAACACACATACATACATATATATATATATATATATATATATATATATATATATATACAAAGATTCGTTAAAAATGAGTATGCATTGATGAAAAAAAATGACAAAAACTTAATAAAAGCAAACTTTTATGGTCCACATCTTTGTGTTATTTCGATGAAAAATCAAAGGATTTTTTTATGTAAAATTATTTTTAAATCCTTTTAAAACTTTCGAAATTTTTGTTAAAAAATCTTATATTTCTGGCGTTAATGTGGAACTATAAATTTTTACGAGAAATTTTAGTGTCTTTTTGCTGTAAAAACACATTGTATTCTTGTATAAAGTCAGATTTTAATGAAACTTTCGGGACTTATTAAATCTTTTAAAATTCTGTATTAATTGTAACGCTCAAGTGATATTGTTATTAAGTAAAAACTGTATTTACTAATCATAAATGGAAACGCTTACTACAATGCAACGTCGCCCAGTATTTTAAAAAGAATTTTGAATTTTCGTGTGTTTTTATAAGCGTCCCCATTTTCATAAATACGGAAATCCATACACGTCATTATCAGAAAACAAGAGTGATAACTATAGGAAATTTAAAGTTTATTGGTTATGTTCTATTTCCCCAACAAGCGTCTTCGGAAATAAAACTGTAATGCCAAAGTACCTAAAATTCAATAAAAAAAAAATCTGAATATTTTGATTTTTTTAGTATTACTGTGTAGTTCAAAAACTTTCTATATAAAAGGCATTTACGCTGTATTCGTCATGTACTTTTACAATTATCTCCCCCTTACATAAATTAACCAAAAATTAGGCGGTCGATAATGTGCCAACACCACATAAAAAATACCAAACTTGGTATTAAAAAATGCTTATATGCGATATTTTAAATTAAAATTAATATTTGATTCAATTCAGACTAATTAAACTTCAAATCTGCTAATTTTTGTCAAATAATATTTACGAAAATTATATTTTATTTTTGGAAGATTTTTAAAATAAAAAGACTTGTGTTGACATGTTTCGATGTGAACGATTTCATTGATTTTTTGGTAATTGGAGAAAAGACATTGCATTCAATTTAAATTAGTTTTAAAATAAGGCAAAGTATTTTGTTTATTGGAAATATTAAATTTAATCTATCAGCTTGGAATTAAAAATAAAATAAAAGCTTCAAGAAAGTGCTTCATTTTTAAGTCTTAGGTGTCACTTTTTTAAGGTATTGACACACACACATATATATATATATATATATATATATATATACTGACCAGCGAATTCAGAGCAACATGTATCTATCCAGCTCTTATCTCAAATAACAACTTAAAAGAGACTGTTTGACCAACACAAGGAATAAAAGATTCATGTTAAAAAGATTGTAGTGGATGGGTTAATTATGTGGTAATATTTGTTGAGAATAAGTTGCGTGTCAATTAACTATTTTCACTAACATCAAAATAAAATACAAAATTCAACTGAATTGTTTTAAAACGTAACAATTAGATTTATTTAGGTTGGTGTACAACATGCGAAGAAAAGGTAGGACAGATTCGTGTCCCTTTGATTTGGAAATATTTGTACCAGAGTTCATATTACGAACAAGACATTTAATTAGAAACTAATAAAACATTCAAAACAATGTACAAGCAGAATATTTGGTATATGTTATGTTGGCAAATATGTATGATGGTTTAGGTTTCAGAATGTCTTTCTTGTAATCGTTCGTTAATGTTGATATTAAAGTTGTTAATATTAAGTGTCTTTTAAACAGAAAGTTCTTAAGAAGTAATTTACCTTTTACTGTAATATTGAACTTGTAATTCAGAAGAATAAAGTTTGGAATTGTGAGTTCTAAAGTTGATAAAAGTTCAGGAGTGATTTCAGAGTTCATGAATGTTGGTAATTGTCTTAAAAACGTCTTGTCAGCAATGACTAAGACGGAAGTTGGCGAAGGTTACATCTTGAGACGCGAGAGCTGAATGAAAATTACTAATCCTTTCTCTCTCTAAAAAGTTCACACGTGTTTTTGCTTTTATACTGGTCAAGTGGCTCCCAGCACATGAACGGGAAAACAGATTGGTCGCGTGCAAGAGGTTTGATTGGTCGGAACTGACCAATCAGCAAGCCAGATTGGATGTGAATGACCAATGAATACTTGTTATATTGTATGAAAGTAGAATTTTGTTTATCAGATAGGAAGAGTGCATTTCCTAAAAAGAGGTAAGGCTGGTTGTGTTGTGGAAGATTCCACAAGATAAAAAAATAAAAAAACAAATGAAAACTACAGACAAAAGTTCATTTTCTCCAGCAAAAGACTCATTTCTGTAGTTTAGTGCTACCAGCAAGCAGAAATATTTCTCCTCCCGATGATGTACATTTTGGTCGAAACTAGTCGAGGAATCCTAATGGAATAATAATAAAAAAACGAAAGAATATTAATCTACAACCCAGTGTGTCTAAAGATTTTAATTTTTTTATTTTTTTAATGTTCAATATATATATATATATATATATATATATATATATATATATATATATATATAAAGTAAAATCGCTGACTCGAGCAAGCATAATTCGTGATCTTTTGTTTGCTGATGACGCTGTGATCGTTGCCGCCTTAATCGCAGACGCTCACGCACTCGTTAATCGCTTTTCTACCGTTTGCAACGCATTCGGATTAACTATGAGCATAAAGAAAACTGAAGTTGTCCATCAACCAAGGCGTACACCTAAACAAGTCAAGTGTGTAAGACAAAAAACACCTTCCTATACCTTTCCAATCGTTCCCATTACTGTTGGCAACAACCTGAAATATGTCAAATCATTCTCTTACTTAGGAAACAAAGTCAATTCAAGTGCCTCTTTTGATGACGAGATAGTTAACCGAATATCAAAGGCAACGAATGCCTTTGGGAAGCTCAAGCATCACTTATGGTATGTTCGTGGGATTTCACTGAAAACGAAAATCAGTGTCTATCGAACATTCTCACCACATTTCTTTATGGGTCAGAATCTTGGACACCATATAAGACGCACATCAGTTTTTCATAAACGCTGTTTTAGTTGAATAGGCGATTATACACGGCAGGACAAAATCTCTAACCCTGATCTTTTCCTCAAATGTGGTGTGGATAGTATTGAATCCTTTCTGATGCAATCACATTTCAAATGGGCTGCTCATGTCATCAGAATGAGTGATTATCTGATACCGAAAATCCTCATGTATAGCCAACATTTTCATAGTATGCGTAATGTAAGCCGTCCTTGGTTACGCTTCAAGGATAAACTTAAATACAATTTAAATGCTGCAAACATTGCTATAGAGGAGTTCGAACTTGCTGTTGAAAACCGAGAAAACTGGAGAAAAACCTGCTTTGAAAAGAATCGTCTCAACCATCTGAGAGAACTAAGAAGAACCAATACTAAATCTTAGGCCAATACATCAGCTTATATGATGCTCAACCCTTCAGCATACCCCACGTGTGGATTTGTTCGCAAATCACGTGTAGGATTTTTGTCTCATACGAAAGATAAACATAAAAACTGAACTGAAAGACACTCATACATCGAAATTGCAAATTATTCATTATATCGTATGGTATTTTACAAAAATTAGAGGCGATTACACAATATTTTAAGCTCAATTTAGGTTTATAGTTCGTAACCATGGAATGAGATGTTTTAACAATGAAACCGTAGATTTGTCTGCGGAATATCATAACATTATTATTACGAAATTGCAGTGAAATCACTAAGGTTTTTTGTCAAAAGCATTTTTATTTTTGGTCGTATATTAATTTAAAATATTCCTTTTTACAGGCTTTATTTTTGAAATGGGATAATATCATTCTAAATTTCAGAATTTCGCTATCGAAATGACTGGAAGAAAGCGATCTAATGACAACAATGAAAAAGAAAGGTAACAAAGCGTAAATGGATTGGATCCAGTTTGTTAAACTTAGGAAACTTAGCATTGCCGTCAAAGTATTCTAAAATGCTGCCAATAACAAAGGAGAAAATGAAAAATACCTAACAACAAATCGAATATAGCTGCAAAATTTATATTATTTTAATTTATTTGTATTGCAATTAAATGCATAATTGTCAATGTTTCTGTAAAACTTGATATTTCCTGTATAAATTCTTAATAAATATCATTATTGTTATTATTTTACTTAAGTATAAGGTAGTCCTATATTTACAATTCCATATGGCTAACCATGAAAAGAAATGTTGATCAAAACTACTTAAAACCTTTAAGCTCGTATTGCCACAAAATTATCAAATGTTGAATACGCCCCTCCTCCACCGAACGCGTTATATATATATATATATATATATATATATATGTGTGTGTGTGTAAATTATTGGCGATTCTAGCTCATCGATGTTACTTGGACTTTGTACAGTTTTTTTTTTTTTTTTAATTTAAAAGCAAAATTTAGGATAGCATAACGATTTAAGCCTCTAATTGCGTTTTATTCTAATTACAATTTAAGAAATCTGTCTCTACTCAATAACTTGACAAGAGGCCATTGTATGAAAACCACCAGGATTAGTTCCCTTTATCTGTATAATTTTTTTTTTAAAATAAAGCAAATACTCTATGGTTTGGGGACATAACAACTTATCTGACCCATTTTTTAATTCATTTTACATTTAACTTACAAAGAAGACATTTTTCAATGGTCGACTATTTACAATGTTGGCCAGTTTACATGATCTATGGTTTATTAGCTTTTATTTAACAACCAAATAAAATGTATAGAACTTATTTAGAATAATGGAGACGATTAAAATCAAGGACACACGCCAGTTTGGAAACTTTTTAAACTATGACTTTTCTAACTTTATCACTGGCGACCCCTTTTTATAAGAACTTTTATTTACCACACTTACTGTTATAAAAGTAATGTTGTCACACATTATGAAATGGACAAAGTCCGACAATCATTTTAAAACAGTAAAATCGACTATGCGAACCGAAACGCTTCTTTGTGGCACATCAGGCTATATGACGGTTCCGTATAGGATACAGGTTCGACTCTTGTCGGAAGACGCATATTTTCTATGATAATTTCTTGGACATTCAGGCCGGTAAATGTCGTTAATACTGTTTATTATAAACAGAGCATTTACTTAAATAGTTGTATCTATAAAAAGAACATTTAAACATAAAAAATGCTTTAAAGTAATGTTGCTATCACTTCTTTTAAAGCAATTCACCGCAAGCAAGGCGGGAGTACCACCAGCATGCAAGGGGTTACAGAGGATTGAGAACAAGAGTAAAGAGGCATGTTTGGGGAAAGGATACAGAGAAGGACGGAGAACAAGCTCAGAATGTCGATTGACATTATACTTGAATATTAAGATTATAGTCATCGGGGACGCAAGTAAGGGGAAGAAGCTGTTTGAGTAGAAGAGACGGTTACATTTAACTGTTTTGACAGTGAAAGTGTGGTACCGAGATACAGCTCGTCGGAACAGTTGCCGCGAAAATACTTGTAGAAGAGACAGAGAGAAGCCACGGCACGTCTGTGGGATAGCGAGTGTGAACTTGATGCCAGATCAGGACCTATCATCTTGCATATTCGTCTCTGGATTTTGTCAAGGACCTCGAGACGTACAGCGGGGGCACCAGACCATATATGACAGCAATATTCCATGCAAGGAGGGATGGTTGATTTATAGATTTGAAGGACGGACTCAGACGAGAAAAACTTTCTGGCACGACACAGAGAACCAACTTTCCTTGCGGTAGATGAAGCTATTGACTCAATGTATTTATTCCACCTCATGTCAGCGGACAGATTACCCTTTAGTCGTAATCTTAAAAATAATAACTGAACAAATTTGTCAAAATTTGCAACCAGTTGCAAGTACTAGTAAGACAATCTCAATAAATGGTAGAAGGGACACTAGAATATCTGAAATATTGACACTAATACCAGATCCCTTCTACAAAAGTTCCAGTGAAATATGCTTCAACACATACGGTACCAATTCCCCCAGCATCAGCTCAAACAAGTTTACAACTCACAGAGCATTCGTCTACCTGTTACACCATAATTACTGTGTTAGAACCCATGGACCTAAAAAGACCCTAACTAAATCAAAACAACCATAAAATTTCTAACAGCTACATCAACTCACTGCTATTTTTTCAACACGAAAAACACTACTAACATTTTCTTGAGAACGTGCTACATCCGACATATAAATTTCAACAGCATCACTAATACGCAGTACAAAGTAGTACCTTTTGCGCCGACATGTTAATTCTCATCTCAACTATAAATTCAAAATCTTCCTTAGTTAGGCTACGAAGAACAGAAAATATTCAAAGACGTTTTCATGTTGATAAAATACATCTTTACAATCTTGCCGTGAGCGATTACCCAACCTTATCTGCCTGCATGCCCACATATATATCATTTTATTCAGGAATATAAAACGAATGGACGTGAAACTGCTTCCGCTCTTTTTTGCTCGGCAATGTCGGGGCTTGACTTTGCAGGGTGAGATTTCAGCAAACCGACTACTTAATTTCAAAGAAACTACGTTGTTATCATACACACTATGGCAACGTACATAAATGTTTTCTTTCTTTTTAGCTCTCTGTACATTCGTAAATATATTTTTCTTTCTATTCTTCGGTGACATATGCATAAAAATCCTCCATGCGCTGATTTCGTTTCTTTTGAATGTTTTTCTACCTCAACCATGACAAATAGTGACCCCTCTTGCTACTAACTGGTGGCGAACAGCAACCTTCTTCCATTACAAACTTGTAGTACTACAGAGTCTTAGAATGATTCGGGGGTATTTTTGTTCTTGAAGCAAATAGCAATCTCTTTTTAATTGGAAAACTGTTTATTATCATTTGAAATTTGGTATACGCTCCGACTCTTAGATATTTCGTCTGATCGATGAGGGTCATATCTCATCTACTACCCGCAGCCTTTTCTTTAAAACATGAACTGCTCCAAGAAGTGCTGTTACCTTCGAACTCCCAATAATGTCAGGTATCCCTAAGGCATTTTGCGAAGCAGGGAGATTCATAGAAATAGTTCCGAGAGTGCCAACGACTATTAGGACAACTTGAGCTGCCGCTTCGTAAATTTTTGTTTTGACCTGGCAGTTTCTTGGTACTGCTGTATAATCGCCTGCTCTGACTTCACGATGTTCTTATCCCTAGGTACCACAACGTCTAATATTAGCTTGGTGCAAAAATAATATCGTTTTTTGACGTTCAACTTTATGTGAGAAAACGACATTATTAATAGAATCCATTCATGGCTGCTCTGTAGGATGTTTGATGTCAAGGGCGATTGCTCTCCAAGCGTTTCTCAATAAAGTATCTATTATTCGAACAAACACGTCTAGTATAAGAAGAAAAATACAAACTGAAAAAGTAATCTCAAAAATGTAAGGTCAAAAATTAATGATTAATCAAAAGAGCAAAGGGATGTCTATGCTTAAATAAAAAAAAAAAGGATTAAAATTTAGAAATAATATCTTTTTTTAATTTTGGGGGGGCTGATGATGGATCAAGGTTTCAAGGGAGGTATCTGTGTTCTAAAAAATTGAGGACGCCCACCCTCGCCCTATTTATGCTGGATTATTATTATGATTATTATTATTATTATTATTATTATTAATAATAATAATAGTCATCATCATCATCAACAACAACAGCAACAAAAATCAATCAATCAATCAAACAGCTTAGTATAAATCTTATGGAACTCTCCTGTCATTCTGTTCCTTCCCCACGTGACGGGAAGTTAGTAGTTTGCTCATTCTCATGTATTTTAAGGTTCACAAAGTCGATTGATTCTGGATATTTTTCCAGAAGGTGCACCTTAAGATGTTCGTCGAAATTACTACTATTACTACTACTACTACTAATACTAATAATAATGTTGTATTTTTTATTTAAATATCGGAGCTAGATATATAATACAAATTTTGCACTACTAAATCAGGTGTTTTTTTTTTTTTTTTTGTGGGTGTGGTCGTGCATGATGAGAAAAATATTGCTGAGTTATTTTTGGCCGAGTTCGATCAAATCAAATAGCATAAGAATCACGCGAGTGGAAAAAGAAACACTGTGTCTCCCTCCCCACCGACGGATATAAATTGTTCATTTTCGCCAGGGCCGTCCTAAAAACATTTGGCGATGACAAGGCAAAAATAAATAAATAAAACTGCTTCACTTCATTTCTTTAGAACTGAAGCAAGTGAAGCGGAAAGGAAGGAATTCATTTTATTCGCTTAGATGCCCTACCAATGGGCACCATTGCTGCTAATGAAAATGCGGATCTTTCCTTGTTTTATTAAGTAAATAAATTGTTATGATCGGTATTCTTTCTGACAAATGTCGTCTCGTCAAGAGAAGGCAACTCTCTCGTAGATATAGTGATACTGACTTTAATACAGAACCTAATTTACATATCGCTACACCTCCTTGAAACTAAGAGGCTTTATACCTTTAGTTAATGTTTTAATCCGATGAACAGCCCTGGGAGATATGATCCGTCTCTCAGAGTGAGTCTCTTTATTTCTTTTCATAAGAAATCTGTCTTAACTGATTTCCTCATTTGAATCTTCATGATACCTCCGATTACTGTCCTATTTTTCACCTTCATATCTTTGGTGGTCTTCTTGATCACTCTCAATACTGGATTCATTCATCCTTTCTTACGTCGTCTGTTCTGCTTCCTCTTCCTCCGCCTTTTCCATAACTTCATGGTTTTTTGTGGTTCTAAATTGGTCTTCGTTAGCAAGTATACCCTGTTCATTCTTTTTAACACAGCTGTGTTAAATAACTTTTGCACCACAAGATTTGCCTTTTCAGGACTTGAATCCTTGTCTTTTCTGTACGACACATGATAATCGGAGCTCTTATTTGTCTTCCCATCAATGTGGATGGGCTCTGTCTTCTGCCTGCATCCGGAATAAATCTATAACTTAGAAGTAGTCTGGGTAAATAAATCTCTATATGATAATCCACTGAAGAGAATGGTTTTAATACCATTTTTACCGTTTGAACCACTCTCTCCGCAAATCCATTTGACTGTGGGTGGTAAGGTGGAGTTTTGTATGAAATGCAGCCAATGCGTTTTAATCATGCACATAAACTTTCTTCACAAAATTCAGGTGCATTGTCGGAGACCAAGGTTTTTGGAACTCCATTTCTCGAAAACACTATTCTCAACAACCGCTTCACAGTAGTGGCTTTTCTATCCGCAAATTTAATAACATAGCTCAATCTGAATACGAGTCGACTAATATCAGAAATAGTCTTATACCTTTGAAGCATGAACCATACGTACTCGTGTCCACGGTTCCATTTGCTTTGGCCAAAAGTGAATTTTAGTTTACCTAAACGTCCTTATTTCTGCACACTTTGGGCATTTTTAGTATACGCTTCCACGTCTCTCGAATAGCCTGGCCACCATGCTTGCAACTTTAAGCACATTTGCGTAGCCAATATACTTCCATGTATATCATCGATGTTAGTTTTCTGGATAATTACATTACAAGCTAATTCATTGCGACAATATTGCGGCTATAGCAGTCACTGTCATCTGTAGTTAATGTTAACTCTTTCGCTGGGTCGAAGATTTTAACAACTCGTTTGTTTATGGATAGCTTTTTTTAATTTCTCGAAAGCGATCTCCTGCCATTTTGTCCATTGAATCCCGGTATTCTTTTTCTTTATTTCGTTAAATGGTTGCAAAAGGTAACTATATCACGGTATGTATATATCTGTTATAGAAATTGGTTAATCCTAAAATGATTCTAGCTCTTTTATTTCTGGATGCAGCTATATCCGATATCTTAATAAGTTTATCATCCTGCAATATACCATCTTTAGATATTTGATATCCTAGGTACGAAATTTTTTCACAATTAAACTCGCATTATCGCGGTTAATTGTCATATCTGCGCTATTCAATTTTCTCAAAACTTGCTGTTTTACTTTTGAGCTCTTCTTTACTGCACGCACCAATGCCAATGTCGTCCTGGTATACAATTATGTTTTTAATCCCCTTTTCGATTTTTTTTTTTTTTTTTTTTTAATGTGACTTCACATTTTTACTCCAAACAGCAGACAAGTCCATTTTAATAATCCAATAGAGGTGTTCATTGTGGAAAATATGCTATCAATTTTTATCTGATTATATCCTGACTTAACGTCAACTTTAGCAAAGCATTTCATACCAGCAAACTCATGTCACGCTGTTTCAATGTTTGGCAACGGAAATGAATCCGAACAGATCTGATGATCTGCGCCTACCTTATAACCGCCACAAATTCTTAAATGTCCATTGGGCTTGCGCATCGCCACAATAGGTGAAGCCCAATTGTTAATACCCTGGCTGACTTTCTCCTTGTTCTACCATTTTGTTCAGCTTAGCAACCACCAAGGAACTTTTGGGGCTTGAAAATACATGGGTTGACTGCTTAATTTTTTACAATTTAAAAAAAGAAAAGAAAATGTCCCTTTTTTGGCTTGTTTATGTGGGTGACCCCACACTTAGAAATAGTGCATCCGAGTCGCCGACATTTGGAGCGATCGCAAAAGAGTACAATGGAAGGGCCTCGCTCTGGGAGAACTTAGTGTGGTTTAGTAAATATAAATTCTTTTTATCATGAGATGAATTAATATTTTGTGGTGAATTAATAGAAAAGAAATGTTTTGTAAAATAAAACAATGCCTACTTTTGTACGCAAAGACGAAAGCAGAGTATCAAAGGTGACATTTGTAAAAAAAACTACTCCATTCCGATACCTCTGTAAAAGTCAGTGATTGATTTGATTATATCGATATTATGAACAGAACAGAGCTAAATCAGTAAAAAAAAAATCAATATTTTTAGATTCTTACAAATGTCGTGACTCAGGGAAGAAAACTAATCTAAGGTATTTAAAAAATAATTTTCCTTGTTTTTTTGGGGGGCGGTGCGGGGGGGGATGTGGATCTCCCTATTTAAATAGTGACCCAGTCAGTATTAGAAGAGAAATTCGGCTATTGGCAAATGAACTAATTAAGTAGAGAAAGAGCAAAGACGAAGAAAAGAGAAGACGAAACGACATCGCGACCTTGTTTCTTGCTGAAATAAGCCGAGCAGGAACGAAACAGGTTTAACAACAGACAAACAATAATTTCGATGAACGTGAACAATATTTAAAAAAATAAATGTCTACTCTAGTGTTGTATGTGTAGAAGTGTTCGTCCGAGTGGTTTCTTAGAATTACTTTCTGGGTTAGAAATCTTTGGTAAATACCACTTCAGTCATTGCCAGCGTACGTTGCTAAAAAATTGGGAGGTCTGTGTCTCGCGAAGACTGAGTGTAAAAATAATATTTACTTCACCGGCGAACTTCATCGGTCGAATAGTACACCACATGAGTGCCAGCTGCAAGACACTAAATGTGTAGCGGTGTTGACGGCCTAAATCAACCCGTACATTTTTTTTTACTTTGCTAATGTGTAAGCAAACAAGAGAAACAACACAAAAACTGTTCTTCATTTTACTGTATGATATGCAAAAACAATCAAGTGTGTGATTTTTATGTAGTAAGAGTTGTGATAATACAGCAGGAGTTATTTCTCGTTAACTCGTAATTCTCAAAGCCTTTTAAAAGGAAATATTTTTATCTGGACTCACATAAAATATTTCAGTTTATGAAATGAAGTTCAGTCTCAATGATGAAATGTTCAGACTTGTTGAGTGCCAATGAAAACCATTATGTTAGAAGTTGAATAAGTCTCTGTTGCTTGTAGGTAATGATGTTCAATGTTCGTACGTACGTATGTGCGTTTATGTGTGTGTGTGTGTGTCTGTGTGATAGCGTCTTCCATTAAGGAACAGACGCAGGCTCTTCACTGACTACTTGTTGTGGTGGAGGAGAAAGGCAAAAGAGAAAGAGTTGAAAATGTCGCTCGCATTTATTTACTATCAAGTCACGTGACAGGCTCGAAAATTCGGACGTAGTTGTAACCATGATATCAGGATTAATTGACCAATGAGGATTCAGAGAAATAGTAAGGTAGGATTTTAACTCTGTGATCCACTTTTTGCACATATTTTTGTCGCTAGCAGTACGGTTACATAAGAAATGTATTGGAATCTTTTTTCTTTTTTTTATCCAATGGAATTAGATCACAAATAAAATATTAAATTGAGGTGGGACACTAAACTAACTTATTCTTTCATTTTACTGCCTATTTACTCCATTTTTTCGTTCGGTCTGAACAATTTAATTTTGTATTGATTACGAATAGATAAGGGAGGTTAAAGATTAATTTCTAATTATAGAAATTAGAACATAATATCAAATAGATTTACTCATAATATCTGGAATTTTGTAAGTTTCGATGTTTTTTTAATACTGAGAATATCATTGACCGAACATGTGAACAATGACAAAGTTTTTTTTGTTTTTTTTTGAGAAAATGTAAACAAAAAAGACACTTATACTTAACATCAGAAAGAGACAGTTGAACGTTCTGGGGCACATAACAAGGAAAGAAGGCTTGGAAAATTGGATGCTCACAGGACATATTGAAGGCAAGAGTGACAGAAAAAAACAATGCACCTATTGAGTTTGAGTAAATAAATGAAACCAGGTTTAGGAGAAATAACAAAAAAAGACATATAAAGACATAAAAGAAAGGAAATTGTAGAGAGTCATGATCGACTACGTGCCGAAGGGACACAGCGCAGCAAAGAATAATATTTGCCACAGATTTGACAAAAAACTTTTGTCTTAAGTGCCAGTGTAAGAGGATAGCGCAGGTCAATTGAGTTAAGATCCTGTTATTTAAACCACGAAAAAGAGGTAGACTTTGATAGAAAGAGGTGGCAGAAAATTGGAGTGGCAGGGAGAAAAGGGGAGTAGTGGGGAGATTTGGGTAAACAAACTGTCTTTTGTGACTTTGTTCCGTTATTGTTTATCATTATTTTGTTAGTGGTTTCTTGCGGTTTTGTAAACGCCTTTCAACATCTGTTGTGATTTAAAGCATTGCACTGATTCATGACCGTTCCCAGTGCACACTTTTCTAAAAATCAGATACAGCGACTGAAAAACAAGCATCCACGACATGAGAGAAACAATATATTTTGGAGCTAAAGAAAACACAGAGCACATTTGAAATTGCTTGAGACCCTGATAAGCAACCTTGCCTCTGTAAGTAGAAAGACATTGTTGCTGTAATTTAACGTAATATATTTGCGATTCATACTGCTGATTGTATGGATAGTTCACCGTGATGTAACGGTTAACAAACTTGTCATGCTAGATCAGTTACGACTCGGTAATGAGTTCTAATCCTCATTGCGTATCCCAAACTTTTATCTTTGTGCCACGTCTAAGCTACGCTTAGAAAATTTCCTTAGCTCTGCTAATCTTTTTTTTTAAGATATTTTCTTTTCCCTCCCCTGAAATTTTCATCATTGTGCATAAATCTGTATATTTTAACCTCGATTGAGGTCTGCAGAGCGATGAATGTTCACACACACACACACATAGCGATTTTGTAAGCCCGGCTTAGATGTGGCACAAGGCCGAAAGTATGGGGCACCCAGCAAGGATCGAACTCACTACTCAGTCGTAATTGATCAGACAAGCTTTCTAATCATTACACCACGTCGAGGTGCTCCCCATTATATATATATATATATATATATATATATATTAATTGATTTAAAATATGTTTTTTTTCGCTACACATTTCTAACCATGTTTCAAAAATGGAAGCTGAAAGCCCCGAATTTAATTTTGTAATTAAATTAGAGACATTAGTTCCATTTCATCCTCAAGGGAATTTTGGAGTAACATTTAAAATTACTGGGTTTTAAAGACAGAGCAAAAATCATAATTCACGTTTCCAAGGATACAGAGAAATCCATTCAACCAGACTAGGGGTGTTTGCGTGTTCACTATCGCTGTATTTTGATGTATCAGTTATTAGTTACGTTTTGGTAGGGGTAGGGATGTATTTTTCAAAGAAATCTGACATCCGTTAAATGTTGTGTAAATTTACATTGAGCACTATTTTGTAAAAATAAAAATATCTATAACAACACCGGATTATATATCTTACTGTTCTTTACATATATATATATATATATATATATATATATATATATATATATATATATATATATATATATATATATATATATATATCTCGTTTTCCCACTATATGGTATGTAATATGTCCTTGCTCTTCCTCCCTCGTATTAATATACGTGTATTAGGTTGGTGAAAAAATAATTACGGTTTTTAACGTATTTTTAACGTCAAAAACCGTCATTATTTTTGCACCAATCTAATATATACTATGCCCACGTGGCCGAATGGTTTGAACGTTCGCTTTCTGACCATGAGACCAGGGTTCGAATCGCACCATGGACGATTTGTCAGGAAGGTAACTTCTTAGTCAGGAAACGATCCCAGTGTGCCGTAAAGTGAAAACTATACAATAACGGAACCCTTGCACGAAGTCACGATAACTTGTATCGTCACCCAGGGTTTGAGTGCGCTAGCTGTGTTGATCACGCTAGATAATGCACTCTCTCCCAGAAACTGTAACTAAGGTCCGCTCAGCATAGTTGCACTATAAAGGGCAGGTGAGGGTGTTGAACAAACACAAATGTTCCCGATCAGGTGTCTGTAATGGCGATTAGATAGCCGTCCTAGTAGACTGGCTTCGGTTTTAAGTGGCTGCGCCATTTACTCATAGGCTGTCATTAAACTTTGAACATAGGAAATCTCATTAATTATCTACACACACACACACACACACACACACACACACACATATATATATATATATATATATATATATATATATATATATATATAATGGATTCTCCCGTCGGTTTCCCGACGTATGAGGATCTGACAGCTTATTGATTCAGTTATGAAAGTTTGTGCGATAATCTTAAGTGGCATTTAAGACCCGCTAGTGATTTACAAAGGAGGCCACATATGGAGCAAGTGCGAGGATTGAGAGATGAGGTCACTGTTAGATTGGCTGACCTTTTAGATCTTGCTCTCGCTTCTTGAATATATATATATATATATATATATACCACCACAGATTAAACATGGAACATAGAATTGAACTTGACTTCTTTTTCTGGGGTATTCTAAAGGAGATGGAGTACTCAATGAAAATTACAGATGCAATACACTTGACTGAACGCATAAACAGTGTATGTGTTTAAATTGACGGCAATGTCGAGTTATTGCATCGGATTCACGTGAATCCTGCAAAGCACATCGACCTTTGCATCATACATGTTGAAGATGTTATTTATTAATATTCCACTTTAATAAAATGTTTTTGAAAATTTAATTTATTGAAAATATACAGTTTTGTCTTTGTCCAGATTTTAGGTACACCCTGAACAATATGATATACTTTTGAAAATGTACGTTTTTAAGACCATAATAAAATTTTGTACCTGTATTAAATAAGTTGAAGGAGGAACCAAATTTAGGAATAATATTATTGCGAAACGTATAAAAATAATTAAAAAAAAAAACTGAATGAACTTGAAGGGTAATTTTGATTCCCAATTTTTATATTATTACCCACCCAATATAAGGCCCAAAGGTCATTCAGTGTAGAGGTTACTGAATAAGACTGTGGTAAGGACGTGTGAGAATTTCAAGTAATTGCAAATAAAAACACAATAAAATGAAACTAGTTGCAGATGGTCGCTTCATTTGTTTCGTTGTTTTTTGTTTTGTTTTGTTTTTCTGTTTGTTTTTTTTTGGGGGGGGGTTATCTCCTCGTTAGAATGTGGGGGTAGGGTAACGGATATCGGCACGGAACATGTAATGAGCGAGATGAGTTCAAATTTTGGGCTAGTCTCTTGCATTCACTTTCGAACACATGCCCTTGGTAAGGATATGACTCGGTTTCTTCTTCCCTTCCCCCAGCTAGGGGTTAAATTATAAACGTGGCTCTCCAGACTAGAGTAGCAACCAGTCTAAGAGAAGAAAAACTCAGAATTACAAATCGTAGAGAAGGCAACAAAAAATATTCTACCATATTTCCCAAGAAGTCATGGCAATTCACAAATAATAAAGAAAGGAAATCGTGGAGAATCATGATTGCCTACATTCTGAAGGGACATCGTATTAAAGAAAATCCTATAATCAGGGCGCAAATAGTGGAGTCGGCGATTCGAGTTTTGCTTGTCGCCGAGTTTGTTGCGTTCACTTTCGCAAAAATGCTCTTGAGGAAGACCTATGTCTCTTCTCTTCCTGGCTATGGGTTAAATAGCAGAGTAGACTGAGCTTTCTAGCCTTGGGTGACATGGAGAAGGAAAACTCTAAATTTCAAACTCTAGCATCTTCTCAAAGAAGAAAATTGTCATGGAAATTGACAGATAAAAAAGAAAAAGAGCTGGAGAGAGACATGATCGACTGCGTCCTGAAATTAAAAAAAAATGATTTTTACTTCTTTCCCATCCTCTTTGTTTTTCTAACTTTCTTTTGTCACCATTTTTATCATCACCATACATTCAAATCCGCCCCCTACTGTGTCACTTCAATGGCAATAATTTGCTATACAGTCCTGAATAAATACTTTTATTTCTAATCATTTCACCCCAAACAAGTCGATAATGCCACGACGATGAAATAAGTTCCTGAGAGTTAAAGAGAATCAGAAGACATTAGTGAGAACAAGGAACAATAGTAGAACAGGTTTTAGGAAGTGAGAAGATAGTGATTGATGTTGCATTTAAATTTTTGAAGATTGTAGGTGACAGGAAAGCAAGAAATCGAAAGAAAGTTCCACAGGCGAGAGAAGAAACTATCTGAATAGAACTTACGGTAACATCTAACTATTTACAAAGTAAAACGATTAAGCTTAGTTTCTTAAATTCATGCGGTCGAGGTACTGTCATGGGTCCTTACCTAGATCGACAGAATGAACTCTTCCTAACGCTATATATACTACGCCTCTCAAGAGAGACGGACGGTATTGAATCAAGTCACCGGCAGAATAATGCTCTCTGTCACAAATCATTTGATGAGAAGCAGGTGAGTGTAATGACATAGGCGCCCCAATCTCCTGACCTCAACCCCCATAGAAAACTTATGGAGCATGTTGCTCAACTGCTTTCTCGAGAGCCTGTACTTTATAATGCTCCATAAGTTTTCTATGGGGGTTGAGGTCAGGAGATTGGGGCGGCCATGTCATAACACTCACCTGCTTCTCATCAAAGTATTCCATCAACAATTTTGATTTGCGACAGGGAGCATTATCCTGCATAAAAATGAGCTTGGTGGGGTCGATTTACCCCCTTTCAGCAGAAGGGAGCAGACAAGACTCTAAAATTCTCTTGTACTGTTCGCTCTTGAGGGTCTTTTCAATAGGTTTTAAGAAACCAGTTCCACGAAAAGAAAAGCATCCTCAGAACATTATACTGAACGGATGCTTGACAGTACTTACTGCTAAAATCAAAGAGCTTTCAAAGCTTCTTCTTCCGATTTTAGATCGCTTATCCTTTGAATTTAGCTCAACTTCCGTTTCATCGGAGAAGAGAACATTTAGCAAAAAAAATCAGGTGAGTCACTTATATCGAACAGCACTGTATGTTGATCCGGATAACCAACTTAAAAGGAATTCCAAACTACAGGTACTTAAGGATATCTCGTCTAGTTCTAATTTCTAGCACTACTCGCTAATTGCTCGACCTGTTTCAACAGAATCCAAGTACACACTGCCAGGCCTAGAGATTGAACTCACAATTAGTGTGACGCCAAATTCACGAGCCAACGCTTTAATCCACGTGGAACGAAAACAGTCTACCCCCGTAGATTAAATAAAGGGTTCAGTTTGGCATTTCCTGTAGGTTACCCCTGATGAAGTCTGGGGGGGACAACGGCCGAAACATTGTGATAACAACAATAAAGACGATGACAATAGTCTGCATGTAACTAGTATAAGCACACGGTAAATAAATATACGTATATTAATGACAACCTGAGAGAATTCATTCCCTTCACGCTGATTTTGAATTAAGAGTTTTCCTTCTCCTAGACTGGTTAACATCCAAGATTGGTGAGCTCAGTCTGCTCTACTATTAAACCAATAGCTGGGAAGGGAAACAGATGCGTTTCCCAAGAGTATTTGTGCGAAAGTGAATGAGATGAATTTGGTTCATCGATTTCTCTTTTTTAGCCGCTAACGGTTACGGGACGTACAAAATGTTTATGATCATATCAGTTTAAAAACACCAGTTATTGTCCAATCAACATCGAGCCTGCTCAATAGTTAAATATGTAATTGCTTGAAAATACCAGATGCTGTAAACTTATCAATACTATAGTTCGCAAAATACGCTTATTCGATGCGTTGAGGGGGGTGTTCATTACTGGATCATCGGGGAAGGAGGGGTTGAGTTTTTCAACATCAAAACCAATCAGGGCAGATCACACTCTAAACTATATATGCTTCTAGTGCCATACCAATGATATGCGACTCAACACAAAATAGAACACTTGATATTCAGCGGGATCTCGTGTATATGGGGGAGTGTATGTATTCGCGCGCTGGCATCCGTCTATCTCGAGATACGATGGTGTAGCTCAGAGCACTACAAGCTTGTGCGAGACTATGGAAATGTATTCGCTCTAGTTAGTGGAACTGATTGCTTGATTTGTCTTTTTTACGGATTATCAACCCTTTGTGGTTTATTTAAAGCCGAAACATATTTTGGATTGTAAGAATTTTTTTTTTTGCGATTGAATATTGAATCAATACTTTTTTTGAGAATAACAATGATTTTTCCTGGTATATGTCCTACTATTTAACCCATAGCTGGAGGGGAAAGACTGTTTTATACTTTCATTCCAAAGGCTATTTTTGCGTAAGTGAAACTATCGAACCCAACTGGAATTCGAACTCGGCTGTCAAATTTCTAATTCCAATAATAGATAGTGAAATAAGAGTAAAAATATGTAAAATAATTATTTTATTCTTCTCCTCGAAAGAAGATGCAATAACACCTTTTAGTTTATTTTAGAACAAGATTTTCATGCGTGTGTGGGTAACATGACGATAATCTCAGTTGACAAGACCAACACGGTTGAAAACAGTAGACTCTTTGAGCACACGCCAATGACAAGGGTAACTACAGCCTAGGGTGGATATGGAGGTGGTGGGAAGTTGGAGTATTTTTGCGGTCAATCAAGGGAGCAATTCGCACCAACCCAGCCACGTGCCAATAGCGTAAGCAACTATCAGAGCATCGAGCAGAATGACAGCGAAAATAGATCATGAGTTGGAACAAGTAGAACATGAGAAGCAAAATCAAAGGAAAATGAAATCTCGTTAGAAAAATGGATATTTTAATGTATGAAAGAAAGCCCTCGCTGAGGGGCAAACAGCGACATATATGCACACAGACACACACATATATATATGTGTGTCTGTGTGTGACGCTTGCCTGATATCGTAACTGCCCGGGTTTCAATTCTCGGTAGTGGATGCGCACTGCTGATGAGTCCCAAATATAGGACGAAACGGCCGTCTAGTGCTTTCTGCATTCTGTTGAGGTTTTTTTGTAGATTCTATGAATTACTTAGTTATGATTATCTCAAATTCTCATAATTATTTCTATCACTCATATATATATATATATATATATATATATATATATGTGTGTGTGTGTGTGTGTGTGTGTAATTACATGTCCCAGACAAACGAAATTAAATAAGTTTCATGTTGAAGCACAGGTACAGTCCTGTATTTAGATTACTCTTTCTGGTTGCATTCTGAGCATAAATATTGCGTTCCTTGTTCCAGTGTATTTGACGAACCCGCACTTTTCCTGTCCTATTCCTGGTCTGATTCCTCTGCACGCTTTATTCACCAGAATTTGGATGATCAGTTACGTCATATATATATATATATATATATATATATATATATATATATATATATATATGTGTGTGTGTGTGTGTGTGTGTGTGTGTGTGTGTGTGTGTGTGTGTGTGTGTTTCAAATTTATAACATATACATGTTATAAGTTTACTACAAAAGTTGCAATTTTGTTTCGACACTACTGGTGTCTTATCTAGTGATGATGTTGAATGGAAAAATAAACGACTTTTTGAAAAGTTCGAAAACCAAAGAAACCACGTCAGTAGGTGAAACGTTGTTGCATAACCTATGATAACCAATCAGAATACAAGTATATGGTAATTTAAAATAACATGTCAACATAGCCCACCATACCCTAGTATAAGTACAATCTATTATCAGTACTTTATGTATATATATATATATATATATATATATATATATATATATATATATATATCGTCATTACCACGTTCTATGTATTTTCCACACCAATAAAAAAGCCTTCCACGTAAATACAAATGGCTTGTAACACGAATCACTGTCACTGACCACTTTTGTTTGTTCTCTGTAAACGTTTAGCAAGCGCCGATTAATGTTAAGAGGTGCATTTTTTTCCGTAAGGTGATATTCAAAGCACACCTCTGCTTTGTACGTACTTTCATGTCAGACGCCATTTTATCAGACAGCCGCTCACTTGTTATTGTGTTTTTGGCAAGAAAGTACTACCATGCCATCAAAATTCGCCTCTGGCGTCGTAAGCCAACACAGAATAAGATATATTTGTATTTGTGGGTAGGATATGTGTGTGTCGCACGCGTGTTGACATCCGTCCATCTCGGGAGACAATGATGTAGCACATTGCACTAGAGGCTTGGGTGGGACGATGGACATGTCCTCGCTCTCTAGCGAGTGCAAAAGAGTAGAAGTTAATGCTTGGTGGGGTGTTTCAGTCACTTAATTTTTATGCTTTCTCGTCAAAAGACGATGCAATAAATTTATTTTATTGCAGAACAAATTTTAATTTTAAATTTTGACGATTTTGATTTTTAAATATTTTTTTCCTTTTGTAGTGATATGTAAATGACTGCTTAATTAGCATAACTAAAGCACAGACTATATAAATGCCCAAGCAGTAAGGGTAAAGTAGCTCTCGGTATGTAAGTATCATGTGTTAACCGACAGAATGGTCGCTCTCAGTCAATAATATTCTCTCAAGCGCCGGGGGGCCATCGCCCACCACAAGTAATACCTCTCCTATATATATATATATATATATATATATAAAGTACTGATAATAGATTGTACTTATACTAGGGTATGCTGACATGTTATTTTAAATTATCATATCCTTGTATTCTGATTAGTAACATATGTGAGAAAACGAAATTATTTTTGCACCAACCTAATAGTACTTTTAAAGAATTTGTAATCACAAAGTTTTTTTTGTTTTTTTGTTTTTTGTAATTTATCGTTTTTTTTTTTTGTAATATATTTAATAAGTTAACAAAAGATAATTTTTAACTGAAGAATTAATTTTAAATTTTGTTTAAATATGTAGGTTTTCAGTCCGTTCTAAGTTTAAATTTTACATCATTTTAAAATTAGCCTGGGTAATGCTTCATTTAAGCGGCGTAAAATTATGTGTCAAAGTTCTGCTTCACTTAAACAATGTAAAATTTTATATCTTGAAATGTTTTTTTCTCAACTATAGCTTTAAGCTGTGGACCAACTACTAAAAGTCTTTTCTAAACCATAGATTTTAACGAGCCAGACTTTAACTCAACACAAGACTATTTTGACATCTTTTTCATTCTTTTGAAGTCATGTATATATTTTTGTAAATACAGATAATTTATTTAGCAGGAATACTCATGTCTTTGTCTTTAATTTCTGATTGTTTAATTTAAACAAATCTGGACGACATAATTTCTTACATGTGTACAGGCTTTCATAAAACAAAGGAACAAGCTGTTTTCAACTCAGTACGCGTTTTATTTGCGAAAAGTTATTAAAGAGTAATCTGAAAATGTCAAATGTTCAGCTTCACTTAAACGGCGTAAAATAAACTGTCATTTTATATATTTAAATGTTTTTTTCATCGTAAATATCACCATGGCCAATGTCGCTCTGGCCATTGTGTATTTGGTGGTACTGAGTTAAGGTACTGGATCGGTGAGGAGAGTCTGTGAAAGACATATATATATATATATATATACACACACATATATATATATATATATAACATCATCCACAGACAGACTGTTTCGCAGCTCATCAGTGTGGCTAGACATCCGGCTGCCTCTAGCTCGGATTGAAACCCGACTGAATTGGTATCAGCCGGAGATTCTACCACTAAGCGTCGGCGCACGGCAGGGAAGTAGGCGGATTTTTAGCGTATTTATTTATTTATAAACACGCCCAGTGACTGACAGTGACTCGATTCGCTATGTCTCGCTATATATAAGCTATAATAGTCACTGTTTACAAACCCAAACCTACTCCCTAGAGAGCTCAACCGAAATTAATATTTATTTCAGGAGCCAATATATATATATATATATATATATATATATATATATATATATATATATATAACGAAACTGATCATCCAAATTCAGATGAATAAAGCGTGCAGCAGAATCAGACCAGGAATAGGACAGGAAAAGTGCGGGTTCGTTAAATACACTGGAACAAAGAACGCAATATTTATGCTCAGAATGCTACCAGAAAGAGTAATCTAAATACAGAAGGACTGTACCGTATCAAAAAAGTTCCATCTGAACACTTTTCTTAATTGTCCTGATTATGCGGTATTTTCACCCTGGAAGCCATATTGTTTCAGATGGCTGGGCTGTTTCTGCTGGAATCGAGGAAATCAGCCATGTGATATACTCTCATAGTGCCGTTATTCACCAGCATCATTTTGTGGATCATGCGTCACAAGAACAGTCTCGTGTTTTCGGCATTTATTTGCTGCATAGTCCACCATTACCCATTGTAATAATGTTTTATTGTAATAAACGTATATACTTTGCTCTCATTGATTTTACGATGTTCAGGGAATCGTAGTTTTTTTTAAGACGCTTAAGTGAAGGATTATCCTAGCCTGTACCTTAAAATATTTCATAATATAACTCTTCAATATTGAATACTTTTATGGAATAGTGTATTGAACCAAAGCTTTAGCAAGAAGGATATATCCAAGAATAAATTTACTTTCACGTTTAGTAGATTAATTCAGCTTCTCAGATACAATTTCTACATGGAAGAAGGAGTATCCTTTTGCTGAATGTAAGAATTTGCAAAACTATAGTCGTTCGGGGAAATTTTTCAGAAGGTTCTGCCTTGCAGAATTATAATTAAAGCGAACGAAATATCTGGTATCGTTAAGGAGGGCTTAGTCTCCTTTTCTTTTGGTTTGTTTCACACAAACATGTTTGAAATTATTAGTTTTTTTAAGTTTTTATTAATTGTCCCGAAATTTTTTGCTAGTTTCAGAGTATCTCAAAATCTACTGACCTCATCAACTGTTGAAACTTGACTAATGCATGAAATAATAATGCAACACAAAATGTACTTAGAACAAAATGTATTGAAACAAGAAAGTGTACACAATATTTACATATAGTCTTTTGTATATTCCTGGGAAGACCGTTCCTGGAATGTGTGTTGACTGAGTCGCAGTCGGGCTGAGTCACTGGTTGGATCCCCTGATTCCTCTCCTCTCTTCCCGGTACCAACCATATTTATATGGTCGGTACTCCACTATGCAAATTAGGTGGCTCCTACCACAACATCACCACTGACTACTCATTCATGAACCATTCGTTAGGAATAGTAATTAAACCGACTAGTAGCCTTCCTTATATTGTGTCGGCTGACACAGTTAACTATATTTACTTAGGTTTTAAATTCTGTCTTTCCGACTGGTTGAAAATAATCTTGAAATGCAGTCCTCAATCAGATATAGCGTCACCATAATCCAGCTCAGAAACAAGGCTTATCAAAAAAAAAAAAAAAAAAGTCCCATCTGAACACTTTATTAATTGTAAATATCTTCGCTCTTAATAGTGGAAGGCGGTAGAGGATCGTCGTTTGTTTCACGGAAATTTTTATAGTATCCGGTAGAGACTCAGCGCATCGGTAAAGCAAAGTGTACTTCTAGTTGCTTCAGCTAATATCAATTCTTTATGCCTGTCTTGTTGACATATATTTAAGATATTTAAGATGCACTCTGACAAGAAATAAGATTGGTTACAGTGTGAATAATATTCCAGGTAAATTCTCGTACAAAAACTAATTCAAGTAAAACCAGAAAAGTTGCCATCTCTTTAGCATGTCGAGTATCTTTTTACACCATGTGTTAAGAAAGTATATACCCAATACATTCTCCTTACTGATCAGAAAATAATGCAAAAGGGATGAATTTTCATCATTCATGACAGACGTAATCAGAATAAATTGCAGTATTCAGTAGAATATAAGACACTGGAATATGAGACGCATTTTAAATTACGCATGAAATAAATTCGAAAAACAACTTTATAGTAAAGTTCACTCGATACAAGATAGGGGGGGCTACTGTAAAAATGGTCATGATGAATCAAAGAATTGGTATTAAGTGAAGATTAGGAGGATAAGGAGGATAGATAGCAATTGACTCTTGACTTGAAAATTATCTTGTAGAGGTTTACTCTTAACAGGATCATGATGAATTAGGTGTTAGATATTTATGAAAATGGTAGGAAAGGAGGATAAGGGGTGTATATAACTATATTGACCCTTCACTTGAAGAAATTAAGATTATAGTTTTCAGGAAAATATCCACGCGGGAGCCTGTTCCACCAAGTAGAATTTTTTTCAGAAAAAAAGCTGTCTGAATGGAACGTTCTCCTTACATTTATAATACGGAGAAAACGAGGGTGATTTGACTCCATGGAAGTGGCATGGCATGTCCTAATTGTAGCGGTCTGAACTGGTAGAAAAAATGCAGCTAATCGAAACATTTGCCATGGAAACTGTGTTATAGTCGCCATAGGCATGCGATTTTGCGCCTGTTAGGAAAAAGTTTGCAGGATGGAAAATAAGTATTCCCCTACAAGTCTGCTCAAGCGATTTTGAACTCTTAAGATAGGAAAATGAGGATTGAGCAGCGCCAGCCCAGATATAGCAGTAATACTCGATTTGACCCGCAAAATAAAGAGGGTGATTTGTGAATTTTAAGCTTGACTCCGACGCTACAATTCACAGTGTATAACTCTAGGTGATTTTGTGGTTATTATTTAAGCAAATTACGTCTTTTCTTCTTCCTTTATGTGGTAGATTCACTCAGATCATGGTCCTCCATAACTTCCTATCCTTTGTAGCTCTTAGCAGTGTCTTTTTACCATCCCTCTCATTCCCTGTTCTCTCATTCCCTGTTCTCTCATTCCTTTACACAAACTTGTTAAGTAGGATACTGTTTCCTTCCATGTTTCCTGTCTTCAGCATGTCCTGTGAGTGTCAAATTCACCATGCCTACTTTCTTCATTTTGTGTCGCAGAAATTTCAACTATCTCTTTCTGATTCTAAGTGTAATTGTCCTTTTAGTTTCTATTTTCTTTTAAACTTCCAATTTACTCACATGCTCTGGTTATGGTATTCACAGCATCCTTCTGTAGAACCATATCTCTGTTACTTCGTCTCCTCTTCATCTCTGAAGACATTTTCTATCATTCAACGTCATATAAAAACATTGATATTACATAGCAGTTGCGCATTTTTTTCTTTGTTTCTATTAGGTTGGTGCAAAATAATGACGTAATAATGTCGTTTTTTGACGTTAAAAAATACGTCTAAAAACGACATTATTACGTCATTATTTTTGCACCAACCTAATAACAAACGTCGTATGTCGCAAAATACGATGTTTCATTTAAGCAGTTTTTCTTGTTCGAAATTGGGTAGCTGCAGCTCAAATGAAGGGATTTGTTAAAATGATATTACAATGATCATTTGTAGCTAAGAAATTCAGACCTTGTTTATTCCTTTTAAAATTAATGGCATTACCACATGATTGTCCACACTTTTCTTTGTTTTGACTGTTGTTGATTACTGATGGCTTTTTCGGGTCATAACATTCATCCGTTCAAAAACATCAGTTTATTCGGCAGAATAACGGAGAAGAAAGAAGATCCGGTTAGGACGGTCGATTAGAAAACAAGATGGCTTACCGCAATATTTTTCCACGCCCAGTGTTGTTTAACAGCAACCAAAATTCAAGGACGTTACTGTAATTCTTTCAATTTTACGTTGTGTTAACAGTTATTTATCCCCTCCCACTGCTAAGGTAAAAAGAAAAAAATGTTGCAAATGGTGAGTTTTTTTTTTTTAGGAGAAAAAAATCCGTGTATCCACTCCTATATGTTTCACGACTCAAGGTTGCATTTTATAATGAGTTATCGGAAAATTTCCCGGAGGTATCAGAATGTAGCAAATTCACTTTTCCTCTGGTATTTAAACAAGGCCTTCCAAAAATGTTTGAGTCGGGACGTTCTTTTGTTAAATGTAATTTGTTGCGATCTCCATCAACACTCGGTTTGGTAAAAAAAAAAAAAAAAAAAAAAAAAAAAAAAAAATGGGCCCTTTTCTACCTGAATTTATCTTTGATCGGAATGATGACATCTTAATTTCTTTGATTTATCATTATTTACAGTTAAACTGTCCTTATATTTTTATTTTATTTTTTTTTACTGTCAAAACAACTCTGTCGTTGTGCCCTCCGACTATCTTCATGTATCTGGCCGGATAACTTCTAATGAATATTTATGAGGTTAAATTGTCTGGGGATATCATGTTTATTTTTTTTCCTTGCTTTTTAAACTTTGTCCTGCTCTGTTATTACTACTCCTGTATCCATTGAATCGGTGTCTGTACTACCCAAACCAGGGATTGAACTCACAATTACTATTCGACCGAATTCACAAACCAGTACTTTATTCCAATAAGCATTCCCGTGGAAAAATCCTAGGCTAGAACTTCGAGCCTTAAATGTAATGTTATTAGTGCCTCTTCTGCTAATGCCGCTTTGCTGTGAAGCTTGGCTCCATTCACCGCCGTTTCTCTTTCTTTATTAATGCTATAAAAAGAGAAAAGGAGAACGAATAGATCCAAGCTTGGCAGCAAAGCTGCAGAAGTAGCAATAAGAGAGAAACAATAGCAAAATAAATATTTGAAATAAGCAATCGTAGTAAAGATATTAGCAGGTGTAGACCTCATTTTACGGTACAGAAAATGGAATTTACCAATAGAATTCAAATTCTGGGTAAGATAATTGGTTTTTGCATTTATGCAAAAGGCATGAACAACCATTACAACCAGCTGCTAGTAGCATATGACAAAATACAACGTAGATGTATGCAATTTGGAGATGAGAAAATACTGATGTTACCCCAAGAAGAGAAATGCCATGAAGCATTTGGTTTGGTACATTAACATCATGAAATAAATTTAATTTTGATATATCATCCACTAACAAAATTACAAGAACTAGAAAAACCCATGAAAATTTCACGGTTTTCCTGTTTTAAGATTCTAATGAATCTTAATTCTTCAGTTAATGATTGAATAAGCTCATGGCGAGATTACTACTATGTAGAAATTCCCGTCGCATCGTTAAATATTTGAGCGTAACTTTAACAAAATATTGCAATAACAATCATGAAAAGATTTGAAGTTCACGATTTTTCCCATTTCACTGAAAAATGACTTTAAATAATTCTTTCTTTTTTACTGAAACCAAGTATCGTCTTTGATATGACTGTCCACACAGTCAAAATGAAACAGTCCATTATTTATGGGGTATTGGCAGGAAATGTTAAACACTGATTGATTCATTCTTACTGAAGCCTAGTAGCGTCTCTGTTATGTCATTTCCGTGATTGCACGCGGTCAAAATGGAATACTCTATTATTTATGGGGTATTGGCAGGGTACAACAATGGTGCGAACTAACAAAGGGCGGGACAAGCAGAATTATAATGGGATATTTTTAAACAGTTAAACGGTGGGAAAAGGTCGCATGAACATACACGACAAACGGGTAAAAAAAACGAGAAAATTCCTGTTTTAAAAGTAGTTTTATGCTTATTTTATCTTTAATTATATAAAAAGACTATAAAAATGATATTTTAACTCTTATAGATTTTTAAAATAAAGCAAAGCCAGTAAAATCTTTCCTTTAATTGCTATCTAAATCTTGCATTAGTGATATTATATCTTCCACTAGAAGTAGAGCCCGACATTGCCCGGGGATGTAACAGTAAGAGATAGATCAAGTATCGACCATCATAAAGACTGAAAAATAAAATTGACAAAGATTATTGTTTAAGGTTGACAGACACGCATGTCTTAATTATTAGGTTGGTGCAAAAATAATGACGTAATAATGTCGTTTTTTGACGTTAAAAATACGTCAAAAAACGACATTATTACGTCATTATTTTTGCACCAACCTCATGTTTTTTTTTACGAATTGGTCAACATTGTTTTTAATCGTTATGAGTCTATCGATTGAATAGAATTTTATTATAAAAAATTGTCTTGTAAATGGAATTTTTAATGCATTCTGAATGTAAAAATAAAGAAAAAAGTGTGCAAGACAATAAGAAACACTACCTGCCAAAAAAAAGTGAAGTTTTGTTGAAATCGGTTGAAAAATGTAGGAAATCCGATCCCATATATAAATGAACACACACACACACACACACAACCAACCAACCAACCAACCAACCTGGGTTTTATAAGTATAACTCGAAGTGAGTTGTCCCCCTTTCATTAATACCTCTTAATCATGTTTTCAAATTGATTTTGTGCAAAAACAATTGTGTTTTCCAATTTTGGGCGCTGTTAGAACCACCGCAAGGTAATTTTACGTAGTCCTGTGAAGTTTTGTTGAAATCGGTTGAAAATTGTAGGAAATCCGATCCAATATATAAACGTAACACACACACACACACAATCTGCGTTTTATAATAAGATTGATAAATTATTAGGTTGGTGCAAAAATAATATCGTTTTTTGACGTATTTTTTATTGTCAAAAAACGATATTATTTTTGCACCAATCTAATATTAAAATTGATATCTGTGCGTTCATGTGTAAGCGGAAATATAACCTCATGAATCCGAGTGTTGCCACTTTGTCATTTAAACCCAAATCATGAATAAATTATGTCTGTACCGTTGGAATATGGGGTCCCCTAGAGCTCTATCGTTGAATCTACGTTTTTTTCTTATCTTTATCCATCCTGATTATGACGATAAACTACACTCAGAAGCAAGTCCTTTGATCGGGAGGTTTTTAGAAGCGTGAAACGATCTCTTAAATTCCTGTGGTTCCTAGGTTGGTAGCATCTGTCAGGGTCCAATTGGTTTCTCAATTTTACTGAATCTTGGCTAGTTAATTCTAGGTTCGATTCTTTTTGGAACAGTTCTTAAAATCATTTCATCGTTTTAAAATATAATTTTTATCCCGTTTCTTTTTTTCATTTTTTCCCGGCCATTCAACATATTCTCCTGAGGATTTAATAATTATTATCCACTTAGTAGTCCTTTCAGACCACCATCCTGTATTTTCATGCAATTAGACGTTTAAACATGGTCAGTGCCCCGTTAGACTCTTCTAATAGTTTCTTACACTTTTCGCCTGTGGAACTCTTCCGGTTTATTGATTCCTGTCATCTACAGTCTTCCAAAATTTTAATGCAACGTCAATCGCCATCTTCTTTCTTCCGGAATCTTGTACTTTTATTATCCTTTATATGTGTGTCTACCCACAAACGATAGCATGAAACTTTTTTCTCTAAGCATTGATCTCTTTTAATATCTATTATTTGAACATTAAAGGTAGCCATTTTGTATATATATATTTTTGCTGCTGCACTTCGTCATGTTTGTTTGTTTGTTTAGGTTTTCATGGCATATCAACCACTGTGGGTTATTTAATGCCAAATCCAGTTTATATGAATTTTAAATGCCTATTTTGTATGGAATGAAAAAAACGTATAGCTGGCAACATTATTCTTTACAAAAAACGTATAGCTGGCAACACTATTTCTTACAAAAAACGTATAGCTGGCAACATTATTTTTCCGAAAACATTGTTGGATGTAGTTTATCGCCGTACCCAGGACGCGGATATAGTTTGCCGTCATACCCAGGACGAGCACTTCGTCATGTAGAACCCCTTTTACTATGGATTGATTGTTCTCACACTGTAACTTCATGTAATTTTCTTCCTTTCTGTACACTTACTATTGCAAATTTTAAAGCATATTCCTGTCATCAAACTACTTGCTACCTGCTTCACTCATTTAGACTCTCAATCTCACAGTTAAGTTCATCTTTCAGCCTCTTTGTCATATTTCCCCTTTTCCTTCCATTTTATCTTTTGTCTTCAGCGCTTTGAGTGCTGTAAGGCGTTTATTTATCTGGCTGTCTAAGATACGTACGTGAGCGCGTATTGGGAGACAGTACAATATATATATATATATATATATATATATATATATATATATAATTTGTGTATTTAAGCAGCAATCCTTCTTTCATGCACATTTCATTGAATATGACAGACAAGGTGCTTTTATTTAGTTTTTTATACAATTTCTCATGCGATCTAATATTTTCTTTTCTTTTCAGGTGATAAATTATATAAAAACTATCCGAATGTTATTTTTATCCGAGCGCTTTCGGCTATAAATTTAGCCATTTTCAAGGATTAAATATTTTAACTGTTAAATAACAAATAGTTTGTTACATGCATGTTTTAGAAAATGTTTTCATTTTTCAAAATACGGTCAAGATATTGTGTCCATGTTCAAAGTTAATATTATTAAGTGTTGTTTTTTTTGTTGTTTTTTTAAATAAGGCTTCCATTATTTTAGCCTTTTTTTCATATATATGATGCTATTATATTAGTGTTGCCAACAAGTATGTTACGAATACTGTCCGGTAGGTCTCCATGAATGTTTAAATGAGAACTAATTGAGCTATGGTCAGAAAGGTGTAGAGTGAGTCTGCGTGTCAAAAATGTTGTAGTGTGGCCTATATAATTATTTACGAATTTTATTGATCAGGAATGCAATTCTTTAATGGGCATTTAAATTCGTAAATAATAGTGCCCTATGTAATTTTGTTCTAAGAGGTGAATTATTATTTTTAATTATAAGGTTAGAGGTTTTAATTCTTTTTTCGTAATAAATAATTAATCTATTTTTTTTTGTTTGCTATTGTCAACTGGTATGCATTTTTTTATAATGTTCTTAATTCTACTTTCGTCTTGTTTATAATTTTCGTTCATTTGATTTTTATAAAAATATTAATGTTATTGTTTATATATATATTAGGTTGGTGCAAAAATAATGACGTAATAATGTCGTTTTTGACGTTAAAAAAATGTCAAAAAACGACGTTATTACGTCATTATTTTTGCACCAACCTAATATAAAGGCTTAAACGATTCCAAAGGAATAAATTATGACCCTGGAATATTAGTGTTTAAGCATTTTTATTATATATATATATATATATATATATATATATATATATATATATATAAGGAGGTATGGAGTTCGAATTCCAGTCTGATCCATTACATTCACTTACTTACCCTTGGGAAAGGTATGAATCCTCTTTTCTTCTACCCTAGCTATGAGTAAATAGAAGGACAGACTGGGTTCTATAGCCTTGGGTGGTAACCGATCAAGAAGAAGATAATTCTGAATTGAAAAACTGTATGTAAGTTGACATTGGCTCAATCATCCCGACTACAATCGGCCTGGATGGATGGATGGATGGATGGATATTCTAAGCTAATGGATTTTATTTATCAATCCGACATCTTTATCACTTTGAACCTTACATTTAGCTCAATTTATTTTTAAACTGTTAAATGAGTATCTGCTAAATGTAACGTTTAAATATATATATATATACATACAAGTATATTTCTGTGAGTTCTTAAATTTTAAAATTCTGAAAAACTAACGGTATTCTTATTTCTCACTATAAATCCTTATATATATATATATATATATATAATCCTAATGAGCCAGATACAACCTACCTAGGTTTCACCACATGGGATAATCATGGTGAATCCCGTACAGGGTATGACGATAAACTACATCCGCGTCCTGGGTAAGACGATAAACTATGTCCAACAGCAAGGCCTCTGATCAGGAGGTTTTGAGGAGCGTGGAACCATCTTAATTGATGTTCCCAGGCCCACCCTGACCTAAAGTGGTAGCACCTGTTAGAGCCCCAGCTATGAGCAAATAGTTAACCCCAAAACTCGGGTCAAAACACTTATTACCAGCGATACATTTTTCTGTATAAGAAAATTATAATTGTTTTTTTTTTTTTTCTCTATTAGTTGGAAAGTTAGCATATGTGTTATGGGGGACAGACAAGCTATGTTGAAGCTGTGTTGTGAGAAATATATATTATAAATTAATTGATTTAAAATGTTTTTTTCGCTACACAGTTCTAACCATGTTTCAAAAAAAAAAAAAAAAAAAAAAAAAAAAAAAAAAATGGAAGCTGAAAGCTCCGAATTTAATTTTGTAATTAAATTAAAGACAGTTCCATTTCATCCTCAAGCGAATTTTGAAGTAACTTAAAATTACTGGGTTTTAAAGACACAGAAAAAAAAAAAAAAAAAAAAAAAACATAATTCACGTTTCCAAGGAAACAGAGAAATCCACTTCAACCAGACAAGGGGTGTTTGCGTGTTCCTTATGGCTGTATCTTGATGTATCAGTTATTAGTTACATCCTTACCTCCTACCAAAACGTATTTTTCAATGAAATCTGCCATCCATTAAATGCATGTCGTCTGGATTTTTTTTAAAATTTTATTGTTAATGGCAAAAATTCTTCCGGCATTTTTTTCTATTTGCATAAGAACACAGGATTATATATCTTACTGTTTTATATATATATATATATATATATATATATATATATATATATAAAAATAAAAGATTTGTGGCAAGTACCCACCTATTTAATGTACTGCTATAACATTAGATAAATAATTGATCATTCCAAGGAAGGGAGGAAAAGTTGCTATATAAGAGAGGCTTTTTTTTGTTGTCAAAAAAAAAAAAAAAAAAAAAAAAGTCGGGAAGATAGGAGTTAATAAGGTTCTTATGCGTTTAATATCTGCTTCAGTGAAATGAAAAACCTTGTCAATATTTAATCTTTTCAATTGCACCCTCTTATTTAAATATTGACTTTCAGGATAAATACTTTTAAAAATAAAAAAATATTGCAAAATTTTTACAGGTTACTGCTAATGTACTTTAAGTCTTAACTTAAATGGAGATAAATTGACTAAAGTTCTCTGGGCATTCCCCGATTTTGAGACATCGCATAACAGACAAACAATAAGTATTTACAGTGGAGTAATGGATAGCAGCTCGGATTGACAAATCGGAGTGCCAAGTTCAAATTCCAATCGAATCCGTTACATGTTAATACCCTTGGGAAAGGCATGAATCCTCTTCTCCCCCTAGCTATCGGGTAAATATCAAGACGGAACAAGTTCTCTAGCTTTGGATGACAACCTACTGCAGAAAAAAAATCTGCCTCAGTCATGTATCGAAAGATACATGATCGTTTAAGCATTTATCACACATGGCACATAACTGATTGATACAGATGTGATGAAACAACTAAAAAGATGAATGGACAAAGAAACATACTTTTTACTGAAACTTTATATATGATAATTACAAAAAAAAAATCTTAAAAATCCATTTTCAAATTAATTTTGATGAATATCGGCATATTTATCTCATTTTCTGAAATGGAATAAACATATCCTGACAAAGAAAAAAAATCTTAATTACAATGTGTCAAAGTTCACAAGACGAGGCAGTTAATGTGGCGTCTTTTTAGATAGCAGCAGCAGCAGCATCACAATACTAATAAAAAAAATAAAAATATATATAAAACATAATATATACATATATCTATATATAACAAAAAATATAACAAATAATAAATCAAGATAATCATAATTTAATAATAAACATCAAAAACATAACAATTATAAGTAAAAAATAATTACAAATAATGATAATAAATAATAATATATATGGTAAAGTTAAATAATATATATGATGTATTAGGTTGGTGCAAAAATAATGACGTAATAATGTTGTTTTTTGACATTTTTAACGTCAAAAAAACGACATTATTACGTCATTATTTTTGCACCAACCTAATAGGCATCAGCAGGATAATCACAATTAATCAAATAAATTTACAGAACCGTGTGTGTGTGTGTGTGTGTGTGTGTGTGTGTGTGTGTGTGTGTGTGTGTGTAGCACATGCATATACAAACACATTTACACGTATATGCTTGTATCTATATACGATAAGATGCAAAATCAGAAGTGCATTTCCCGCAAAGTCAATGTTTTTAGGGTAATTTGAATTTGCTTTTACACCAACACTTGAAAATAATTTCATTTATTTGCTTCAACAGTTGGCCAGCATTTTTTTTCATTCAATTATTAGGATTTTTTTTTATATTTAATTATTTGGATATATATTTCATGCAACCTCCTCAGATACAATTTCAATATCCTTGCTTTTCTCCACCATGTCAATTATGTGTTTATTTTTAAATAAATTGTTAGGAAATTATTTAGCTTGGGTCACCTGGAGATACTGAAAGGTTGGTAGCATAATCGGCTGACCTAATTTCTTTTTATATATATATATATATATATATATATATATATTAGTGTGTGTGTGATGCCATGTAAATTATGCAAAAAAAAAAAAAAAAAAAAAAAAATATATATGGAAATAACACTGACATATTTTAACAGATATATTTACCAAAACTACATTGAAATACTAAAGAATAAATTTAAGAAAAAAAAAAAAAAAAAAAAAAAAAAAAAAAAAAAAACCCACACAAACACACACACATGATATTGGATTCAACCACGACCCCCAGACAGCTGCAGAATCTCATGCATCTCTTTTGGACAGACTTGTTTAAGTTGATGAATGCTGCCATAATCCTTGCCCTCTGTTCATTTTTGGTGATGCAAGGAGTTTTGTTAGTCTCTCTATCAACTGTGCCCTACACATAATCAAGGGGGTTGCAGTCTGGGGAGTTAGGTGGCTCGAGACAGACAATTTCTGTAACCGCATCACCCCTGACAGCCACAACTGGGTTCTCCTGCTTGTGTGGAGTTCTCTTACCAGATATAGGGTCTTCCAGCAGCCACCCTTTTGACTCAGGGCAGCACTACCTCCTCAGCTATGGAACCAATTGACTGAGAGGGATCATTTTCAATCAGGGCCTGGATCTCACCAACAAATTCAAGACTTCTTTTCTTATCAGAACAAACAGAATGAGTTTTGCATGCTGCTGTGCCTTCATAATCACAATTAGACTCATCCAACTCTTTCTGAAGCCTTTGCACTTTGTTTTGGAGCTTCAGGTATGAATGCCAAGCAGTACATCATGCCATTTCCAAGTTCCTGGTGTAGTGAATTGTCATGGTGCTCTTTATCTAACAGATGGTGCCCAACTGACCTCTACTATAGTATGCAGTCTACAAAATTAAAACAAACCGTGCACAAAATTAAAAAGATAAAATAGCGACAATTTACCCATCGCACACACACATATATATATATATATATATATATCTATCATGAATAACATTTCCCTGATTTTTTTTTTTTTTTTTTTTTTTTTTTTTAAATTGACTATTTTCAATTTCTTGATTTTTAGGTTACCTCCAAACCCTGAATAGTCAAAGATCAATTTTACTAGCATTGTACAGTTACTAATTGACTTAATTTCAATAATTTGCACATTTATAGGACCAACTGGATGTGCATCTTGTAAGCATAAGGTGTTTTTGTTCAAGTTGGTTGGAATAAATAAGGAGTTATCCCAGAAATTCAGGCAAACAGACAGAAGTTTTAATTTTCATGCCTGCTTTCATCGAGCATTGTTCTCATTTCCTATATAAATAATATTAGCAAATCAACCATTTTCAAAAAAAAAAAAAAAAAAAAAAATCTGAATTTGGTGTTAAACAATATCAAATGATCTATTCTGACATGATCAATTTGTATTTAGATACATTGTACATAATTAGGTTACAATAAAGCTTGTATTTTAAATGAATACTACCTTACAAAAACTGAAACAGAGTGCGGGGTCCATGAGACCCTTGCACTGTGTGTCTATTTACATAAAGTCTCATTCATTTATATAAGAAACGAGTTATTTTTAGAATAAAGGCTTGCATTGAATAAAAAGCTTTGTCTCAAAGAAAGAAAGAAGCACAAAAATACGGATTTCATGAAAGTTTTATTTCATGATAACATTGAAATAAAAAGTGTTTTATGTTTATGAATACAAAATGGATAATGACACAAGAGGATAAGAAAAATTTATGGCATCACAATGAATTTAATTTTATTATGCATAGTTTCTAGAAAATGCAACCTGGGCACAAAGTTTAATAAGAAAATAAAAAATAAAATAAAAAAATAAAACCTTGTGACAGGATTTGGCAAATCATTGTGTTAAGTAAAGCAACATCAGTTTTTAACACCAATCTAGTCAAACTAGATCGTATTTTAACCATATGAAATCATTGTAATCAACAGTCATATTTATATCATCTTTTGTACTCTGTAGGCTAACTTTCAAATGGATTCATTTAAACTGGGGGAAGGGCTCAACTGTTCTCAAAGCTATTTTTGCCTTGTCCAATTAAAGGACAACTTCATTGAGAAAGTGTATTTGTGATCAAACAAGATGCACTTGAGCATGTTGTTCTATGGGAAGGAGATGGTTTTATACTAGTTTGAATAGATTGGTGTATTAATGTTGTTTTTTGTTTTTTTTTATATTATATAAATCTTTAGACTGATTTTAAAGTCTAACATTCAAGATTTAATATATCTCACAAGCCAATAAAACTCTTGGAGAATTACTGAACACAAGTCTCTTAAAACATTTGAGGGAGAATGAAGGAAACTCAAGGACTAATAATATTAAAATATGCAGTTGCATATCAGTTAATGCACAAGTTCAATGAATATTTGGAGGACTTATGCATTAGTGTAAGAGAGACTGAATAACTGACAGGTTAGTATATCAGACTCCATATTCATCCCCATTTACTAGGTTGGTGCAAAAATAATTATTTTCTCACATAGTAACACATGTTAGAAAACGAAATTATTTTTGCACCAACCTAATAACTATGAAGATGCAAGAGATGGGTTTTGTAGCAATAATCACCACCCCCTAACCTCCCTCCCCCACAACAACAACAACAAAAAAAAAAAAAAAAAAAATGATGCAATGTCCTTAAACAAAAAAAAAATTTGGTGTGTGCATGTCTAAGATTGACCAATGATACAATTGCAAGCCACAGCAACCGTAATGTTTTCCATCAGAAATCCTGTTGGAGTGTTTCTCAGGACAGAAAATCTAGCATAGCTGGGAACACAGGTGCCTACTTTTGAACATTCTTTGCAACTACACACAGCTTCATTGATGACTTCAGGTATACGATTTTTATCAATCGTTTTATTGAAAAACCAAGGACAGAGTGCTCGCTCATTGAGTGGGGCATCTACTGCTGTGGTTGGACCGTCAGTGCATCTACGATTTGGTTCTTTCTTAGTGAAGACAGTGGAAAAGTTTATTTTGTCCAAATTGAAAGCCAGTACATTTTCATTCTGACTGAGTTTTAGTTGTTTAGGGCTGGTGACGGAAATGCAAATTATTGCAAAGTAAAGAACAAGGATCGTGAATGATATCTGGAAAAGAAAAAAAAAAAAATCCATGGTCAAATTTATGACATTTATTATATTTATAGTTTTTTGGGTGGAAATATTAATGCATATGTCAACAATTCAGGCAGAGAAGTTTTGTCAAATTCAATTAACAAGGTCAGTTAACTTTTTATTTTTTATTTATTTATTTATTGTACTTTTACTTTTTAATAATATACTCTGGGAGAAGAAAATTTTAAAACTTACCAGAATTTCAGGTTTTTAGTTTTTGTTTAAGTATTGTCAATATCAAGAACTAGTCATTTTAGCGTGATAGACCAGTGGTCCCCAAACTTTTTATACTATGGACCAGTATCAAGCAAGTCAATTTCTCAATGGACCTTTTGTCCAGGAGGGTTTGGTGTGTGTGCGTGTGTGTGTGGGTGTGCGTGTGGGGGGGGGGTCACTCATACACATAAAAGTCAATGAACAAGATCACAATAGTCAATAAAATGGAAAAGTTTTTATTGTGTGGCTTGGGTACAAAATGGTCTACAGCCTAGTGGTTGCAGCCCACTGCAATAGACAATTTTGTAGGTTATATCTTGGCATTTTGGGGACACTAGGATTCAAATTAGTCCAAATTAAAGTTAGTAAAATAGTTACAGATGAACCAGACAAGGACATCTAGTATTTACACATATTCTAACCACCTGAAATCACTTTGATATAGCCAACAGAATCATCCGTCATACTGAAAATACCCAGTTCTTGACAAGGAATGAGATAGTACCTTTCTGTTTTTCTTACAAGTACTTAGACGTGGTGTAATGGTTAACAAGCTTGTCATGCTACATCAGTTACAACTGAGTAGCGAGTTCAATTCTCACTGGGTGCTCCAAACTTTTGGCCTTGTGCCATATCTAAACCATGCTTTGAAAAAAAGGGGGAACCTCGAGGCAGTCTAGTGGTTAGCAAGACTGTCTCACTAGAACAATTATGACAGTAGTGAGTTAGATCCTCACTGGGTGCCTCCTATTTTCGGCCTTGTGCCACATCTAAGCTATGCTTGGATAATCACTAAGAAAAAAAACAAAAAAAAAAAAACAGAGCAAATGTGCTTATACCACAACACCATGTCATTTGCATATAAAAACTTGTTTCATGCATGGCTCCAAACCCATTCAGAAATATCTAAATTGTCAGCTGTATAAAACCATTCTAAAAGGTCAATGGTTAAAAGGGTTTTGAGTGAATAAAGTCCATGGAACTTGGCAAAGATCACTCTTTCAAACATCGTGGACTGGTACTACAGAATGAAAAGAAATGTACCAAATAACAAAACAGCACTTGAGAACTTTCAACAACAGCAACAATCAAAACTGATAACAGATGTAGCTTGAAAAGAAAATAATGACAAAGATGTTGATATTCCTGACTCCAAACAAAAGGTTAGGAAGGAAAGCTCCGTCAATACTGGAAAAGGCAATAACTAAAGATTTTATAAAATTTCAAACAATAATAATAGCTGCTTGGTCAATAACTTCTGAATGTTTCTTTATAAGGAAACTGCTAATATTTTCATGGGCTGGTTCCCAACCAAAGTCAAGAAGCCTTACTATTTTACCCATAGATGGAAAGGAGGAGAAGAGGGATTTTAATTCTAACTACTCTCCAATTTCTTATCCTGGGTTATCTATTACGCTATCTGCACATTCAAGCTTACAGCACTTGGTATTCCCAAACACTCACCCATCTATGTACTGACAGGTTTAAAATTGCTCAACTTCGGTGAATGTACAGGAAACTGTTACAAGATGATATGGCCACAAGCTATACATAATATTTATTATAAAGGATTCTCCAATTATAACGTTATATGTAACATATGTAAAGTATATACACATGAATTCATAAAGTTACATATGTTTGTGCCATTTGATGTACATCCATGGACATGCAATTTGATAATTTGAAATATGACCGAGAATAATTTCTTGTTAGTAAGGAGGACCTCTAGTCTGGGCTGAAGGGAAGAGTTTGAATTTTCCGGAAATAATTCAGCAAAAAAAAAAAAAAAAAAAAAAAAAAATGGTAGACATTAAATGCCTCAATACTTACAAGAAATTAACTTTATTAGTGAAATTTGTCAACTCACATCCTACTTTTTAACAAAGTCTCCAAATTCTACCCAATATTAGTAAAGTTTTTTTTTTTTTTATTATCAGAAAATTAAAAATGGTAGTGGGTTTCAGATAGCAAAATCAAAAGATGCCAGGAATGGTATAATACAAGAAATTTCATGATGCCATCACCCTGTCTAGAAATTTAGTATTTTCTGTACTAAAATATTTAGAGGCATTTCAGTAAAACACTACTCATTTTTAATTTGTCATTTTCATATCCTGCATGTCTGTTAAGAGGACAAATCATGCAGCTGAGATACTGGAGACAACAATAATATGCTCATACTTAGGTGTCTACAAAGTAAGATAACAGATCAATGGTCAGTGGGTTACGTATGGTTCTGAAATTTCACTAAGTACACACATACTAAGTATACTTGTAATAGTCATTCATTGCAATGTAATTCTTTTTAAAAAAAAAATCTTCCAAAAATAAAATGTACTTTCCTAAATGTTTATTTGAGGATTATTAGCCGATTCAAAGTATAATTTGATCTGAAACATTTACTTTAAGTTTAAAAAATATAGCATAAATTCATTTTATAACCTGATATTAGCTGTGTTGACAAGGTTATGACAGGTCTAATATTTGTTTTAGAGAAAATTTCTGTTAAAGAGAGAAAAAAAAAAAAGCATAATAACAAAAAAGATTCAAAATTATTTTTTAAATATTGGTGTTTGATTATTTGTATTAAGCTTCATTTATGATTAGTAAAAAATAATTATATGATAATGTGAAAACTATATCAAAACCACTGAAATAAATACAAAATTTTAAAATTGAAAAAAATTCTTGTAAAAATTCATTAATCAAAATGTTTTTCTTAAGACAATAGTGTGCTTAATATATCTTATTTATAAAAACAAAAGCTTTTGTATTAGGTTGGTGCAAAAATAATGTCGGTTTTTAACGTCAAAAACCGATATTATTTTTGCACCAACCTAATGATTAGTTTTATTGCATTTGTATTTTGGCATTCAGAGCAGATTTTCAATAAATGGCGTTTCTGTTCAATAAAATGAAATTGATCATTTAAATTCTCGAAGGAGTCCTACTTTTAACTAGTGTAGATATGAAGATCCTGAAATTGTAATTTCTCAAAATTTCATAAAATTAACTTAGTTGGGGTAACAGATTTAAAATATATATATATATATATATATATATATATATATATATGAGAGAGACGCTAATTTCCTAATATTAATCTTTGGCTCACCTGCGTATGCAAGAAAAAGATTTTATTTTATTTTATTTTTTTTTTTTGAAAACCAAAGTTCCGAACATGTTAGAAAGGATTAAAAATTTTTGAATAATAAAAATTCTTTGGTCTTAACTTTTTATCAAGTTAAAGGACCTTTTTCATAATACTATGAACCTTGTTTTTTTTTAGAAAGTACCTATATAACAAAAAATTTGAAGGTGAAAATACTATGCCTGACACAGTATTTAAAAAAAAAAAAAAAAAAAAAAAAAAAACTGGCCAGATAAGCTTCACACCCATACAACACAAATCCTCCAGATGAATTGGAGAGTTAAACAGATTAGAAATAAAAGAACCACGTATATGCCATTCACCACAACCAACAACCAGACAGATTGTTAGAACAAGAAAGAGACAAAAAAAAAAAAAAAAAAAAAAAAAAAAAAAAGTAACAGCATTAAGCATTCAAATTGAAAGTGAATGAAAAACCAAAAGCAAAATAATCATCACTCATACAGGCTTAAAAACAATTCCTACTCTCCATGCAGAAGTTGGAGTAAGTCCCAAGGATGACTCGAATATAATACTTGTTGGTATCATTACAAATATTGACAACATGCAAAAAAGCGCAAAGTACTATGCATTTTCAACTAAAAAAAAAAAAAAAAAAAAAAAAAAAAAAAAGCAAACAGCACACCAGGGAAATGGATATTCTGGCAGCAAGTAATGACATTACCTGCTGGAATTGAACATGGAGGTCATTTATATAATCTGTGAGAAAAAAACAAAAATACTGGTTACTTATTTTTAGTTGGACACAAATCAGGCATAAAACAAATCTATGTTGTCCAGATACACACTTCAGGCTGCAAATGGATTTAAAATTCAAACTTATTGCGAAGTCTCATTAACTTTCAATTTGGGTTAGCGGCAACCTTTACCGTGGATTTTCACATGGGCCCCCAAATAAAAACTATTCTCAGATCGGACGCTTTATCCCATTTTCAGCTATCAGTGGATATGATAACATGTTCCCTCACTGACAGCAATACAGAGCTAGCTGCAAAAAGGCATCACTTCACTGTAAACATCAACAGGAATTAGCTCTGCCTTACCAGCTGATAGTGGAATAAAAAATTTCCTTCTATTACCACTTCTTTAAAGCACACAGACAAAATTTGCCATTCTGCTAAACAACATCAAAACTATGGAGCCTCCAACCCATGCATCACCACGCAAATTATGTCCTAATAAATACAAAGCAAAAGATGAATTCCAACATATGCTCCAACTAGGTATCATATGACCTTTGAGCAGCCCGCTGTTTCAAAACCAGACACGGGCTTGGTGACTTTTGGGGGATTTCTAGAATCTCAATGCAAAAAGTTCTGAATAAATACCCCAGCCAATACACATTGTTTCAAAACCAGACACAGGTGATTGGCGACTTTTTGGGGATTTCTAGAATCTCAAAAAGAAAAAAAAAAAAAAAGCCATCCCACATATGATTTTTGCCTTTGCATATATCGATGTTCTTATTGATAGGCAAGATATCAGAACATCATGACCACTTACAAGTTTTTGAGAGACTGGCACATTTCAGTTTAAAAATAAATGTAAACAAATGCATATTCACTGTTCCTCAATTGACTGTCTTGGGCCATGTGATTGACAATCATGGTATTGTATCCGTTCCAGAGAAAGTTGCAATTTCCACAACCAACATTGCTATGGCAATGGCAGAGATACCTTTGATTAACAAAGACTTATTCAAAGTTGTGCCAAAGTCTTGACTCCACTCACAAATCTGCTACAGAAAGAAAATAATGCAAAAATAATCCTAAAAAGAAACATGATGTGCATTTCATGACTAAAAAAGCACTAGTAAATTTTGCTAAAGTCTCCTATATTCATGAAGATAGTTCAACACAAACAATGACTGATGCTTCAAATTCAATTGGAGCAGTTCTGTATCAAAAGCAAATTGGCATAGACAAACCAATTTCATTTTTCTCTAAAATTGAACAAAGTATAACAGAAATACATTGACCTCTCGAGAGGGCGGGGATCACTTGCAATTTATTTGTCTACAAAACATTTCTGGCATCTCCTTGAAGGAGAAAATTTTTACAGTTTTTCATGTATCACAAGCCTTTCACATACACCTTACATACAAATACAGATAAATACACACCCAGAGAGACAATATACCCCAATTTATCTCAGATATCCGTTATATCAAAAGTTCAGACAATATCATGGCAGATGAACAACAAAAAGATGACAAAGTAAAAGAAGACCCTTCTTTAGAAGGGAAGGGACATCCTGTCTCTTCTGGAACCAAAACACTACTTTGCAATGTAGGCACAGGCTATTCAAAACCATACATATTACTTTCACTCAGAAGAATATTTAAACAATTCCAAAAATATGTCAAACTACCAACAAATTAGCAATTGTGTTATCTGGGCCCAAATGCACACACACACACACACATATATATATATAACACTGGACTGAAGTTTTTATAAATTGTCAAAAAAGCAAAGTGAACAAACATTAAATCTCCTGAAAAATTTACATATAGATATAATTGGCCCCCAGTAGCCATGCATATCTATTACCAATTATCGATCAATTTACAAGGTGACCAGTCACTGTTCCTCTAAAGAATATATGTGTACAATCAATTTCTAAAGGCATCTTAAATGAATGGATAGCTGTCTGTGTGTCCAGTGATAACAGATTGAGGAGCACATTTTAAATCAACACTTTGAGAATTCACAAAAATATTAGGGGCTCCCCACATCACCGTTGTGCTAATGGTTTGATCAAATGCTTTCACAGGCAGCTTGAAGTAACACTAATAGCAAATAACTATTCCGGAACATGATTGGAAGACTTACCATTAGCCTCGTTATCAATCATAAAAGTAATCAGACAGGATTTGGGATGCACAGCTTCTGAAATGGTCTTTGTAACATCCATATTGGGCAGTTTTGTGTGAAAGAAAAATATATATATATATATATATATATATATATATATATATATATATATATATATAATCACCTACAACCAACTAAATATTTTGTACGATATTTCAAACAATGAGTTTTAGTTTTTGCACCTATAAGAACACAAAGAACCTGTACATACATCAAAGGATCTTCATAACTGAATACATTTTCTTATGCCATGGTGCAGTAAGGAAAAAAAACTGTTTTACTTACATGGGACATTTCTAAGTCATACAATAGGAAGCAAAAATGTTGCCATTATTAAACAAGATACTGTCTCCATAGACTAAAACTGACACTGGAATTTACACACAAAAAAACAGCATGATAAAACACTACACCCGCCTCCAGTTGACACCAAAGTGTGCATACCAACTCCTTCACTAATAAGCACAACTGCAAAATTCACAAAATCTGGTAGAGAAGTCAATTGGCCTACCAACTTTAAAACATGTCAGTGAAAATATTTCCAATATTCATCAATATGGGGGTATTATAAGAATTAAATATTTTCAACCAATAAAATCCCATAAACAAATCAGGTTTGTTTAATAAACAATTACTAGGGCAAACACTGCCAAAATATGTGGTGGACAGTTGTAGAAATACGTTATTTTTAAAATTTATTTAGAAAATAATCTCTTCACCACTTCAAATTCAAGAAATACCTCCACAAGCAGGCGCAAAATTATTTTCTAATCAATGAAAACTTCATTCACAAAAAATTGCCCATCTATGTGAAATTAAGATTTTGGAACCCTTTTAGGTTATCATACTGCGTGGTTTAAAACAATTTCGAACGCCAGTTTGATTCACACAACAGAAAAGAGACGGCAGAATACAGCTGTATATCGCGTTCACTATTTAAGGCTTTGCTAGGCACACACAGACACATCAGGCTGACCGTCATAAAGTGAGTGTCCACACATTTCATATCACATTAGGAACACTTACTAATTACTTTTATAAAACGAACTTTTCTTCAATGCAAGGAAAACTGAACATTTTTTTTTGTTAGTGTATATTTCTGAGAATATAATAAATATTATTTCAACTGACGTTCTGCTTTTACTTTTTCTTCAGAGAAGGACCTTTTTTTATGTTTCCATTAAAAAAAAAAAAAAAAAAAAAAAAAAAAAAAAAAAAAAAAAAGTGTTGTTAAATGTTTGGAATACTGATACTCAGAACAAAACCCTGGGTTGTTGGATTCTGCTGACATATTTTTCAATTAAGGAAGGGAGAAAGAGAGAGAGAGAGAGAGAGAGAGAAAAAAAAAAAAAGTTTTTAAGTTACTTCTTATGGGCAAATTGTTTTGGCTTCCATAGGACCAGAGGTCCGAAATCAATTTACAAAGCAAACTGAACCCGTCCCCTATCATTTGTTTTAAAGAGAAAAAAAAATGTTCGTGATCTGCAGTGCTTAAAATAGCTCTAAACGAGAGAAGAAAAAGTAGAATTATTAAATAATACTTTACTGTATAATTACAAAACTAAGTTAATTTCAATTTAAAAATAAATGCGATTTTAGATTTTTTTTTTTTTTTTTAGGAATGCAAACCTAACCTATTGTAAAGCTTGAAATAACCTGCTCAAGTCAACTACACCAAACCGGAATAAATATTGCCACTGTTGGGTTTTTTCTTAATCACAGTCACACATATTGCACCACAACCTAATATAAAATTACAAATTACTGCTCGCATTAAAAATGATTTCCAAGAAAAGCTTACGCCTGAATTTGAAATGTTCAGTCAGATTCTAAGTCTTTCACTCGGTTTCCTTTCAATCCATCTGTTGATTTTATGCTTTCCAAGAATTGAGCAGCATCGACCACATCTTCATTAATTGGTCGAGGTTTTAACTAAGTTTAAGAACTTTTGTGAGTAGGACATAGTTACTCGTGCTTTCAATGAAGGAAGAAGAGATAACTAAGAAATCAATTTCAAGTGAAAATCGTAAATTTACGATTTATCTCCCCTTTTCGTGAGGTAAAAAAAAAAAAAAAAAAAAAAAAAAAATGAGAAATTGACGAAGCTATTTTCAGATTGATTACTTCTCACCCACTTAAAGTAGAAGTAATTACATTCTTTGATGTTGTAATTCCTCAGTTATACAATTGAGGAAGGAGAGTAATTTCGTTAAAAATCCAATAATGTAAGTTTAAGTAACACAACAACTCTGGTATTTTTAAGTTTGTCGTGTTTAACTGCGTACGCCGTAATTGGAAATGAATTAGAGAACATGCATTGATCAGAAGTAGTTCTCTTATTTATTTTTATATATTAGGTTGGTGCAAAAATAATGACGTAATGTCGTTTTTCGACGTATTTTGTAACGTCAAAAAACGACATTATTACGTCATTATTTTTGCACCAACCTTTATACACACACACACACTAAGCACTCCAGATAGCGAATATTTTTTTTTAATTTATAATATTTAAAGAAATTAAAGTTTGCTATGTAAATTAATTACAAATACGAAAGACCAGTGACAACTTCACGGTTTTCCTATTTCAATTTTGTGATGAATATTCGTGACAGTAAGAAAGAGGTAAGGAGTTCTCTACGACAATAACATATTGAAAAAATAACATTAACATTCATATTTATGACTAGTGTTAAAATGCTGGTCGTTATTTTAAGAATTGGGTAGAAATGAAAAGATTGACAACAACTTCCCCCCCCCTTTCACTGAAATAGTCGTTAAACACTTATCTTCCTTCTGACCAAATCCCAGTCTTAAAAACAATCCAACAGACGATTGGATTTTGGACGATTGCTTAGGTTTCCGTTGCTCCATCCACGTTTGAAAATGACGCTTTTTATAATCGTTTGTCATCACTTCACGGCCTTTTGGCCTCGAACGGCAATGAAAAGCTAAGAAGACAAACAAACTTTATGCCCGAATACAAGTCACTGGGACTGGGTAAATTTTAATTTCAACACCCGAGCGCTATTATCACTTCAAATTTTTCCCAAATAGTCTTATTTCCGTGCAAATTTATATTCTGAACTCAAATCAACAATTAGACCATGAAGAAACCTACCTTTTTGGATGTTAACGACCCGAAAAACATCGAACTTCTCGCTCTTTGTCATCCCTTACCGGCTTATTGAGAAGTAATCAAGTGCTGAATTATGTCGGTGGATGTATACAATTTGGGCCTATTTACTCCCTTCACAGTAATTCCTTGTAATTAACTTTCAAATTAAGGTTAGGTGTTTTTTGTTTGTTTTTTTTTAAGAATAAAGTTACTTTCAAATTAGAGTTAGGTGTTTTTTTTTTTCTTTTGTTATTCTTTTATTTGTCGATGTTTACATATATTTGAAAGTTATTCTTAAAGTGAGTACCAAAGAAAAAAAAATATCGCTTTACGGAAACGCGTACTAATTTCTGAAAGTTCAGCAGTAAATGACGCTCGGGTGTTAAAATGAAAATTTACCATTTTGACAAGGTCCGAGTGCAAACTCGGGTTCCCCACGTTAAAAAAAAAAAAAAAAAAATTAACCTTGTGTCGCATCCTAAACTCAGTGGGAGGGGGCAGGTGAATACAACTTCAGCACGACCTTTTGGCGGAGATCAAAAGTAGAGTATCTGTTCTTATCAGCCTTAAATCTGTTTTAGTTCATGTACTTTCATTTTCTTACTGAAACCAAAATGTCTTTCCACACGATCAAATGAGGCGGAATAGTCTTACTCAAGACATAACGATCGTGCAAACAAACTAAGGAAATGATAAGCACAATGAAGCAGCTCATACTTTTTCTTTTTTTTTTATTATGTTAAAAAAAGATTGGAAAGCATTCCTTGCCTGGAGCTCTTTCCATGGGGTTATTGACTAAAAAATAAAAGATAAAAACACTTCCGTGTACGAATTTGTTTTGTTAACAATAACATTAACAATCAAGAGAAAAATGTGATAATGAGCAGATTTGTTTTGTATTCCGTAGGGGGTGGGATAATTTATATTTTACATTATATTCAATGAGTTACAGACTGTACTACCTGCCATTAAGTTTTTTTTTCTAAATATCCAAAATATATTCGTAATAAGGAGTGTTTAAAAAAAATTGTAGCTAAGCCACAATGTGTTGAATTTAGGAAAAAATTCCATTTATTTGCAAATGACGCCGGACTTATTGTATCAGTTTTACGTTTAAAATACATTAAAGTTTTGAATTTGGTCAAGCTTAAGGGTGTGGAAAAATACAGGAAAAACGAGAGGAAATAAATAAATTTGAAAGACTTCAACAAACGTAAATGTTCGGAATGTTTTTTGCACTAGAAATCGGAAGTGGAGTTTCGTAAAATTAGTGGTGCTTACTTGTCTGTACGTCAAAACACGAGAAGCAAAGTACCAAAAAAAAAAAAAAAAAAACACAAAAGCTTTCATTATCCGAAGTTAGTGAGGAAAACGGAAAATTGTCCTTAATTTTTTAAATCAGGAAAAATGTAGAGTCAGAGATAAAGAAAAAGACACATCAACAAAAACCCGAACCGAATATAAAATAATGAAACCTAACTAGCCAGACTAAATTCATGAAAACAAAACAACGCGCAAAAATGTAACAAGACACAAATTTACTACATGTGCAGGTCGACTGCGTGTAGTTTCTGTTAACAAACAAAAATATACGTACCTTCATTATTGTTCACAATATCCAGTTATTCGAAAATAAATGTTACCAGTTTTACACTGATTATGTAAAAACTAATTTACTAGCGCAAAAATGAACACACGCCAGTGAGTATAAGAGCTACTGTACTATTTATATATACACATTATATTTGCTTAAAAGAGAGAAAAAGTAAGGAGGGAGAGATAGATTAACCAATTAAGTCGTTTTTCTGTGTAAAATCCTGCTCAGTAACAGGAAAGGACAACCAATCCAAAACAAGCCGGATCTTCTCAAGTTTTTTTTATTTCGTTTTTTTTTTTTTCAGTTTTATTTTCTTTCCTTTTAGTTTTTTTTTTTCCCCCCTTATATATTTTTTTCTTTCTTTAAAAGTAAAAATATATATGCGTGTGCGTATTATTAACTTTAACAGATCAGTATTTTTACTCGCTCAGCGATTACTTCATATTTATTTTTGTTTTAAATATTTAATTTCTAATTAGCTGTTCAGATTCTAACTGATTTAAAAAATAAATAAACTGCAAAAATAAAAAAAATAAATAAATAAAACTATTGTTTGCATGTAGGGTATACGTACTGTAGTCCGCACAGAAAATTGAAAATATTATTTAAGTAATTCACACTTTAGATTCGCTAATCAGGAAATAACACTTCTTTTTTATCTCTTTAAAAAAGAAAACAGCCCCACAATTTTATTTTGTATTTACTTATATTTTTTTTTTTTTTTTTTTAAGGTCCCTCCACTTGCTCGCTGAAAATACAGCATAGAAAAAGGCCACAAACTTAATAAAAAATTTTATTGTCAAAATGTTTGTTATTATTAAGCGGAAAGACCAAAGTTTTTAATTATTTAAAAAAATTAAAACTTTTTCTTTTTTTTTTTTTTTTTTTTTTGCGCTAACCCCCCACCCCCACCGCCGGTGAAAAAAATATTAATTTGGAAATTCTTGCAAAAATTTTAATGAAACTTTCAGGACTTATTCACAAATGAATTAAATTATTTTTTAAATTTTTTGTTTTAGAAAATCTTGGTAAAAAATTTTTTTTTTTTAATATATATGTTACCACCACCGCACTTAATTTCATTTTATTCTACATTTTTTTTTATTATTATTTAAACGTAGAACTCCTTGGAGAATGTAAATCATTCAATTTTTTTTTTTTTTTTTTTTTTCGAACTTTTACTATTTGTACTGAAAATCTGCTCCGAATGGTAAACTAAAAATGTAATCAAGGTATGACATCATTCAATTAGAAAATCTTTGAATTGTTTTTGCAAATAAGTTATATCAAGGACACTACTGTCTTAAGAAAAAAAAAATTTCGATGAATAGTGAATTATTACAAAATGTCTTTACTTTTTAAAATTTTAATTATAGTAATTTATAATATTTTAAAAATCGTTTTAAATTCTGCATTACTTTCTTTTAGGTGATATTGCAATTTAGTGAAAATGAAATGTACAAATCCAAAATTGTAAAGCTTAATATACATCGTTTTATTTAAAATAGTTTTTAATTTTTTTACTTTAAACATTCCCATTTTTCATCTATGGTAGCCTGAACGTGGCATTATTATGAAAAGGTAAGAGCTGTCCTCCATTTTCAGAGAAATTCGCTTGTCTGCGATTCGTTATTCATTGGATGTTTACGTCTCAACTTTAAAATAAAAAAAAAAAAAGATATTAAAAATATAAATTAATAATAAATAAAATAATATAACATTTCATAAATCATTGATTTACCTCTATCATGGTATTTCAATATTTTTAAATTAATCTAGGAAAATTTTATTATTTTGTCAAAAAGCATCTCCAAACTTAACTAAAAGTCAATAAAATATTAGATAATTGCTGAAAATATGTTAATTTGTAAAAATTACTAGGTAGTTAAAAACAACAACAAAAAATGCTTTCACTTAGATTTTGTAAATTTATGTCAAATTTGGTCATCCGTACTAGCTGTTAACACCCCAGAGCTGATAGATAACGTCAATAAGGCATAAGAAAAACAGGGCCCGTCTTTAAGAAAGGCTTGTACACTATTTTTTTGTGTTAAAAGTAAATAATATTTGTTATAAATCAGATTAACTTTAAATTTGCTAATTTTACTCAAATAACGTGTCACAAACATTATTTTTGGAAGATTTTTAAAACCGATAATGAAATTTTATTTTAAGACTTGTTAGAATGTAAGAAATGGCCGCCAGTAAACAGATTTTTTGAAACCGAGCAAATATTTAACATTTCAATCTATATAATTTTCATTTTAAATACACCAGTGTATTTTATCTACCGGAAATAGTCAATTATTTAACCCTTTATCTTTCAATTAAAGCTAAAAAGAAATCTTCAAGAATGCGTTTTCATTTTTTAAAAATAATTTGAAACCTTCGGTATCAAAAATCTTACCGAAAAAAAGTGAAGGTACCTATTTTACATTTTCCCCCAATTTAATCTTTCACTAGTTAATAAAAAGTAATTTGCTTTTTTTCAATAATTGTAACTTCCAAAGCTTGTTTGCTTAATAAAGTAAATGATTATCTCACTAACTTTGATAATTCCTCATTCCTACCAACTAATTGTGGGGAGTCTTCTCTATCCATTTTTTTTCCAACTGCGAATTCTTTTAACACGGGCCTGCACAGAATACAGCCCGCGAGCTGTGTGCAACCGACAAGGCTACCCAATGTGGCACACGAGTAACATTTCAAAGTAACATTTTTTTAATCATCAGAATATATCTATTACTACCTCACGTCAGCATCATCAACATAGCTGTTTCGACCTGAAGGTACACTGCAAATCAGTGTGATTTCTAATCTTCAGCCTGGTTTCTCGTTTATGAATATGCCCGTCTGTTTGGGCCCACGTACTTCTTCAAAAACTACAGAGCGAACCTGTAATTTATATTGCAACTATACAGAGCGGACCCTAGTTACAGTTCAAGCACGTACTCTAACAGAGCCACATAAGGTCAACTTTGAATTCAAAATTGACCTTCTCCTAGACTAGTTGCCAACTACGGCCAGAGATTTCAGACTGTTCTGCTATTTAACACAGCTGGGAGAAGAAGACATCGTACCTTTTCCAAGGTTATCTTTGTAATGAACTCAACCAGAATTCGAACACGGCTCGTTGATTTCTCGTTCCGAGCCCCTAACCCATTACACTACCTGAAAATCGTATTCATCCAGACTAGAGTCGAATCAAGTTCAAATTTGCAAGACTGTAGTGATGTGAAGAAGCCCTTTTGAAATTCTTGCGTCAGGGATGTAAATGGGTGGGTAAGGTTTTCTTAGAGTTGGTGCTGGCATAATTTAATAAAACACATTATTTTCTTTCAGATTAAACAGAAAAATCTACTCTAAATATATATTTTTTAACTTATTTGTAATTTTTCTGTGTGATTTTGAAATTCATCTCGTCGCTGGCTCCCCACCCCGAAATCTTTTTACCAATTGTAGTATTTTTACAGGGTTTTATTTTAACAAAATAAAATAAATAAAAAAATACAAGAAAAAAAAAACTATCAAAGCAAGGAAGTACTAGAAATTTTAAATGTTCTTGTTACTAACCATGTTGGCGGCCTTTGATAACATTCGACAATTGCCTAATTTCTATCAGAAGAAATTTTCACTCAACAGTACCTAATTGTTTTTTTTTTTTTTTTTTTACTTCCTTTCCCCACTGAAAATGTCAGTCACCAATTTAAAAGCATCCAACACCCAACAGAATTTTTGTCTTCACGCCATTTTTCTCAACCTTTCCACAAAACCTAATTGTGCTGCTTGTTTTGTATTCACTGCAGTATTTAATGACAACATTCGCAATTGATAATTATTGTGTTAATTTTTAAAAACTAAATTTTCCAACATAAAAATACGAAATCATTGAGAACAAAATGGCTTAGTGGTTAGACAATGGCGTAAGTAGACAGTTTATTGTGGGCTACACACACAACACTCGCGCCTTTCCTTATCGTGCCACAGAAAGGAAAACAGACCGACCAAACAGCTTTGTGATGTTGAAAAAGAAATCTAAACATAATTCGTCAACAAAAATTTCGGTAGATGCACTCACTTTCAGCAGGACTTCCTTTTCAGCCATCGGCAACGTCAAAGGAATAATCTTCAACGGCCTGATCTATTTCCAAATTTCTACTGAGCAAGTTCAACAAACTCCTCGTTGGAGGCGAGAGAACTGTGCTTTTATTCACTAACTAGCAAATGATGAAAGTACAGTATACCAAAAGGTAGCTAAAGAGTTCTATTCAAGGAGCGGATAAAACTCCAGACATGTGGGAAGAACTTGGCGTGAAATCTTTGACTTGTCACGCATTGGACAGGATATTTTTTGATGTAATAGGAAAATTAATATAAAATTGGAAAATTATTTCGTTGCGATCCCACTATGTGTGGAAAAATATTGGAGCTGTTTCTCTTCTACAAGAATTATTTGACAGACGAATATTGATCCATCCTACATCAGCGGGTTTTGTTCAGAAGAGTTATGAGGCTCAATCCAGTTAAATCCGGTTGTAGTTTCCACTGTGAACTAGGTTCGTTCTAAAGAGCTTAAACAAAGACTACTCAAGGCTTTTCTTAAAGAGATAGGTGCTGAACACATTGACTTGGTATACCACACAGAAGTGAGATGTTTAACCTACGGAAAGGCGCTACAAAGTTTGACAACCCTAAAAGAGAAATATTTTAACTTCTAGAAAATGAACGAAGAAAGGTTTCTAGCGTCACTGCTTCCCGTTAGAATAGATAGCAGTGAGAAAATGGAATAAATTTCAATAAGGCGATATTTTGTATTTTTGCTTTTATGTTGTAATATCCTATGCAAATTAGATAGACAAGTATAAATAGAGAACAACTGGTGAACATAGGGTCGCTATGCCTAGCAAACCCGGTTGCTATTCAGAACACGGAGAATTTTACTACGACTGCTACTACGCAGGGATATATGCAAAGCATAAAATATATAACAGAGTAAAAAAAAAAGAGAAAATATATGTGTGCACGCAAAAGGAATTCAACATTAAAATTGTTAAATTGTGTGGTTGATATACGTGGTGTATGTATGAAAAAGGTTCAGTTACTATACATCCCCATGCCCGGTAAGATCGCGGATGGCGTTGTCACTCCAGTATGTTGGAAGAAAAAGAAAGACAAAAAGTGATCCATTTTTATAGGGTGCTTAACAACGCCCTGTAACGACTTCTTGGCAAAGCTATGTGAAGGTAACACACACGTTGCGGAGTTTGAAAATGAAAACCTGGAATTATGATCTCTTCTTTCGTGATATTTCATATCATCTGAATGATCTTAATATTTAGCATCAAGAGGAAAACCAACTAGTAATCACAGTAAAAGCTTTCAAAATGAAAATTTCTAGAAGTCTGCTGATGAAATATGAAATGTGTCACTTTCCTATCTGTATGAAGCATATTCTCAAAAGCAGCCATGTTGAGTTGGTAACAAAATATGCTGAACAAATTGTAATTGTCATTTCAGAATTTGGCAGAAGAATTGTTTTTAAAAGAAGACGTACAGTAGAAACTGGTTGAGGATTTCTTTTATGTCGATCAAAAAGGTGTAAGCACAGAATTCGAATTGGAAGTGATTGAAATTCAACTTGTCCCTATTTACAAAATAAAGCCTAAAGAAACCAGCCAACAAAACTTTTTGCATACATTTAAACAGAAAGAAATATCTAAATATCCAATTTGCAATGAAGATGGTTAGCATTTTAGGGATTATCTACATTTATGAACATCTTACTTATTATAAAACGCAGATTGTGTGTGTGTCTGTACGTTTATATATTGGATCGGATTTCCTACATTTTTCAACCGATTTCAACAAACCTTCACAGGATTACGTAAAATTACCTTGCAGTAGTTCTAACAGCGCCAAAAATTGGAAAAACACAATTGTTTTTGAACGAAATCAATTTGAAAACACGATTAAAAGGCATCACGATAATGAAAGGGGGACAACTCATATCGAGTTATACTTATTATAAAACCCAGGTTGTTTGTGTGTGTGTGTGTGTGTGTGTGTTCGTTTATATATAGGATCGGATTTCCTACATTTTTCAACCGATTTCAACAAAACTTCTCAGGATTACGTAAAATTACCTTGCGGTAGTTCTAACAGCACCAAAAATTGGAAAAGCACAATTGTTTTTGCACGAAATCAATCTGAAAACACGATTAAGAGGCACCGCTATCGCGAGAATGAAAGGGGGACAACTCATATCGAGTTATACTTATTATAAAACCCAGGTTGTGTGTGTGTGTGTGTGTGTGTGTGTGTGTGTGTGTGTGTGTGTGTGTTCGCTTATATATGGGATCGGATTTCCTACATTTTTCAACCGATTTCAACAAAACTTCACATTTTTTTTTTGGCAGGTAGTGTTTCTTATTGTCTTGCACACTTTTTTCTTTATTTTTACATTCAGAATACTTTAAAAATCCCATTTACAAGACAATTGTTTATAATAAAATTCTATTCAATCGGTAGACTAATAACGTTGGTTTTGACCAATTCGTAAAAAAAAAAAAAAAAAAAAACTAATTAAAACATGCGTGTCCGTCAACCTTAAACAATAATCTTTGTCAATTTTATTTTTCAATCTTTATGATGGTCGATACTTGATCTATCTCTTACTGTTACATCCCCGGGCAACGCCGGGCTCTACTGCTAGTACTTTCTATATACATAAGTAAGAGCGAGCAACGTTGTTCTTTGACTGACAAACATTTAGAAGATATTTTCAAAATATCTTCTATCAATATTAAAACAGAGCAGTGTCTCCGATTGAGTCATATTTGTGCATGTGAAGTGGCTAGTGACTTGAGGTATTGAGAGAATTAATAATTCCGAAGAAAAGAGTAGAGGTATTAGGAGAAAAATATGTGTGAGTGGTCAATCGGATTAAAGTTTGATGGAGAAAATTCTGGTTTAAGAATATTAATTTAAATCCATAAAATACTTATAAGGATGGTATAGAAAGTAAGATTTAGTAACTGATAACCCCGACCCAACTCCATAACACCAAGGAAGTTGGTATGGTATGACTGATTAGTTTTCTAAAAGTCCACGGGATTTTTCGTAACTTTAGCATTTGTTTATCAGGCGATTTCAATGAAAATTGAAATTTACGTCGATTTCAATGAAAATTTTCGAAACTTAGAAATCCAGGCCAAAAATGAAAAATACTTTATGCTATGACCATCTGGGTTATTTAACAAAGATTTTCTTTGAGAAGCTATTTAATCAGGTCTACCACGGACCGAAATCTATATAAACGAAATACCTACGAACAGAGAATTAATTTCAAAGAATTACCCAAAGATCAAAGTCGAACACTAGAGAGAAAACCGGTAATCCTACCCATTCCTGGTCTTGCATTAGATAAAATCCGCCGTAGAATTTTGTTGCTAAGATGTTGACACTTCTGCATTTCTTAACAAATAGGCGTCTCTCAGTACCACAGGGGTAAAAAAAGAAGTGAGCAAGATGAAACAGCACCATAGCTGTTGTACAGTTTTTAAGTTTCACCTTTAATTAAATTGTTGAAAATCTTTTCAGCTACGCCGTTTCTTCTGTTGGCTCGTTCACACCTATGAAGGAACATTAGGATCGAAATCTCGTCCAGACCAACAAAGCCACGGTCTGTCATTTCCGGCAGGTACACAAGGGAGAGAATCCACTAGACAATACGAATTCCGATTAAGGAAACGAATCAGCGAAATTGATTGCATCGAAGTGTGACCACCTGCATCGAAGTGTAGCCACACCTTCGAAACCTAGACAGGTGAGCTGTATTTCGTGACTAGCACAATTACGTGTTTTGTCTGGTGGGGTCGAGTCATAAAATATATTTCCAGAATATGATAATCCTGTAATCGAGAAGAGATGCCACATTTCTCATTAAAATCAAAGGTGACGCAATTTTTACTTTTTTTTTAATTAGAATATTTAATTATTAGGTTGGTGCAAAAATAATGACGTAATAATGTCGTTTTTTGACTTTAAAAAATACGTCAAAAAACGACATTATTACGTCATTATTTTTGCACCAACCTAATAGTAAGCAGTATTAGTAAGCAGTTTTGCATTGACTTGAAACTGTTTAATTTTTCTCTTTTGGATAATTTTTTTTCCTCATTTAAAAGAATGAAATAAAAATTAAGTTATTTTAAAATTGAAAATAAAATAAATTAATGCTTGTACGTTTTATACCATTTTATATCGTCAATCCTTCAAGGGTGGGTTCAGAGTTTCATCCTACTCACTTTTTGATAAAACAGGAGTAAACAGAAAAATAAATTTAATTTTCTTGGCTTTAATGACGATGAAATTGAGCTGAGCTGTATCATTTATTTAAAATCATTTCTGGTATTTATTATTAAAATTAATCATCATTTTCTATTTTTTTTTTTTTTTTTTTCTAATGAAACATTAACTTCTAAAACTAAAAGGAAGTAATGAGAGAAGAAAAGTTTTTCAAGTCTCTTATCCTTTCCTTTACAATTACTTTTAAAGACGCTAAAGAAAAAAAGACAAAACTCACACTCAAAGAAACATCAATTAAAAATCATATTTTTGCAATATAAGAATTGTAAAAATGTAACAGGGTAACGACGTTTTAAAAGTAGGAATGTAAAAATGGCGTTTGAGGATTTAAATTCAAATAAACAGAAGATTAAAACATGGTTTGGCAAATTCAACTGTGGCTTCGTGGGGCACGAACCTTGAACTAGTAATTGGAAGAAGGAAATGATAAGTTATGTTGATAACTGATAAAGTGCAGATATCAGTGCGAAATACTTTTTTTTATTAACTCCACCTGGGTGGTTACAGGGCTTGTTTGAAAAGTGTTAGTACAAGGTTTGAAAACTTAAATGGGAAATTAATTTGAAGCTGTGGCCTAGAGAGAAACCAGATGTTCCTTTTTTTGTGACAATCGTCTGCAATCTTTATAATTATCATTATTTTGATTTCTGGCGAGAAATTCTTCACCAGTAAGAAAGCCATTTGGATAATTTAAGGGAATATGGAAATAATAAACCGTAAGCTATGAGCGTTGTCAATTGTCATTTTTCTAAGGCCTGGCTAGGTAAAGTGAAGTATTAATCATTGTTTAGCAGTGAGGATTTTTTTCATATAAGCAAGCGCGCATTTCTCTTGGCAGCCATATTCCGTGAGGGGAGCAAACCATCTGGATTCGATAGCGCACTCGCATTTCGCCGAAAAAAAAAAATACAGTGAACATAGAATCATTCGGCGCCATTTCGTAGAAGTTAAATTCTGTAGACTTTTTTTCCTCTTCGCGTTAAATTTTGATACGTTTACAGAACCATTCTGTTTCGTCAATCAAATAACTTTTCTCCCTTTCAAGCCGACCACCAACAACTGGACCGCAACCAACCTCCAGGAGCGAAAGGCTAACACGCTCTGTGGGTGATCGATCTAATTGATTTTCTGCGGGGACATAACGACAGAATGTGGGTCCAACTATTGACGACCGTCGTCAAACAGATAAGTGGAACTAGAAGAGGCTTAACCTCTGTTTAAGAGAAGCGGGACAGAGTTCTACTCTTTTTTTTTCTTGGCCCTTTTATCCGGACATGATGTAGTCGGCTGATACTGACAAATTAACCAATCCACTTGATTATATCTGGTGCAGCAAACCAACCAGTTATAATTATAGTTATGACAAAGATCTGACCACACCCTAGACCACCCTGCTATACAGAATACAATAAAAATCTTGTAAAAAGTTTCCTTAAACTATCAAGGCAGATTAATAGTTCTTCAAAATAAAAATCCGTTTTCTAAGATAAAACAGTTCATGAAAAACAAATGTTTTCCTTAACAATAAAAGAATTATTTTAAGACATTTTTATCTTTATACATTCTTTTTATAGATACAAATATTTAAGTAAATGCTATTTTTATAATAAACAGTATTAAACAACATTTACCGGCCTGAATGTTCGAGAAATTTTCATAGAAAATATTCGTCCTCCGGTAAATGTTTTGTTTAATACTGTTTATTATAAACAGAGCATTTACTTAAATATTTGTATCTATAAAAAGAATGTATAAACATAAAAATGTCTTTAAATAATTGTCGGACTTTGTCCATTTCATAATAAAGGAATTGTTCTTACTTTCTTACTTTCATTTAAAACAACAGTTCATATAAATCAATTCTTTTGTTTTTAACAAAAGAGCTTTACTTACATAGAAAAGTTCGTAAATTCGAAAGATCGAAGATGGAAGGAGTGAGAAAGAAAGACCCATCTCAGGTGTTATTATTTTTCTGGGTGATTTAGACAAAGTATTCTGATTTTAGATACAGATGTTCGCAAAAGAGATAACATCTCACAGCTTTAGAAAAACTATTCGATTGAGATAAATATCTTTGGTTATTGAGAAAGATTTCTTCATTATGAGAATTCTCTCGTGTTTTTAAAGGTTCTTTTTCTTTATTGTACATCAACAGTAGTAGTAGTAGTAGTAGTAGTAGTAGTAGAAGAAGAAGTCTTTCTCATCCCAGATAGTAGTAGTTCACATATTATCGCCTGTTTCATCGAATCCTAAGGATCTCATGGACCGAGCGTGTGAACAACGATGAGGTCTTAGAGAGGTTACAAACAAGGACAAGGATTATACTTAACATCAGAAAGAGGCAGCTGAAGTTTCTGGGACACAAATGAGGAAGGAGGGCCTGGAGAATCTGGTACTCACGGGTCAAATAGAGGGAAAGAGAGACAAGGGAAAGCAGTGCGTGACATACCTGGCGGGCTTCGGCAGATGGTCTGGGGGAGGAAACAGAGGGAAGGCTTGCAAGGGGTAGAAGCTGCAAGGGATAGAGTGAAGTTGAGAGCCATGATCGCCTACGTCCTGAAAGGACATGACAGATTAAATGAAAAAAAAAGACATAATTTCCCATTTATGGAGCAAACAGATGGCTCTAAACTTAGTTAAAATCAACTCCTTAGGGAACGTATACTTTTAATTGGTTAAAAACTCAAACTATCCAAAGAAATCCCGCCTGTTTGCAAACTTTAAATTTAGCAGGTTTTAACATCTGAGTTGAGCCCGCTTTTAATTATATTTTTTTTTTTTTTTTTTCGAATCATGTTTTTTCATAAATCAACAGGCTTCAGTTTGGTGATATTTCAAAATTTCTTTTTTCAAATTTTTGTACATGAATCTTTATTCATGCTTTTTAAAGACGTGACTGGCTTCAGTTTTGCGGTTGCTTTTCTTAATCTAAATATACATTTTATAAGGGGATCTGATTATATATATATATATATATATATATATATATATATATATATATATATAAAGAAAAACAGACCACTTTATGGCTCCATTGTAATAGTTTATTTCACCAGAGACATTTTAAAGTACTCTGGATCTTCAGACTTCACTTTCAAAAGGTGAAACGAAAAATGAAATGAATATATATATATATATATATATATATATATATATAGCTAATATTAGTGGTAAATATATACATACATATGCAAAATATATAAATATATATACATAGGTGCATACACATACATGCATATTTTTTTAATAAAAAATTCCAAGAGGATAGAATCCAGGTAGAACTCAATGTCCAGGACAGAGTAAGGATATAATAAAAAGGCTTAAACACTAATATATATATATATATATATATATATATATATATATATATATATATATATATATATATATATACTAATAATAATAAAAATGAAATGAAAATATATATACTACTACTACTACTACTACTACTAATAATAATAATAATAATAATAATAACATGCATTTTGTTTTTCACCATTTTCCTCAACTCTGAGTTTGATACACATGGTAATTGAAAACAGACTGTTGTAAAATTTAATAAACAGGGTGATCGAAAAGTAACACCCTATTTTATGTATGATGGACTCTCCCGTCTATAGGCAGACGGTAATCACCCTATATATAATCAACTGTAGCGATAGTGGAACAACTCTCTTACTTTATATATATATGTGTGTGTGTATATATATATATATATATATATATATTGTCATCCACAGACAGACTGTATCACAGCTCATCAGTGTGACTAGACATCCGACTGCTTCAAGCCAGGATCGAAACTCGACTGATTTGGCAAGAGTCGGAGATTTTTCTCTTAAGCTATCAGCTCCCAAGAGAGGAAGATGAAATTTTTATGTATTTATTTCAGAGTGTTCGATTCATAGAAGAGATTTTGCATTATCAGCAGTCACTGTTTAGAAATTCGCGTTCTCCCTCTAAAGTGCTCAACTGAATTTTATTTTTTCGCGGGCGTAGGTAAAAATGGTGTCTTAAGGTACGCTATATTTATCAAGGATAGAGCGTATGTAAATATAAGTAAAAAGAGTAGACATTAAGGTTAAGACCCAGCAGCATAAACACAATATTCCGACCATTAGACATTACATCCTGAAGTTTGTGATTACGCATGAAACAGAAAGTCGCCAGCGTGTGTTGGCCTCCCCCCCCTCACACACAAACACATTTTACAAAAAAAAAAAAGTCAAATGCGTTAGTTGCCCACCGTAACGAGACTGACCACAATTTTGACATAAAAAATGTTACTGTGATCAAAGGAGAAACAATTCACTCCGATGAAAATGTCTAGACATTACATCTTGAGAGTGCCTTGATTGCAAGGTCATCAACAATAAATTTGCGTCCGGGCTCTTACAACATTTCGCTATCCCTAGTAAAAATTCTATTATCATAGCGTGGGATATCTACTAGCAAAATGGATATAAAGGCAAAGAAAAATAATCTAAATGAAGCCGGATAGATTTAAAAAAAAAAAAAAAGAAGAAAAAAATTCCCAGTATTCCTCGTTCGTGCGCATGGTTAGTCACACTAACATAACAAATTTTGTCCTATGAAGCCCTAAAAAACGAAACCCGTCACAAGAAATATTTTTCCCACATTGTCATACATTTTACCCAGTGTGTATGTGTGTGCGTGAAAAGACATTTTTATGTTTATACATTCTTTTTATAGATGGTATTTATCAATCCACCCACGGGGATCGAATGTGGCACAAGGCCTTTTTAAAGTGGGTATCTCTGAGCCCGTAGGCCCAGCCAAAAATAAATAACCATCCAAACCCGCCGAGGCGGGCCAGTTCCGTCAACCTCCCCCAACGAAACCCTACCCTTCGACGGAGCTTCGTCCGGGTTCCTCTCTGCAAGCAGAGAGTTCGACAGACACCCGACCCGGCAGCTCACAAAGCGCAGGTACTACACTTTGATCCTAGCCACCGGGCCGAGCGGGTAAATGCTCTGTTTTATATTAAACAGTATTAAACAACATTTACCGGCCTGAATGTCCGAGAAATTTTTACAGAAAATATTCGTCCTCCGATTTATCGGTAAAAGGTTCCGTATAGGATACAGGTTCGAATCCTGTCGGAGGACGAATATTTTCTGTGAAAATTTCTCGGACATTCAGGCCGGTAAATGTTGTTTAATACTGTTTATTATAAAAAGAGCATTTACTTAAATATTTGTATCTATAAAAAGAATGTATAAACATAAAAATATCTTAAAATAATTGTCGGACTTTGTCCATTACATAATGTTTGACGTGTTATATATATATATATATATATATATATATATATATATATGTGGGGAGGAGTTTCGGAAATTTTCTTTTCTTTCAGAAAATAAACCTTCTGCAGCAGTATTTTCACGATTACCCGAATTAATAGCGAAAAAACGAAAATCAGATTCAATTACAAAGAAAAAATATTTATTTCTAACCAGCTAAATAAGGGTCCTTGCAAAAATTCGTCCCTTTTTGCTGAGAATAAGATAACCTATTCTCTGACTAACACTATGTAAAAAAACATAGCAGAAAACAAACTTAAAAATTACAATGCACAAAAAAACAAACAAACAAAAAAGAATAGCGCCCACATGCTGTGTCAATGATAACAATAAAAAAAGCGGGGAGAGTCTTAGCTCTAACAGTATACTTTCAGCCTTTCAAGGTTCAAAAGTTTTTATCTGTTTTCTTTTCTCTCTTGTCTAGACAAGGTTCTCTTCTTGATGAAACTCCCTCCTTTCTTCACTTATTTTCCTCCCTTCCGCCGGGAAATTCCGCCTTTCTTTTACGGCCGCTGGAAGGTGAAAATTTACTTTAACACGTGGTAAAACGCTTTTTTGAAAACGCACGTTTTTGCTCCTTCTTCTCAAACGGCTTTAGCTTCAAACTCCACTTGCGGACTACTTTTTAAACTTTCTTTTCTGAGGCTTCATCAAGAGGACTTCTCAAAACTTTATCTGAAAGGGAAACTTGCCCTCAGCAACTTTGTTACCCATACACCCTTCAGTTATGGGAAAAACGCTGCCTGCCTTTTTAGCAGAGAGAGAGAAAACGAACCTCTTCTCTAAGCGGTCTCGTTTCCAGCTGCTGCTAAGGTCCAGTGCCAGTTCTGCCTTCCCTTTCAAAGGGGCCGGTTTAGCTTTGAAACGTCCAATCACAGTCCAAATATATATATATATATATATATATATATATATATATATATATATATATATATATATATATATATATATCAGCAGATTCTTAGGGCCAGTAACACAATGAGTGTCTTTTGTTCTCCCTTCGCCTAAAAATTTTCAAAGTGTGTTTGTAAAAATGGGTTAAATACAAAAAAAAAAATAGAATATATAAAAACACACAAATATCCAAGCATATCCAAGTTCAAAATATTTTAAAATAAAATGCATATATATATATATATATATATATATAAGGCAGGATGTGTGTGTGCGCGCGCGTGTGTGTGTGTGTGTGTGTGTAACGAATGCACGGCCGCAATTTTCGACGGATTTGCACCAAAATGTACATGCACATGCTCCAAGTTGACGGGAAGGCCAACACCGACTTTGCATTTCCCAACTCCCATCGAAAGTGGAAATAATTGATTTTTTCATGCTTATACGGCAGTTTTCATGTAGTTTGCGGCCATTTTCTACTGGCTAGAATGAGAGCCAATAGCTGGCTGCCACGAATAGGCAGGAAGATTCTATTGGCCAGCGTGAGAGCCAACAGCTGACTGACACGAATGTTAACTAGCATGCAAAAAAAAATCGATAGCTGCATTCGTCACAAGTGGGAAAAATTTAAATCTGCATGGCACTTTACTCCAATTGGCTCATTCGCTTGCTTAAACTCAACCTTGATTCTGATTCCGCAGAAGTGGGTTGGGTGTGAAAAAGTATTTGTTGTTAACATTCTTTTTTCATTCGGTTTTTCCAGTTACGAGTCCTTTTTTAAAGCTAATGGTTTTGTGTTCATTTTGTTTAGTTCTTTTTTTGTAACAGATTTAATGTTTAGTATAGAGCTTAGAAAAAAGTCGCAGTGTGAGATAGGCAAGAAGTAAGGCATGTAGCAACATCAGCACGGCAAAGTGCACTCCTTTAAAGGCAAGGAAGGGCAAAAATATTTTAAGTCAAGTGATAGCGATTGCTGTATGAGTCGTACGATTTTTGAATCAAGCACGGGCAACGACGGGTTATCCTGCTAGTATGTATATATATATATATATATATATATATATATATATATATATATATATATATAGGCTCATATATACTCTCCTACATATCTCATCAATATAATTTAAATACAAATTATGCACATTTAATGCATATATTCAATATAATACGCACAAAAATATAATTCACATATAAAAGCAAATAAGAATATACATCCTTACCTACATAGGTACATGCAAATATCTGAGCACTGTTTTATTATCAGCAGCTCTCACTGTGCAATGTATTAAAAAAAATAAAATGAAAGGAATTAACGAATTTTTATTTTTAATGCGACATATTTTATTACTTCAAACGTTATTTTTAGTGGACACCCTTATTTGAGAAGAACCCGCCGATATTTTTAAATGGTGCTTACTTCATCTACTGGCCTGCGAATTCGAGAAAATTTGATAAATGGGGTGTGCTCTTCGGCAGGATTCGAACATGCGTCCCACTTTATAGGAAAATCCACGGTTTCCCCCATATGTGCATTAGGACAATCGGTTACGAAGAGACTAAGTAAGATTTCTGTTTGCCTTAACGCATATCTCTTAGTTCAAATTTTTATTTCCTTAGTTTCGTACAAGACGCGCAAACAAAGCAATTTCTAAAGCGATAATTGATTTTTGTTTTTTTTGTTTTTTTGGTTTTCCGCAATTTTTATTACTTCAAACGTTATTTTTTATGGATACCAGTATTAGAGTAGACACACTGATTTTGCTTTTCATTTTTGTTTTTTTTTGTTTTTTTGGCGGTGGGGATAGACAGTATTTTATTTAACAATCTGCGTAATCGATAAAACTTTATAATAGTAATCTTACTGTCATGGCTCCTTACCTATAACTACAGAATGAACTCTTCCTAACACTATGTATACTACGCCTCTCAAGAGAGAGGGTCGAATCTAGTCGAGCCGATAGTAGTTCACTCCAAACCAGACTGACAGTCATACTAACACCTTCCACATCTTGTATTATTATTTCGTGTAATATACCTTCATTATTTCTGCTCTTGTGTTCGTGTTGTTCTTCCTTGGTCCTAACCTGGACAATAACAGTGTTTTTTGGGTTTATTTTTTTTGATTTTTGTTTTTTGATAGACAGTATTTTATTTAACAGTCTGCGTAATCGCTAAAACTTTATAATAGTAATCTTACTGTCATAGGTCCTTACCTATAACTACAGAATGAACTCTTCCTAACACTATATATACTACGCCTCTCTTACTCTTGTGTTCGTGTTGTTCTTGCTTGGACCATAACAGTGGCGACGCCGATATTGAAGAAACGAATTCTACACGGAGGATATATAAAAAAAAAAAACAAACAAAAAAACAAACAAAAAAAAACCCTTTTTGCTATCAGTCGTCCATAACACTTACAAAAAATATATTAATATCTGATTTAGTTTCGTCTCTTTATTTTATGGTGCCAGTTTCGCGATTTCAGAGCTTAAATTCGAGCTTGTACATTTGTTTTTAGTTTGTTTGTTGGCACATTTTTGCTGACTTTCCTTTTGCACTCTGGGGTCGAGTAAGCATTTGCACATTAAACTAAGGGTAGGACAAACAATTCTATTACCGCAACTCACCTGGTCACCAAATATATCCTGCTGCTACCACCCTAAAAGCATGGGTTCACTTCTTTCAACTAAGTGAGAGATTTCGGGGTGTAGCTTTAGGATGTGCCTACTAAACAGGCTCCACCCGCACACGCGTGAAAATGAAATAAGTTTAGCGTGATTTTTTAATTATTATTATTCGCGCCCCATCTAAATTAGAAGTAAACCACCACTCAAAACCCTCTGGCGATGTTCCTGCCACAGACTATTTCTTTTAGCGTTCGGTTCTCACTCTTCCCTTGTCTTTTGAACAGGATTAGAGGCTTACCTTTGCTTCCTGTTCAAGATTGGGTTTCCGGTTCCTTCTAAAAGTTTTTCATTTTCTTTCACTCCCAGTAGCCTCTTGGGTCTTAGTGGCATTTTTGTTGCGGATTTGAATCAACCCACAACAAAGAAAAAGGCGAAAATGGTGTTTAAATATAAAAATATAAAATACTTTTATTTTCGTGTTTTGTGCAACTAAATCTTTCTTAGCGTGTATGAGTGCTAAAGTTCTTGTTGTCCTTGTTTGGAGTTGCTTATTAAGATGAAAAGAAATATGATTTCTTTGCGTGTATGTGTGAGAAAGAAGAGGCGAGGAGGAAAGTGTAAGTGTTACGTAGCTTGGTAATGGAGACTAGTGAATGAGTAAGGGAATTTCTTTTAATCCTGGTGTCATGAACTGTTGCCGTTTGTTGCTGTCTCTCTCCTTACTCGTTTGTCTGCCTAGAAACTTTGCTTAAATACCCTTCAAATGGATCACGAAGTATTTTTTATTGTTGGCAGGAATGTGACGATTGGTTGAAAACGTTAAATATTTATTTAGTCTCAAAGCATCAATTTATTGCCGGAAGATGCGCAGTCCTCCGACTCAGAAACCACTTTTTCGTCATTTGGTCTTTAACTGTTTTGGTGTTTATTTCCGTCTTCGCTTCACAGCATTACCACCTTGATTGCGGTGAAATGATGTAAAAAAAAAAAAAAAGAAAAAAAAAGAAAGAATATATAATCGGAAGGTATTGTCTTGGGAGATAAGTGACCAAAAACATGGCCTTGCTCCTGTTTTCCCTCTGCCTCTTCCGAATACAGATACAAAGTCATTTGGTAGTATATTGTTTTGGCAAGAAAAGAATCAGACCGGAAGTAACCGGTGGTTGCCATAGTGATAGAACATATATATATATATATATATATATATATATATATATATATATATATATAAAATATGGCTTCGAATATTTGTGATTTGAGTGTTGCAATAATTGGTAAATATAATATTTAGTTATTGTAGCTAGTTTACAAAAAATCACTAATATTTGTATTTATTAACCCCCTCCCACGAGGTCAGGTTGTGACACAAAGTCGGATTTTCCTTCTCTCTAGTGCAATGAGATGGTGCGGCCTCGGGCAGCTGTTTCCCAGAGCCGGCACCTCTCATTATATTTTTCCTCAGTTGCGACTCTGTCCTTTGACGGAGTTACTCCTGAGGGCATTCTGCCCAAGGGCAGAGACGCAACTGAGAGATGATAAGTAATGTGTTACAAACCACTTGAGAGAGTAAATTTCACTAATATTCTTGGAATTTGGAATATCACTATTAATATTGGAATTGGTTCTTAAAACTTTATATGGAATGATGTAGTTTACAAATAAGAATATGTATGAATTACATTCCTTGTCATGATATCTGCCAGACACAATTATCGATAAAAGTTTGGCCAACTCAGCCAATAATAGAGCTTTATAGATACCATGTGACCGATGGCAACATTTCTGCCAATTTCGGAATATCAAGACCAAGTGAAGTCATGGTAATAATATGTTTAGCCGTTTCCTTATTAGGAAATATTCAGCATTCATTGATTGAAATTTATAAAATCTTTCTGGCAATGTTTAACTTTCGTGCCCTCAAAAAACTGTATGTCAAAGGAACGGTTATTCTCTTGACACCGCAGTTACTGTATACGCATTTGTCTCCCTCGGCAAGATTATAAAATTATGTCAACCAAGTGTAATGCGATATTTATCATTTACCATTTTATAAAGAATTAAATTTGAAAAGAAATCTTTTTAGACAAAAATTGATAAGGAAAATTACAAAATTATCAAAATATGTAAATCAACTACAATATAATATTTATTATTTACCATTGTATAAATAAAACAAGTTTTTTTGTAAGATAAGACCCGTAAAATTGTATAATTCTGTCACAAGGAAAACTTTGTTCATCTCCCCCAATGAATAGGGAAATAGGCACTCAAAATAATGAGTGTTTGTGGTCTTGCCTAAAATCTAAAATTAAAATGTATATTTCAGAAATGCTTTCAGACTATTTTAGTGAACTTGTGTGGCGAGAGCAAATGATAGAAATGCCCGGAAAATCCTTTTTTTTTTTTTCTTTTTTTTTCAAAATTTGTCATTACAGTTACTCGTCGTTATGTGTTTATTTACATTTTCTTATTCACAGACATTTTTATGAATAAAAAAATATTTTCATATTTATTTCTTTATAAAATGATAAATAATAAATTATTTATTATAGTTGGTTTGTGGATTCACTCACATCATACTAGTAGGGATAGCCTCGTGTTCACAGGGATAAAAACATATACTGAAATAACACTAAGAGCATGGTAAATTGTAAATTAAAATCATACAATTTTATTTATTTTGTGTACTGGTGTGTGCACGTTTTCGTTACATGTGTTTTAACATCGGATGTGATAAGGGAAGAATCACTTCATCTTATAACAAGCAATGTGCTGAAGAGAGAAAATAGACGTCTTGACCCTCCAATGGTCGGTAGCGAAGAAAATAAGTTCAGTGTTTTTTGGCATGTAGCCCGTTTTCAGATAGGAAAATTGACTGTTGCATTCTGGGGGAACTTTTATTATTTTGGTTTTATTTAATTTATTTTAAACAAAGCTTTAATGTTATTTGTTTTATTTTATTTGTGATATTTATTATTATTGTTATTTTATATTTTTAATTATTGTTAATAATGATAATGTCCCTACATCACATACCCACCAAATTAGCGGAGCTAATCGGTAGAGAAGGATGCCTCTTTAAAGTAGAAATAATCATTGTTTTTTTGAGAAATACACACTCCTCCCGGAGCGTGAGGTTGTGTTCTTTGATAATGGTTATAATTGTTGAGGTGTCTGTTTTGAATGTTCAGTAAGTTGCTTAGGTTGTTTAGGGGATAATTGTTTAAGATTTATCTTGTTGTGGTTTTGTAGTGTCACTCGTTTTAATCTCTCAGTAGAAACTGTGTGGTGTTTTTCAGAGGAATTTCTATAACAAAGTATTTTTCATGCCTTGTAATTACTTTATAGGGTTCAGAGTAAGGAGTTTCAAGAGGTTTCCTCACTCTGTTCTTAACCAGACAATGGTTGAAATATACACATTTTGTGGTATGAAGGCTTGCTTAGTTGGGTGTAACCGTCCTTCAGAAAGGAGTAATAGGTTCAGCTTAATCAATCTCTCCAGAAAGTCGCTTAATGTCTTCTCTGGTAACAGTAGAACTGTTATGTTTTATTAATGGTTTTGGGAGTAATAACTGTGTTCCAGTTACAGCGATGGCAGGTGAAATGTCGTCTTCATTAGGTACGTTTTTCATTCCAAGAAGAATTATTGGTAGAGCGTTTATCCAATTTTTTTCTAGCCATTATAGCCGTTTTTAGCATTCTATGCTAGCACTCTATTATTCCATTTGTTTAGGGGTGGTATGAGGTTGTACGGAGTTTATGGTCTTTTATGATGCTGGATAAATCTTCGAATTTGCTACCTCTGTCTGTAATGACATGAAACGCTACTTCAAAGCAAGCTATCCAAGTGTTGACGAACGTTAGAGCTACTATACTTAAAGATACTTACTTGAAGATGGGTAGCTTTTATCCATCTTCATTTTCTATTGATGTAGGTAAGAATATATTTTGCGGTTGCTGGGGGCAACAGTCCAATGATGTCGATATGAACTGTTTCGAATCGTCCAACTGGTTGGTAGTTAAAAGAGTGTAGTTTGAATCTTAGTATGTCTAGAAATTTTGTTTTGACAGTCTTAACATCTTCTAACCGTTTGACATATATTTTTGTCTGTATGGTCAGTAGTATCTTGACTTTATCAACTTTGCTATTGGCTTAAGACCATGGTGAGATATTGTGTAATGTATCGAAGATGTGTTTGTGAAGAGATTCTGAAATGAACGGTTTTGCTGTGCATGTTGTTGTGTCACAGAAGCAGGTTGAACCTTGATAGTTATATGATTTGAGGTTATCCTTGTTTTTAGAAATCTCATCTTTTTCTTGTGATATTATAGAAGGTATGTCTCATGGGTCAATTGTGACTGATAAGGCTGGTCGTGAAAGACAATCAGCAACTATGTTTTCTTCTTCTTTGATGTATATCACGTCTGTGATATATTCAGCAATGGTTGAAAGATGTCTTTGTTGTCTGTCTGATTTGAGGTGTGTATTTTTTTAAAATGCTGATGATAAGGTTTTGTGATCAGTATATAACGTAACCTGTTTAAATTCTATCTTTGGTCTGAAAAATGTTGAGTATTTCTTTTTTATATCCGTTAGTTTTTTAGAATGGAAGCCTATAGTGATCGGGGTATCATCTACAATCTGTAGTACTGTTGCATAGCCACAATTATCAGTCATTATATGATGATGAATGACTCTGGGTAACGATGTGTTAATGCTGTAATTTCTGCTAGAATATTCTTGATGTTCTGAAATGCTTCTTTTTGTGGGGAATTTATTTGTAGTGATTTTGCAGTTTGATATATCTGATGAGTTCTCTTAGGGGTAGTAATATTTCAGCTGCTTTTGGAATTAGTAACCTGTAAAAATTAACCAATTCAAAAACTCTGTGTATGGATTTAGGGTCGTTTGGTTCTGGAAATTCTTGAATTTTCTGCTTGGGATTAAAACTTTTTGACTGATATTATATCTTAGGAAGTTTATACTGTCTTTGAAGAATTTACGTTTATCCAAAGATACCTGTAAATTGTTTTCTGTAAGAATTGATAGAACTGTCCGTACAATGCTGGGTCTGTATTTCTGGGGATACTAAAATGTCATCTATATAAACAAAGATATAGTCTATGTCCATAAAAGATATTTTAATCCATGAAACATTAGAAAGTAGCACTACTATTACGTATGCAGGAAGGCATGAATAAATATTCAAACAGAACGAAGGATGTAATGGCGGCTGTTTTTCTCGATGTCTTCGTCGCTCATGGGTATCTGATAATACACATGTAACAGGTCTATCTTAGAAAACACGTGTTTATTATAAAGTTTGGATCCTAGGGTATTGAAATTGGGCAGGTGATATTTATCAGGCTTAGTTAAGAGGTTTAAATGTCTATAATCACCATAAGGTCTGTACTAACCTGAAGTTGATTTTGGTACTAAGGTTAGTGTTCATGCCCATAATGATTTTCAGGGTTTCATTATAGCAGTGTGCATTTTATTTATGATATTCATTATTATTATTATTATTATTAATTAATAATAATAATAATGTTGTTGGGATTGCCATGAGTTTGAATTTGTTATCAGAAGGTTTTTATATTAAGATGTTTAGTTTACGGGCATGTTCACCATATTAATCCGCAACAATATAGAATATAGACATTCAAAAACGAATCAATCACAAGGCAATTGAGTAAGAAACACCGATTATGAGATTCCAATAAAACAACATGCATTTATGTACAATTAATATACAATTTGAAAACTTGTAGTTTGATAATGCAAGAAATTGACCATTGATAAATGTGGGTTTCTTATTGATTTACAGTTCAAAATTGTTCAAGTGTTTAAGAACTGGTCAAACAGAGTTAAGTGGAAACTATTATTTATACAGAAATTTGTGTAGTTTGTATGCGTGAATAAAGTAGGGTTTAATTGTCTAAATTCTCCAGAGTTGTTTACCTTGGATTATTTAGATATTTGATTGAATATTTACGAATACTTGTTAGTAGTGAGTTATAATCACTTTTTAATATTGTAAGAAATTGTTCCTGGTAGAGCGAAATGCTGCGTGTGTTGAGTCAGAGAAATTTGTGCGGCAAAAATGTAGTGGTTATGATTTTTACTGGCGTGGATTCGTTTGGCACTTCTCCAGGATGAAATTCTGACTGCCTTGAACCGATCTGAACGCTTCCTTTTATTTAGTTCTGGAAATAGGAATCGGCTCCAAACGGCTAGGCGCGAAAAGATATTTTGCGTGAATTTGCTACAGTTTGAGCCAATGAAAAGTCTAGTTCACTGGAAATAGAAATCGGCTACAAACGGCTGGGCGCGAAAAGATATTTTGCGTGAACTTGCTACAGTTTGAGCCAATGAAAAGTCTAGTTCACTGGAACAACGGTGTTGATTGGTTAATAGGTAATTTTGAGGTAGAGTGTATTATTCCGGAGGGGTGAAAAGGTATGTATGACTATTCCATCAATGTCTCTACAGGTTCGCATATTTTTATAATCTTGTAAATATAAAATTATTCTTGTAAATAAACAATGTAATAAATAAATTGTGTTTAATATTTTTGTTGTCAATTTCCAAGAATAAAGAAAATGTATAAATCCACTTTTATGTGTTTGGGTTTTATTAAGATTCTAATCATCGCTCTTTAAAGCAATAAATATTGCCGAGGGAATGAAAAGCAAATACCGTAATAGCGGTGTCAAGGTAATAGCCTTCCCTTTTTTATTTTTTGTATATAATCGTTCTCCAACGATAAATATTTTCATAAAATCATTCACTTCGCCTAAAGTTCTTCGTGTTATCTATTTCCTCGCTCAACTGTTTTTATAAACTCTTTTTTTTTTTGGTTTTGTTGCAGTAGGTGCATATTGAAGTCACTTCGTAGTTACCAGATTCTTGCAGCACTGTTCATAGTTAAGCTAAAAACCGAGGCAACAATATTTTGCAATAGTAAGTGACGAATGTAAAGAAATGAATGAATTTCAACAAGGCGATATTTAATATTTTTTTTGTTTTTGTTTTTATATAACTGAATAAAAAAAAAGAAAATACTCAAGTATGCATGCAAAAGAAAGAAATTGATGGGCGATTCACGTGTGTGTGTGTGTGTGTGTGTGTGTGTGTGTATGAGAGAGATAGGGGTAGTTCAGCTACTAAGGTAAGTACTTCCACTAAATCGCTAAAAAAGGGCATACCATGATGAAAAAATGTCCCAAAATTAATAAAAACAAATTAATTAATAAAAATAAATGTCCGTTATTATTAAGAGGAAAAACAAAAGTATTTTTAAAATTCTTTTTTAAATCTTTTTTATTCCTTTCGAAATTTGTGTTAAAAATCTTGCTTTTTTTTTTTTGTTTTGTAGATGGTGTAACAAAGTTCGTAATGGACATTTTCGCGCCTGATTTCCGGTAAAATATTAGGTTGGTGCAAAAACAATGTCGTTTTCTCACATATGTTACTTTTATATACGATTTCTGAATTAATTCATTGATATATATAGCCATGTTATATATCATTTTGAAGCGCGTTTTTTCGCTCTATCGAATCGTGTTATTCGTTACCGTTCTCAATCTCTTCATTCATTTTTTTGCAGGCTTTTCGACAGCATGGACAAAATTCAAATCCGCACGATTTTCTTGTTCCAGTTCAAACTAGGCCGAAAAGCTGCCGAGACAGCTCGTGATATCAATGATGCATTTGGCCCAGGAACCACTAACGAACGTGTGGCACAACGGTGGTTCAAGAAATTTCGCAATGGTGACGAGAGCCTCGAAGATGAAGACGGTCGCGGCCGGCCGACTGCGGTTGATAACGAACATTTGAAAGCCTTAATTGAAGCCGATCCTCGCAAAACCACACGAGAAGTTGCTGTTGAACTCGAGGTCGACCACTCAACAGTCGTTCGCCATTTAAAGCAAATAGGGAAGTCAAAAAAGTTGGATAAATGGGTGAACGATAATCAAAAAAATCGTCAAAAAACGACATTATTTTTGCACCAACCTAATAACATTAATTTTAAAATTCTTGCAAAAATCAGATAATTGTTTGATTCTAATGAAAATTTCAGGACTTATTCACAAATGAATTTTTATTTGAAATTATTATTTTTAGAAAATTTTGGTAAACACTCTTTTTTTTTTACATCTATTACCCCCACCCCTTACTTAATTTCATTAAATTTTCTAGAATTTAAAATCGTCAACGAAATATTTTATTATAAGTTAAAAGCAGGACTTCTTGGAGAATGTAACTCATCAAGTTTTTTTCAAACGCTTGCCAAGTGTCCTCAAATAAACTCCATGTCGTAAAATATAAAGTGCAATAAAACTGCTTAATTATTTAATTAGGTAAGTTTAATTGTTTTTACAAATAATATATATTACGGACATTATAGTCTGAAGAAAAATTATTTCGATGAATAATGAATTTTTACAAGAATTGTTTGTATTTTTCTTTTTTTAATTATAAAGTTTCAAAAATGTTTTTAAATTCTTCCAAACATCGTCAAAGTTTGGTCATGAAGTTATTAAGTGAAGAGTATACTAAGCGAAAAGTGAAAAATCTACTACAAATCACTCCACAAAATATTTTTACAATAATTAAAAATAATTTTTGGTCTTTAAATATTATTTATTTTTTATAGTATGATGTTTCATATGCAACATGATCGTTAAAAGGTCACTTTTTCAAGGGTTGTCCTCCTTACGCTCATAAACCTTTTTAGTTTTTTTTACTTAGTTAAGAAAAATAACTTGTTTTTTTTTAATTTTTTATTCTTTTTTGTGAGTTATATTTTGATAAAAATCCTTTATTTTATTTTAAACCCAATGTTTAGTTTAATTAATTATACTCTTTTTCATTTACATTTGAAATTAGTTACTATCTCATTTTATTTTTAACTGCGGTAGGTACCTCCACTCATTCTCGATACCAAAGTTTTAAAAATGAATTTAAAAAACAAAAATGAAAATCTTTCTTGAAGCTTTCATTTTTAGCTGTAATTGAAAGTTAAATGATTAAAAAAAATATTTTTTTACTATTTTCTGTAAGCAAAATACTCGGATAATGTTTTTCGTACTTTTTTCGTCAGTAAAAAAAGCGATTAAAAATCTTGCCTTTTTTTGTAAACAAAAGTTACTTGTTTTTTAAATTTTTAAAATACAATATATTTTTCTGAAACGTTATTTGAAAAAGATTAGCAAATTTAAAATTAAATTAATTTGATTTGAAACAAAAAAATTAAAATGTGTAGGCCGCTGACGGAAAAAAAATAACCCAAATTTTGAACACGGTAGAACGGATTAAAAATTTAGAGTTAACTCAATAATTTATAAAATGTTATTAATTTAAAAAATGTTTATAGCATTCTAAATTTTATTATGTTTTCTGGAAGTTTCTTCAATCGTAAGGTTAAGTACCTAAAAAAATCAATAAAATATTAGATTATTGCTTAAAATACTTTAATTTTTTTTAAATTCCTGGTAATTAAAAAACAAAAACAAACCGTTCTTACTTAGAATTGGTAAATTCATGTCAATTCTGGTCCACTATAGTTAACTTGTCAACACAAGACGTGAAAATAACCCCATGGTCATGAAATGCTTGTATAGAAAATTTTATGCTATAAGTAATATTTGTTTCAGAACAGATTAATCTAACTTTAAATTTGCTAATTTTCTGCAAATAACGCCTCAGAAATATATTTGCAAGGTTTTTAAAACCGAGTATTAAGTTTTGTTTACAACCTCTCAAAAAAATAAAAATAAAAATGGCCATTTCGATTGGTTTTTCTGAAAAAAAATGAATCTACTAAAAATCATTCTAATTTCTACTTGAAATACGCCACAGTATTTTGCTTTCTGGAATTAAAAAAAATAATCCTCTAGCTTTCAATGGAGGCTAAAAAGAAAGCTTCAAGAAAGATTTTTCATTTACGAAAATACATTTAGACCATAGGTATACCGAATTTTGGAGGTACCTACACTAAAGAGAAAGCTACCCCTACTATGGAACAAGGTTACTGTAGTGATACTAGCAAATTAGTATGCATAATTTGCATAAGCAGAACTGAACATTCAATATAAGTTGACCAAATAAGGACACAGGGTGAAGAGGAAGAACGAAATGACGAAGAGATGTCAGTTTCATCTGATATTGAGTTGATAGGACAACCATTACACAAGGAAACGTCAGAGGAAACAATGCAAGAGGAAGAAGGACAGAAGGACTCTGAAAGTCCAGATGAAGACCGGAGTATGCAAGAGGACACATGTGACTACAGCTTAGACCGGGACAGATCGAGGTCTCCCAGGGAAAGAAATACGGGAAGGAGAGAAAGAGAGCAGAATGACGAAAATATCAGAAGGAGTACAAGAGCAACGAGAGGGATAAAGCCCTTAAGGTTTAGGAAGATGTAGTAATACTAGCAAATTAATATGCATAATTTGCATAAGCAGAACTGAACATTCAATATAAGTGGTCTCTGAGACTAACCAATTATAAGTACGACTTAGCAGCTGATTAGTGCTAATATCAACTTCACGACAGTTACTTTTACCGCATGCAATCTGGAAAAGAGACAAAGTGAAAACCGGAACTGCCAGGTTCTTTTACAGTTGCTTAGCAGCGTCACCTAATGTCTACTTGGCGATAAGCCACTGTTTAAAGTATTTCATAAAGTCACTGGATCCAACCAAAGCTTTTATCCACTGAGCCATGTCCCCTTGCGTTCAATATCTGGCTACTGCAGTGGTGAACAAAAACTGTTGCGTTAGAGGGCGATAAATGAGATATCAGGAAGGGGTATGGCACGTGGAACTAGAACACAACAACCTCGGTGGGCGAAATAAAAGGTTCAGTTCGAAATTCCAATCACCTGAAGAAGGCTGGAGTGTACAATGACCGAAACGTCGTGAATATGGCAACAAAGATGAGGACAACAGTTCAAAGAATATAGTGTAAATAATTACAATACCACATCTCAGAGATATAGACAATATCTTTCTTGTCCCTTAATTTATTTCATAAAATCTTTCTTGTCGCTTTTTTTTTTTTTCTTATATACAGTGTAACCCGGATATAAGAGTTGTCGGGACCGGAGAATAAGTATCTTATATCCGGGTTTCTCTTATATCCGGGTTTGGTCTAATTTATATACATTAACACAGGCTCTAACTTGGAACCAGAGAAAATCTCTCTTATATCCGAGTCTCTTATATCCGGGTTATACTGTACATTCTTTCTTGTCACTTAAAATCTTTCATAAAATTATTCTTCTTGTTTAATGTACTTCATGAAAACTTAAACATAAATTTCTCATTCCACAGATTATACGGCATGTGCCAAGAAGGGTATTTCCAACACAGTACTATTACGACAAAAAGATCTTTACTTATCCAGGTACATTTTAAATCAATAGTCAAATCAGAAGCAGACATTCTATTAATTGAATACACATTAAAACATCGACTATTTCATCATCCCACTCAGTTCTTCAAAACTGTAAGGAAAAGAACAATATTTAAAACTTTTGTCTTATTCAAATATTCTAAAAGTTCTGAGTTCATTCAAAAACTCATCTTTGTACATATACTTTTACTATATAATAAACCTGTTGTCGTTTTTTACAGTAGAAAGTATTTTCAATTTCCAATCTCACAATTTGTTCTCCTTAAGTGTTATTATGAACCATGGAAAAAGACTAATCAGAAATCTTCTTTGCAGTCACAGATGCTAAAACTTTAAAGTTTTTAAACTAAACAAATGTTTGTTGTGAGATATTGAATTGCTTACTTGAGATTTAATTCAGTAAGATTTCAATCAATTATTAGAAATTTGAAATACATCCATGCCACTCAAGAAAATAATGTCTGACATATTTAAAACTTTTGTCTGAGTTCCTTCAAAACTCATAATCTTTATACATATACTTTTACTATGTAATAAACCTGTTATTTTTTTGACAGTAGAAAGTATTTTCAATTTCCTTTCCATTTTTTGTTCTCACAACTTTTACTGCTAAGTGTAGATAAGGACAATCGGACTGTAACTACACGTCGCAGTTATAAAGTTTTGAAAGCTCGGCTACTACTGCTACTACTAAAGCTTGCATTTTAAAGCAAAATGTATATAGAATAAAGAGACATCGAAAGTGGGATCGACGAGCCGAGTTCAAATTCCAGCCCGGTCTCTTGTGTTCATGAACTTGAATCCATTTCTTACCTCTCCTCCTGTGCTTAAATAAGGGTTAAATAGCAGGATCTTTAGACTTGGGTGATAGCCAGTCTAGGAGAAGGACAACTCTAAATTCCGAATTGCGGAGAAGATAATGGGAAGCTATTCCACTAACTTTCCCAATGAGTCATGGCAATTGACAGATAATAAAGAAAAGGAAATGTGGAGAGTCACGATCACTTACATGCTGAAGGCACAAGACATTAAAAATAGAATATCGTAAGTGTTGTAGAAGGATATTACTTCCTTGAAATTGTGAAGTTATATTTCAATAAATTAATCACAGTTCATGTTTCTGTTGCACTTGCAGCCGCCACGGCGCACCCGGTGACTCTTCACGGAACACGGAAAGAAAAAAACGTAATTTACAGCCCATGTCTTTCTTTCTTTTTTTTTTAAATTTCTCATACGACTCAATAATTACAAGGGGAAATATTTTTCTTCGTAGACATTTTTTTTCTCATTCTGGTCGTAAAGAATTTTCTGAACAACATTTGACAATCGTTTTCACATATTGTTCAAATTTACTTTATAACTAAGATTTATAAATTACGTAAAATGAGTTTAACAAAGTACACCACAAAGAACGATTTGAACTGCAAGGTAAGCTGGATTCATTTGGGACGGGCATTAGAACAATCCAGAACATATACTAAAAGCAAACCGCCCGCATATGGATTGAAAATGAATTCAGTAAATACACAAACATAGAAAGGGGCGCAAGTCAAGGATGGGTCGCCTCACCAGATTTATTTATCCTTTACAGTGAGACGATATTGATAGCCATAATCTTAATATAAGATATTAGGTTGGTGCAAAAATAATGTCGTTTTCTTACATATGTTACTATGTGAGAAAATGGCATTAATTTTGCACCAACCTAATATTTAATATATTTTCTGTTTATAGGTTATTTTAATAGATACAATTTACTTAAGTAAATGCTTTTTTTTTTTTTTTTTTTTTTTTTTTTTTAAACAGTATTAATTACATACACCAGCCTGAATGTTCAAGAAATTTCGTAGAAAATATATGCTTCTCTGACAGGAATCGAACCTGTAACCCCAAAGTGAACTATCATTTGATCTGAATCGTCTGGTTAGCAAAGTCCGAATTACTATTTATAACCAAACGCTTCTTTGTAACTGAATGGTTAACAGCACATCAGATCAAATAATGGTTCCCTTTGAAGTTACAGGTTTGATTCCTGTCGAAGAAGCACATATGTTTTAAGAGATTTCTCGAACATTCAGGCCGGTAAATGTAATTAATACTGTTAATTTAAAAAAAAAAAAAAAAAAAAAAGAAGCATTTACTTAAATAAGCTGTATCTATTAAAATGACATAGAAACAGAAAAAAATATATTAAATAATTGTTGGACTTAATCCACTTCATAATATAAGATATGCAGATGACAGTGTTGATAGAAGACACGGAAAGGAAAATACAGGCACTCAATCATAAGGCAGTAAAAGGAAAGCGAGAAGAAAGGACTAACCATAAATTGTAAGAAAACGGAATTTATGGTTGTCAGTAAAAGGAACCACTCAAAATGCGAGCTACAAATTGGCGACACCAAAATCCAGTAAGTACAGATATTTAAATAATCTAAGATACGTTTTAACAAAGGACGGAAAATGTGACACCGAAATCCGAAGTAACATTGGAATAGCGAAAGATGCCTTCCAAAAGCTAAGCAAAGAAACTTTCATTAGAAACAAAGAAACGAGTGCTGAACAGTTATGTAATATCGGTCCTTCTACAGGACAGTGAATGCTGGACGATCTTCTCACGGATGGAGAAAAGACATGAGGCAGCAGAAATGTGATTCTACAGAAGAATGCTAAGAACAACATGGGCTGAACACGTGAGCAACGAAAAGTTTTAGAGAAAATGGAAGCAAAAAGGACACTTATACTTAGAATCAGAAAGGGACAATTGAAATTTCTAATAATGCTGAAAGAGAACATAGAAAATTTAACGCTCACAGAACATGTTGAAGGCCAGAGAGGCAACGGAAAGTAAAGAATAACAAACTTAATGAGCTTGTGTGGATGGTTAGAACAAGGGTTAGGAGAGATAGCAAAAAGTCAAATATTGCAAAGAGCTACATAGAACAGGAAAGCCATGATAGCCTAAGTCCTGCACGGACACGCCATATAGAAAAAGAAGTCATAGTAGTTCACTATTTTAACTGACATTTTTTTTTTGCAACATTCCCTCATTTGGAACATTACATTTTGTTAATAAGTTTCAGACAAAATAAAAACCACTTCTTCAATTATTAAGAAGATATAATATCCTTATTGAGTAGGTATCAACTTAAAATAATATTTATAAAAACTATAAAATAAAAATACTAATAAATTTAGTTGCTTTCTTACATAATATAAGAAAGCAACTAATATACCAATACACGACTACTGAAATAAAGGAGAACAAAAAATGTATTTTATTCTGGACAATCAGAGCGAAACCGGTTTGAAGGACGGATTTAATGATATGTGCGCCCACTCTCAATGAGCAAAGAACGTATCTCAGATATTTCAAGTGCTTTTTTTTTTTAATTTCTCAAAGGCGATCTCCTGTCTTTGTCCATTGAAACTCGGTACTCTTCTTCCTTATTTCGTTAAATGGCTCCACAAGGTCACTATATTCCGGTAGATATCTGTTATAAAAACTGGTTAATCCTCTTTTTATTTTTTTATTATTATTTCTGGGTGCAGCTAGCTTTGATATCTTAGTAATGTGTTTATCATCCGGCGATATACCATCTTTAGATATTTGATATCCTAGGTACGAAATCTTTTCACAATTGAACTCGTATTTATCGCGATTAATTATCATACCCGCGATATTTAATTTTCTCAAAACTTGCTCTGTTTTACTTTTGAGCTCTTCTTTACTGCGCGCACCAATGCCAGTGTCGTCCTGATATACAATTACATTTTTAATCCCCTCTAAAACGTTTTCGATGTTTTGTTTTTTGAAAATGTGACTTCACATTTTACTCCAAACGGCAGACGAATCCTTCTTAGTAATCCATCAGAGGTGTTCATTGTGGTGACTTGAAACTTGCTATCATTTTTTTATCTGATTATATGCTGACCGTTTAAAAGGTCAGCTTTAGCAAAGTATTTCATACCAGCAAACTCATGGCACGATGTTTAAAGGTTTGGCAACGGGAATGAATCCGATTAGAACTGGTGATTCCCGCTCACTTTAGAAGTGTCCCAAATTCCTAAATCTCCATTGGGCTTGCGTATCGCCACAATAGGTGAAGCCCAGTTGCTACCATCCTAACTAACTTTTTCTAATATTTCTTGTTCCACTATTTTGTTCAGTTTAGCAACCACCAAGTGTAGTATGTGAACTAGAAATATTCGAGCTTGAAAATATACTGCTTGACTCGCCTCGCATCCCCTTAATAATCTAACATCCGGATCTACAGACTTCATTGAATTTACCAGCTTCGATGTATCCACTTTTAACACGTCTTTTAGGAATAAAAGACGGTGGTTTTTAGCGTTTTCCACCAACCTTATGGGCATTATCTCGAATCTATCTTGCTAATCAGATTCACGACCTATCCATACAATCGCATTTACTCATTCACCCCAAGAAGACATCCTTCATCATTCACACCTATATATAACAATGCTAACAAGGAAACTACAAAAATGCCCCATGACATAAAAATCTCTCATATACAAATGTCCATAGAAAAAAATATATAAAAATATAGTGATGATATGCAATGAGGAGGGAGGGGATGAACCTTAAAAAAAAAAAAACTAAAATATGTCAAAACTAAAAATATGCTAGTAAGACCGGTCTACCCCTCAAATTAAGAGTGGCCGCTGTATTCTGTCTTCAGACAGAATCAAGACGCTCCCTCACTAACGGAGAGGGTAGGATAGAATAAATACCGGTATGGGAAAAATCAAAGACTGTCCCAATTGAGATGAAAAAGCAGGCTAAAAATAAACTGAGGAGGTAGGTAATCTCGATTGGATTATAACAAGAGAGGAAATCGGGGAACGACACTTACTGACATTAACTAGGTACCCGCAGAGAGTCTATCTTAACCAGGGAAGGGTTCCACATGAACCCCCCCCCCATTGTGACTAAGGGGGCTTAAAAAAGAAAATCAAGGTTAGCCCCGTCTACACGAACCAATCGCAAGATTCCCGCTATCTGCGTCGTCTAAATCACCATTCTTGCTACGGTTAGCAGCTTTAGAGACACCATCCGTTTGCAACCCAGAATACAAGGACGACGTATTATCGCACGCGTATGCAAGAGCAATAAGCACGAGTTGTTTGAGAACCATACGAGCCGTCAACTCGCCGATATAGTCCCAGAAGGGGCGCACCTAAGGACAATATTAGAATACGTGCGAAGCCGTTTCTTCTAAGCCAAGGTCACAACAATGACAGTCAGGCAAACGCGCCAAGTCCCATCTGAAGGCTACGTTATTAAGAGATAGCTAATTCCGAACCAATCGCCAGGTAAACGAAAACACTGGGTTGCTGAGGTAATCCGCCGCTGGTGCCCAAGTTAAAAAAGACCGTCAATAAGCCGGGCCGCCCACAGAGAGGATCCTTCGTGACGTCCTCCACTAATTCCCGATACAAGACACTCCTAGGCCGCTCGACACTCCCGGGCGAATCTCGACTGATTCCGGAGCTCACGACGGCGCTCAGCCCTAGAAAAGGAAGGACTGATGGTAAGGCTAGGGAAGACGTCACTAACATTCCTCTCTATAATCGGGTCCCATGTCAACACACAGCGTAGGAAAGCCAACCTCGAGGTGTGACGGTAACTTACCAAGTGTGGCATTCCTAGCCCCCATGACACGGACGTTTTGGTACAGACATTTCTGTTGACATAATGCTTGCAACTACCCCACAAGAGGAAGGGGATCACATTCTTATGCTCCTTACAGAGAGGAAGTACAGACAACCGGTAAAGGATGAGAGGAAAGACCTAAGTGGCACACGCCTCAGCCTTACCCTTCAAGGACAACTACCCTCGAAGCCAAGTCCGGTCGTATGTCTGTAACCGGGTCTAGGTGGTGTTCATACCAATTTCTTGCAGTTTACTTATCACGGAAGTTGCAGGTTTTCCAGTACAGATATTGGCCCACCCTGTCTCGCCTCGTTTAATCTTATAATTATTATTTTTACTAGTAGCAGTGGTGGTGGTAATGGTAGTAATGTGGTCTAACAATTACTAACGTATCGTCAGATCAATTCTCCCTCGTCGTCTTGTGCTAGTATGTTCACCTATCGTCTGGTTCACACTCCTCTCTAGCCCTTTGAACAGGAACAGGGGTTTATTTCTTTTTTCTTGTTTAGGATTTTGTTTCCGATCCTTCTAAAGTCTTCTTGTTCTGTTTCACTCCCAATAGTCTCTTACATCTTAGTGGTCTTATCACCTTGCTTGGGGTGAACTGATTAAAAAAAAAAAGTTGTAAGCTTAGTAAGTGAAAACTATTGACAAAAATTTGTCTTACTAACTGGCATGTGAAAACCAGAGATCCGTTTTTTTATTCATGTAAGCAATATGGCAAACAAACAAATCAATATTATTAGATTACAAAAATCATTTCCAGCATTAACCCTTTAAATTTGACATTCTTCAAAATTTTATAAGAGGATGCAAATAGGAGCTATCAGGGATTTTTTCTTTTCTTTTTTTATTTGAACTTGTTTCAAATCTAAATTCGTATTTCAAATAAAATTGATATCCGTAGATTAATACTGCCAAGCAGACGATATATCAGCGTCTACTAGTTCCTATTTGAACGTCAATTAAAGCAATTGGTTGTGCTTTTGAAATCGAGCAAATGTTCAATTTTAGAAAGAAAAAAAATCAACAATCGTATGGATTACGAAATCGAGATTTATCCGGTTACTAGTGTCACGAAATATGAGTCACGTGACATAGAACAAACAAAACTCTTTGTATGTTTCAATCTGAAATATTTTTTCCTTTTAAGGAAATCCGCAGATTAAAATAACCAAATCCTTGTACATTGGCAAAGATATGCGTTCGTGACAGACATGTTTTTATTTTTATGTTTTTTTTTTTTTTTCCAAAAATATTTTCTCTGGATCTCGTTTTGGCCTTGAGAAATGTTTTCTATTTATTTTTTTTTTTTTGGTTTATTTCAAGCAGTTTCCAAGTATGTTGCTCTCGAGAACACGTCGCGTCACTTGACAGAGGTTAAATCGTAATCGTGTCGAAGCTGAGGACAATACACTTAGAGGTTTAATAGTAATTATCTCCGTTAGACTCAGAAGCTGGAGACTTGACAGTTAGAGGGTTAAGCAAAGTACAGCTAATTTGATTCAGAAGTAAGATCAATAAAATAGACTTGGCAGTTTGAGGTTTTGTCGTAATTAAGTCAGTTTGAATCAGAGGTGAAGACAGTACACTGGAGATGTAACATTTAAAATTTTAAAAGTTATGGCTTTGTTTGAATCAGAGGTGAAAGCAGTACACTGGAGACGTAGCAGTTAGTGGTTTAATCATAATCGCGTCGGTTTCAGGGGGGAGGGCAGTACACTAGGAAATTGTCAGTTAGAGATTTAAACATCAGATTGACGCAGACATGAGAGCAGTACACTTGAGATGTGGCAGTTAGAGATTTAATCATAATCGAGACAGATTTATTAAGATGTGAGGGCACTACACTGGAGATTTGGTAATTAGAGGTTTAACTATAATCGCGTCAGTTTGACTCGTAGATGAGGGTAGTACACTGGAAACCTAGCAGATGTTTAATAATAATCGCTTCAGATTAACTCAGATATGAAGGATGCACACTGGGCATTTGGCAATTAGAGGTTCAATCATAATCGCGTCAGTATATGAGGGCAGTACGCTGGAAACTTGGCAGTTAGAGGCTTAATCATAGTCGCATCGGATTGACCCAATTGTGCGGGCAATACACCGGAAACCATTTTTTCAGCACTTTTTAAGGCCATCCGCCATTTTTAAAAATTATTTTTAAACTCGCGTTACATTGTCAGTCATCAACTAATAATATACATCGAGCAAGTGCGGTGCGTACCAAGCAGGAACCCCCGACGAGGTTTTAGCCCCAAAAGGGCTAGTTTCAGAAGCGTTATTTTATTTTTTACCTAAGTTATATTGTCAACCAACAACTATAATAAGCGGCAGGACCAGTGCTTACTACCTTGAACTTAACCGCGTGAGGGGGGGGGCATGCCTACTGGGGAGGGGGGCAGAAGTGCTAATTTCAGTAGGGCTTATTTTTTTAAATTGTAATTTTCTTTCTGAACAATTCTTTTAATTAATTAAGAGGGTAATATATCTCAGTAAAATCATTTTTTATTCCGAGATCATCCACTAATGAGGATCTCTGATTTTTTTTTATTAATGGTAATACTAACCAGAAGTCCAAGACTAGTAATTAAAATTAAATTTATAGTCCCTATTTTTTTACATTTATAGGAAGATAAAACCGAGTAAATGATCGCTTAAAAATTAAAAAATGTTTTAAGATTTCAACATATGAAAAATTTTCCCGAAATCTGAAATTCTGTTTTGAAAATAAATTTTTAAGACAATCCCGTTTGTATTGTGTTGGAATCTTTCTAAAACATTTTTTTCCTCAGCGGAAATGCGTCAGCGATTAATCTTTATGCAAATGTAATAAGTTGCAACTTAAACATTTTTTCGAGTAAAATTTAGCCATGAAAATATTGGTGGTTTTTACAAAAAGAATAACATCTCATATTTAAAAAAAAATAAAAACCTACTCATTATAAAAGTAAATAATTAATGAATATGTACTGAAATTTTCGTTTAAAATGGATAATTCCCTGATATTTAGTAATTTTAAAAAGCGGTGATCTTACCTACCAATTTTCCTTCGGGGGTTTTGTGGCTCCCAGGTTGGGAAACTTTGTAGTAAAGAGAAAGGACCCGTATCAAAGTTTTTTGGTGGTATCGAGACCCTAGCACCGGCCCTGAGCGGAAGCCTTATCAAAAGGAGAAAAACTGCTAAGGACCACAAGGAATAGGAAGAGCTAGGATTGCCCACGTCCCAAAAGGACGCGGTACATAAAAGATGAAGAACCAATGCGGTAAACAGACTTTACGATTTACATACCTTTAAGAGTTACATAGATTCTTATTTCCAGTCATAAAAAATTTGAAATTTTAATTATTGAAAACATTTTATAAGGGGAGAATGCAGATATTACTATCAGACATATGTTTATCATTTCCCCCCAAGCAAGACAATAAAGCTACTATGACTGTGAAGGAATATGAGAGATAATTAAAAATAAACATTATTATTAGAACAACAAAAGAACAGGAATTAAGAAGACAGAAGAAAATTATTGACATTGCATTTAAATTTTTGAAGATCAAAGCTGACTGGAACGCAAGAAGCCGGAAGAAAGTTCCACAAGCGATAAGTGCGGGAGAATAAACTGATAGCATTGAACATACGTTTATATCGAGCTATTCAAGCTGTAAAATAATGTGACCCTGTTACAAATCTAGTAATGTGTTTAAATTCTTAAAATCTAGGTACCATAGAGAAAAGCAATATTTATTTCCGCTTCAAGTATTGAAAGTGTGGCACATGGCCAAAAATGGGGATTGGGGAAAGAACGGTCTTCTTCTGTCTTAAATATAACTTAGCTAGCCGCAAACACTGTCCCAATCGCACGAACAATATTCCTTACACCAAAACAACACATTCAAACGTACCTTTCTTACTACAATCACCATAATACCACATGTCTCTATGAAAATACTAACTAGTCCCCATATTTACAATTCATTGTCTGTGGGGGGAAGGGAATAAAACAACAATTCTAAAAACTAGCCCCAATGAATATTTACAATATGAACACAAAAAACTATTTACAAGAAACTAAAGAAAAATAAGATTAGTAATAAAACCCTGCGCAATCACTAAATGTGGCAGAGACATCGCCGAAATCAATGCGGGACTATAATAGTATAAAATAATTCATTCATCCCAAGCACTCACACTGACATGCACTCATTCAAACACGACAACAAATACGAAAAATACCACTCACGCGAAACGAAAGGAGCCCCGCATCCACCAGTGAACCGACATCACTGACCACCTAACGAGGGAAGGGATGGGGAAATAAAAGAAAAAAATAGGGACAGAAATAAAAGGGGCCAATGAGCATGCATACCTTAGCTAAGTTAACTGGAAAGAAGCAACTAAAGAAACAAAAACAACCCTAAACTAGCCTAATTTCGGGCGGGGTTAGCCTATGTTACCATAGAGAAAAGCTCATCAGAAGAATTACCATGAAAGTATTTATAGAAAAGACACAGGGATGCGGTTGGAAAGTGACTGAACTTGGGATACCAGATCAAGACAATTTTAATACAGTTTTACGTTATGCTATATTTATGGGTAAATGTGCTCAATATCAGAGAGAGAGAGAGAGAGGGGAGAGAGAGAGAGAGAGAGAGAAGTGGGGGAGAGAAAGAGAAAGAGAGAGAGGGAGCGTAATTAAAAATAAGAGTGCACACTGAAGTCAGTACCAAGCGGCTAGCTTCTGTCTCATACTTGAACTCAATTTTCAGGCCACAATACAATAAACCTTACTATCCATAATGCAGCATATATAAATAGTCGAACGAAAACACATCACACATGGCCTGAAGATTGCGTTCAAGCATGAAATCAGACTTTCAGCGCTTGGTGTTGACCCCAGTGTTCACTTTTATATATATAGGGTGTGATGGGTAAATTATCGCCATTTTATATTTTAATTTCGTTGTTTGTTTGTTTTTTTATTTTGTCGACTGCATAGTATAGTAGGGTCAGTTGGGAACCGTCTGTGAGAAAAAGAGCGCCATGACGCAATTCAGTCCGCCAGAAACGGCATGTCGTACTGCTTGGCATTCGCGCTGGAAACTCTAATACAAACATTTCGAAGTGTTTGTGTTTCAATCTGAGAACAGGACAGAGGATTCGGGAAATGTTGGATGAGTTTAATGGTGATTACGAATGTGTTTGGGGTGATCACTAGTGATGGCCACGTAATGCATCCATTCATCATCCCACAGAGCCTCAGAGTCGACACTGAGACCTACATCAAATGCCTTGAGAAGGTAGTGCTGACCTGGGCCAAGAGAGTGGTTGCTATGTCTGGCAACACAAATCTGCACCACGTGACACAAGCAGAAGAACCCAATCATGGCTGTCAGACAATTTCTGCGACCACAACACTGCTTATATCTGTCCACTTAACTCCCCAAACTGCAACCCTCTTGATTATTATGTGTGGGGCGCAGTTGAGTTGGCGACCAACAAAACACCTTGTAACACCAACGATGAACTGAAGGCAGGGATTATGGCAGCATTCGCCAACTTAAACAAGTAGACCGTCCAGAAGAGATGCAGGAGATTCCGAAGTTGTCTGGAGGCCGTGGTTGAAGCCAATGGTGGTTTTATTGAATAAATTTACTCTCAATGTCAGTGTTATTTTCATTTTTGCTTAATTTAGACGACAATTTGTTCATCGCACCGTGTTTATATATCAGGGGACTAGTTGAATTCGCTACCTTGGTTTCAACGTTACTGTTTCCTCAGGCAATTTTTATCAATTGACCTCCCAACGCTTTATTTTTGAAAAAAACTAATAAACGCTATATTATTTTTAACAAAATAAATGAACAAACGCACGACATTGGGCGTGATAGAAAAGAAGAAAAAAAAGAAGATAGAAGAGAAGAAAAGCAACGGCATCATAAATGTATTGATGGGGGGGGGGGTAATTGAAATGTATATTTTTTATTATCCAGACTCATATGTGCTTAAGAGGATTTTTTTAATATGTATACAAGAACTCAAGACCTCAGTTTCTGTTCCAAAACGTTCTTTGGATTCGTAAATATCATTATTGCTAATTTTTCATATTGTCAGAGGTTGCAAATATTGTTGTGGTTATTATAAAGCTTGTCACAACCCCTTCAATTATCTCAGTGTCTTCGAAACTATTGACCCTGAAGTTCTCCTTTAGCGTGGGGAACAACCAAAATCACAGGAAGCAACGTCTGGACTGTAGGGAGGGTGAGGAACATTTTTAAACAAATTTGACTTATCTTCAGAATTATTCTGGGAAATTTAACTACACACACACTTTTATATATATATATATATATATATATATATATATATATATATATATATATATATATATATATATATATATAGTCCCATACAAGTCTAACAGGCTCCTGCGGTTTCCACAGGAAATAGGTTTTTCACGAGAATAAGCTGAGCTGCTAGCCCATTTTCTAACCGGTTTTGAGTTGTCCATCTCCTAGACTGGCTGCCAACCAAGACTGAAATTTCCAGTCTGTTTTTACTATTTAATTTATAGCTGGTTGGGAGGAAGATGGATTTATACTTTTTTCATGGGTATTTGCGCAAATGTAACGAACTCGATTGGAATTCGAACTCAGCTCCGTGATTTCTTGTTCTGAGCAACCAACCATTACGTGCGTGCGTTTGTGTATGTATCCCCCTTCCCCTCTCTCTCTCTCTCGTCCCCCTGTCTCTCTCTTTATATATATATATATATATATATATATATATATATCATACTTATTATAAAACCCAGGTTGTGTGTGTGTCTGTACGTTTATATATTGGATCGGATTTCCTACATTTTTCAACCGATTTCAACAAAACTTCACAGACTTACATAAAATTATCTTGCGGTGGTTCTGACAGCACCAAAAATTGGAAAAATACAATTGTTTTTGCACGAAATCAAGTTGAAAACACGATTAAGAGGCAGCGCTATCGCGAGAATGAAAGGGTGACAACTCATATCGAGTTATACTTATAAAAACCCAGGTTGCTTGTGTGTGTGTGTGTGTGTTCGTTTATATATGGGATCGGATTTCCTATATTCTTCAACCAATTTCAACAAAACTTCACTTTTTTTTGGCAGGTAGTGTTTCTTATTGTTTTGCACACTTTTTTTCTTTATTTTTACATTCAGAGTGCTTTAAAAATTCCATTTACAAGACAATTGTTTATAATAAAATTCTATTCAATCGATAGACTCATAACGATTGAAAACAATGTTTTTGTTTGAGTTTGACCAATTCGTTAAAAGAAAAAAAAAATTAAGACATGCGTGTCTGTCAACCTTAAAACAATAATGTTTGTCATTTTTATTTTTCAGTCTTTATGATGGTCGATACTTGATCTATCTCTTACTGTTATACATCCCCGTGCAACGCCGGGCGCTACTGCTAGTATATAATAAATATAGATATATATATTTGATATATGACTGCATATGTATGTGTATATTTACCACTAATATTATCTATCTATCTCTCTCTTTCTCTCTCTCTCTCTCTCTCTCTCTATATATATATATATATATATATATATATATATATATATATATATATATATATATATATATATATATATATATGTTGTGTAGAAAAACTGTCTAACTTTTCACTATTCACTATTATTCAAACATATACTCGTCCGTCTGCTATGAATAATATGTCTGCTCATTGAACAGTGGCAAAAATTGAGTTGCTAAGTCATAGCACTTTCACTTGTACTGAACTATTGTGTTCTCAGCCCATCTCCTCATGTGATTAAACCCTTCTTCACTCAACCTTTTATTTTCAGTGTTTTCTTTACAGTCTTACTAACCAGTAAGTATGAGCGTTATACGAAATTTATAAAAAAATGATTGCCAGAAGCGGAAACATTTTAATACGATGATGTGTGGTATCTGCTCGAGACGTTGGGTGTGAAAGCGTATTGTGTTTGTTGGTGTGTCTACTTTCTTCGTGCTTGGGAATAATAATTATTTAGTTAGTTTATTCATTATTTTATTGGTATTATTGACACAAAAAACTGTTTTATATTAAGATATAAAAGTAAAAAGCAGTATAATATTTAAACATTAAATATTATAATGTTTCATTTATTGTTCCGATATTTTATTTTCAAAGAATGTATTTCTTCAAAGACACTTATATCGTTGTTTGTTTTTTTTATTGATAGATTCGTTCTTACGGATTATCAGCCCTTTGCCGGTTTTAGGTACCACCACTTTTTCGGCATAAATTTTCGATACCTAAAGTGTAAAATGTATTTTTAGAAATGAAAAAGCATTCTTGAATATTTCATCTTATCTTTAATTGAAAGCTAAAGGATTAAATTTATTATTCCACTAAGTAAAATATTCTGGTGTAGTTCAGATTGGAATGTCAAATTTAATTTCGATTTCTGAAAAATTTTAATAAAAGCGGTCATTTTATTAATTTTAAGAAATTTGTAAACAAATTTATCGATTTTAAAACTCTTCCAAAACACACACACACACAGACATATATATATGAGATGTTATTTGAATAAAATTAGAAAATTTAAATTTAAATTAATCTGATTTGAAATAAATATTGCTTATAGCATAAAAAGTAATATACAACTATTTGTTAATGATTGGTCCTGTTTATCAAAGAGATAATTGATGGACGATTGAGTGACGAAGCGATGACAGCTAATATGGCTGACTAGAACTGACATAAAATTTACAAAATCTAAGTGAACGCATTTTTTTGGTTTTTAACTACCTAGTAATTTTTGCAGCTGAACATATTTTCCGCAATTATCTAATCATTTATTGACTTTTATTTATCTTTCGAAGATTTTTTATGCAAAAATAAAAAATAAAAATACTATAAAATTTTCTTAAATTAATTTCACTGTAAAGAGACAAAACTCTTAGATCACGTGACCTTTTCATAATAATGTCATGTTTAGCCTTTTATAGATGAAAAAGGGAATAATTTAAATTTAAAAAAATAAAAAATAAGAATTATTTTGAAAATAAAATAATGTAACTACATTTATTAATCTTTTTAATTTTGGATTCGTAAATTTCGTTTCCACTTAATTAATATATCACATCCAGGAAATAGACCAATACACAATTTTACACGATTTTAAACTCTTATAAATTATTATAATTAAAATTTAAAAAAAAAACGAAAAAAATTTTGTAAAAATTTATTATTCAACGGAAAAGTTTTATTTCTTCAGGCAATAGTGTCCTTAATATAACTTATTTACAGAAGCAATTAAAAGCTTTTCTAATTAAATAATGTCGTAGTTTTATTGCATTCATTATTTTACAATTCAGAGCAGATTTTCAGTTAGAATAGTGACAGTTTGAAAAAGAAAATTAGGTGATTTACATTCTCCGAGGAGTCCTACTTTTAACGAATAATAAACATTTAGGAAATAGAATGTTTTTTTGGGGAAATTTCATAAAATTAAGTAAGTGGGTGGGGGGAGTAACATATGTAAAAAAAAATATTTTTTACCAAAATTTTCTAAACAAAAAAATTTCAAAAATAATTTCATTCATTTGTGAACAAGTCCTGAAAATTTCATTAAATTCGGACAGTTATTATATTTTTACAAGAATTTCCAAAACAATGTGTTTTCATCGGAAAAAAGCACAAAAAAGTCAATGTAATTATTATGCCACCCAGATGACGTAAACAGAACAAGATTTTAACTAAAATTTTAAATGTGTTGGAAAGTATTAAAAAATTTCAAAAAATAATCAAAAAAGTCTTTGTTCTTTCATCTTAATAATAGCATAAACATTTTGACGATAAAACTTTATGTTTATTAAGTTTGTCGCCTTTTTCATTACGCTATGCTGTTTTCCCGCGAAAAAGTGGAGTTACCTAGTTAAAGTCAGAAAATATTTTAGATTATAAAATTTCTTCTTGTAATAATGACTTAGCGACACAAGTTTCATTAATTAACCCTAACCCTGGGACAGAAGTGATTTGTACGTTTCTCAAGGGTAACTGCACGTAAGTAAATATAATAAACGCAACTGGAATTGGAACTCGGCTCTCCAATTAACAATTACACGCCATTATTCATTACACCACACACACATCCAAGTTTGCAGCACTGGGTATACGCAACCGGTCACCCATCTAGGTATTGAACAGGATCGACGTTGCTTAACATGGGTGATCGTACGAGTAGTGGTGTTTCAACATGATAGAGCCGTAAGCCCCACAAAGATTCTTGAAGATAAATTCGGTAAATGTTAACAACAATTATTTAAATTATCATAATATTAAAAATTACTAGTTATTTAGGTAAATAGTATATTTTATTCTATTTAGATTAATTTAATTTTAGATTAATTTATTGTTAAAGCAATTGTACTATTTTAAAATGTATATATTTATTTATTTATTATAATGATGTTCTTGGAACCATGTATTGACAGAAAAAATAGTAAAAAAAAAACAAACAAATGTTAGTAAAATTCATAGACTTTAAAATTTTTGGACACTTTTAAATTATCGCATTGTTCCAAATATTGATTATTTTCTTGGACACTTATTGGAGATGAAGCCACCGTTTGTTGAATAAAAAAAATAAGAGAAAATATTGTAGCGTTTAAAACGTAAAATACACACCATAACTGTAACAACTTATGAAATGCAATGTAAAAAGTTCTTCTTTCAGTGTGGAAGAGAAAATGGAGTTTGGAGATAAGATCAAACGGAGTCTGCTGTTGATTTGCCGAGAAAGATACGACGACGAGGTTGACTGTCACATCTAATTGCGGGCTGGACGCGTCGGTAAGACAAGTACAACTAGTTATGGTCAGTCAGCTGACAAGTAATTCTGTTATATTTTCTTTTTATGCGCCGTGTCCTTTTAGGACATAGGCTATCATGGCTCCCCACTTCCCCCTATCTCTTATAGCTCTCAATGTTTCGTGTCTCTGCCAACTCCCCCAGATTACGTTTTGCCATCCACTTGCTTAAGCCCGCCAAGTATGTCATGCGTGGCTTTCCATTGTCTCTTTCCCCTCTATTCCACCTGCGAGTATCAGATTTTCCAAGCCTTCCTTTCTCATAACGTATCCCAGAAATTTAATCTGCCTCTTCCTTATGTTAGGTATATGCTTCCTTCTTGTTTGCATCCTCTCCAAGACCTCATTGTTGCTCGCACACTCGCCCCATGATATCCTTAGCATCCTTCTGTAGAACCACATCTCCGCTGCCTCGAGTATCTTTTTCATCTTTGAGCAGACCGTCCAATATTCGATGCCGTATAGGATGATAGATGTCACGTAGCAGCTCACCAAAGAAATCCTCCTGTCTCGCAGGACTCTGCCCAGCTTTTGGAATACATACTTGGCCATCCCAATCTGTCTTCGGATCTCGGCGTCGCACACACCGTCCTCCGTCAGAACACTTCCCAGATACTTAAATTTCCGCACAACTTTGATTTGAGTGTTCCAGACCTGCAAATCGCATTTTGGGCCCATCTTTTTACTGATGACCATGCATTCCGTCTTCTTGTACTTTATGCTTAGTCCTTTCTTCTCGCTCTCCCTTGCTACTTTCTGTAGGAGATTTTGTAGTTTCTTTTCCATGTCTGCTGCCAGTACCATGTCATCTGCATATATTATGTTGGTAAGGTTGTGGACGCCAGTGATGAATCCCCGTAGGATCTCTAGTTCTCTCAAAATTGCCTCGCTATATAGGTTGAATAAGTCCGGTGAGAAGACATATCCTTGCCTTACGCCCCTTTCTGTTTTTTTATATTTGCTGAACTCATTCTCAATGCGCATGTATGCCGTTTGCTGCCAGTATAGGTCCTCGATTATGCTAATATCTTTCCCGAATATATCAAGGTTGCTGAGCATTTCCAGCAGATCCTTGTGGAGTACTTTGTCAAACGCCTTTGCGTAGTCTATAAAACATAGACACACGTCCTTCTGCATTTGTATTGCTCTTTCTGATAAAATTCAAATCATGAATATCGCTTTCCTTGTTCCTGTGTCTTTAACGAACGCGCACTGTTCTTTTCCTGTCACTGGACCGATTCTGCTGCGCGCCCTATTCATCAGAATACGGATGATGAGTGTTGTTATGTGGCACATTAGGCTGTTTGTTCGGTAGGGCTCACATTTGTTTGCGCCTGGTTTCTTAGATAGTGCTGTGAAAATAGATCTGCTGAGATCTTCCGGTTTGTCCCCGCCGTTGTAGATTTCATTTATTATTTCTGTGATATAGTCTATGCCAAATTCATCTAAGGCTGTCAACATTTCCGTTACAATTCCGTCTGGCCCTGCCGCCTTGTTTCTGTTCAATTTGGCAAGTGCAGGTTCTACTTTGTTTTTTTTTTAGAATTTCAGGTCCGTTGATAGTTCTGTGTATTGCTGATTGTTCTCTTTCGTTGTGGAAGATTTCACCAATATACTACCTCCAGCGTTGAAAACAAATTTTCCTTCTCTAATATGAGCATTTCATCCTTTGATTTTTAAACAGCCTGATGACGAGCATGTCTTCTGTCCTGTTAGTTGCCTTATTTGTTTCTGCATATCTCCTTTGTTGATGGTACGCTTCTGCACATTTTAGTTTAGCTACTCTTCTCCTGTCTGCATTTAGTACTTATTTCATTGTGTAATTTTCTGTATTCTTTTCTGCACCTTGGCAGAGTTTTCTGTTTCCTTTGCATCATGTCAAGAATCTCCTTTGTCATCCATTCGTTTTTTTTTTCTTTTACATCCATTCTCCTTTAGCATGAACTCGTTTGCTGATGTCATTAATACGTCTCTTAGTGAATCCCATTTCGAGTTTCCATTGCGTCCCTCATATATCCTTTTCACATTGTCCGTATAATTTTCTTTCAGGTACAGGTCGCTCAGGAGTTTGCTGTATTGCAACTTGAATGCTGGGTTAGGCTTCTTACGTTTCCGTAGTTTCAATCTTAGCTTACATATAGCAGGGCGATGAGTCGGCACTTGGGTAGATTTTGCAGTGAACGATTGCATTTCTGAATCTTTTGTTGATAGTTATGTAGTCTATTTGGATTTTAGTGTTCCTCCTGGGCTCCTCCATGTCCATAATCGTCTCAGATGATCTTGGAACCATGTAGTGGCTATTACTTGGTAATTTCCCGTGCACCGTTGAATCCATTCTTCTCCACGTTCGTTACGGGTATATCCTTTGCTCTCTCGCTGCCTACTTTGGCGTTTCTCATGTCTCTCCCATGTGTCTCCCATGATAATGATGACTTCCTGTGATTTGCAAAGAGCCTTGGCACTGTCCAGCTTTGAGTAGAAATCGAATATTTCTACTTTATTACTTTGTGCTGTTGGTGCATACACTATCATGATAGCTATGTTGAAAGGCTTTCGGATAATTGGCAATATCCCAGAACGCATTTTTAAATGTTTTATCTAATATTAATCCTACTCCTTTTTCGTTTTTCTATCCACCGGCATAAATAATCCGGTGCAGACAAAATCTCCGTTGTTTGGTCATTTGGTTTCACATACGCCTAGGATGTTGATTTTTAGCCTGTTTACTTATTGTTTCTATTAGGTTGGTGCAAAAATAATGACGTAATAATGTCGTTTTTGACGTATTTTTAACGTCAAAAAACGACATTATTACGTCATTATTTTTGCACCAACCTAATATTATCTAGCTGGCCGCAGTTGTTCAATGTCCGAACGTTCCATACCCCGAAGGTTATTTAATGTTTGATGCGAACAGTCGCAAGATAACCGTCCAGTGACGCCTGTCGCTCATGCCGTTCCTTTCTGGACGAGGGATAGGTTCCGAGGAATGTTATCCCCTTCACGCTATTTATATTTGACATTTATATTTTGTTATGGTCAGTCAGCTGACAAGCAAATATGATATAATGAACTGGATTGACATCTATCGTCCAGTTAAGTATATCACATCTGCGTTTTATAGGTGACAGTCACGTTTCTTTATTCACCTATGCTCTTAATGTAAACTGCATAGTGTTAAGTTAAACTGGCGTCTTCTTGTCGTGGGATTTCTTTTGCTTGATTGTAACAAATGAAAGAGAAATTGTCCGCGCAAAACTTATCTCCATTTAATTCTGTGTTAGAGTTTCATGTGAGTTGGGGTCGTCATTTCTTCTCTTTAGTTCGGAAAGTCAGTTCACATGTGAATTTAATATACATTCCGTTTCTTCGAGAGTCGTCACCGCATTAAGTTCTGTCTTTCCCGCTCGATCGCTCGTATCTGGTCTCGAGATTACTCACTTGTATGAGAATCTAATTTGCTAACCTGTCTTCGCGTTCAGCGACTGCTATTACATACCAAAAGAGTGAAGATCTCCTATGTGCCATGTCCCTGTAGAATGTAGGTGATCATCGAGTATATATATATATATATATATATATATATATATATATATATATATATACTGATGTAGCATATATATATGATGGTGATATATAGATATATGCTGATATATATACACCATACATACATACATACATACATATATATATATATATATATATATATATATATATATATATATATATATCCGAATGTAATGAGAACGAAAATAATATATAAATTCTCACGTTCACAGCATTAATTCAAAAGAGGACTCAATACCGATAGTAGAGCAATAATTATTTAGTATAATTCTTTTCATATAGACAAAAACAATTTACTCACAAGAAAAACCAAAATAGTTATGAAAAATTCTGTTTGTAAACAAATTCTATTTGCATCTTTGTCTTTAGTAAATAAATTGTTTTTGTCTGTATCAAAAAATTATAATATATATATATATATATATATATATATATATATATATATGTGTGTGTGTGTGTGTGTGTGTTTGTGTGTGTGTGTGTGTGCGTGTGAAAATATATAGAAAATAGGAAAGAACTCGTTAGGTAAATAATCCAAAGTTCTTTAGTATTTTTGTTATTATTTTTAAAAAATAGTGCTCGATACAAAAGTAGAGCATAAATATTTTCTATATATTTTCACATATATTGGCTCCCGAATTAAGATCGAGCACTCTGAACCTTTATTTTTAAAACAACTTCTTTTTATATATATATATATATATATATATATATATATATATATATATATATATATATATATGGTGCGATGGGTAAATTGTCGCCATTTTATATTTTTAATTTCGTGCAGGCGCGTTGTGTTTTTATTTTGTCGATTGCATAGTACAGTTTGCTCAATTGGGTACCGTTTTTTGAGAAACATCATCGTGGCGAAATGTACCCCACCGGAAATTTGGAAACACCATGCTGTACTGCTTGGCATTCGCATCGGAAGCTACAATACGAACATTGCAATTTGAGGACGGTACAGAGGATTCTGAAAGAGTTGGATTAATCGAATGGTGATTACGAAGGTACGGAAGCTCGGAAAATTTACTCTAATTGTGTTTGGAGTGAGCACTAGTAATGGCGACGCTATGCCTCCGTTCGTTTTCCCACAGTGCCTCAGACTTAACACGGAGGCCTACATCAAGTGCTTTGATGTGGTAGTGCTGCCCTGGGCTAACAGGGTAGCTACTCTTGCAACTTTTCTGCGTGGACTTCTTGTTTAAAATGGTGAATGCTGCGATAATCCTTGTCTCATTGTTACAAGAATTTTGTTGGTTTCTCGCCCAACGGCGCCCCACACATAATAATCAAGGTTGGTGCAGTCTGGGGAGTTAGGTAGCCAGATGTAAGGGGTGATGTGGTCGCAGAAATTGTCTGATAGCCATGACTGTGTTCTGCTTGAGTGGGATGGTGCTTGAGTTGCCAGATATAGGGTCTTTCAGCAGCCACCTTCTTGACCCAGGGCAGCACTACCTCCTCAAGGCACTTGATGTAGGCCCTGCTGTTGAGTTTGAGGCACTCACCAACAAACTCGGGTGTTATTTTCTTATCAGAACGATCAGAGTGAGTTTTCCGAGCTACTGTACATTTGTAATCGCCATTAGACTCTTCTAACTCTTTCCGAATCCTCTGCACTATTCTCATATTGACACCAAACACTATGAAATGTTTGTATAGAATGGTGACAATTTACTCATCTCAGCCTGTATGCTTATCAAACAAAGTAACCCAATTTCAACATGTAAACTTTAACGAAAACTGTTATCCTCTCGAGTCTACGTGGGCAACATTTACTGCTCTGAATGATTCTGATACATAAAATAAAAAAAAATATCCTTCTCTGTTCAGCAGACATACACCTGAAAGTTCAAAGGTCACCCGAAAGTGAATAAAGATCATTTTGCTATTTTTTACCCGGAAGTTGTTTTGAGTGACTTATTTATCCTGTCTTCAACCGGCCAAACAAGGAAGCGAAACAGGTAGGTGATAGTTTTTTTTTCATGATATAGCTTCCAGGTAAAGGTTTTAAAATTCCATGACCCATGTGGTTTTCCAATTGTTATGATAAAATAACTTGTTTGTCCTTGATTGCTTCGCTTGACTAGACTGGAACGTGTCCGCTAAAAATGAAAACGAAATTGAAATAAAAATCGTGTTAGCAAAGAATAAAGAAAAATAGAACTTTAAAAATATCCTGGAAAACTGTTTTATATTTAAATCCCGTCTTGGGTATGACGATTAACTACATCCGCATCGCGGGTAAGACGATAAACTACGTCCAGCAGCAAGATCTCTGATCAGGAGGTTTTGAGGAGCATGGAACCACCTCTTAATTGCTGGTGTTCCCAGGTCCACCCTGGCCCGGAGTGGTAGCCCCTGTTAGGGTCCCATCTATCAGCAAATAATTAACCCCCAAACTGGGCTCAAAATACTATGAAAGTGTAAAAATAGCTTTTATACCAGAAATATTTTGTAAAAAATTATTAACAGCAATACATTGTTACCAGCAATACATTTTTGAAAGAAAAATTACCAGGCTATACATTAAAAAAAAAAAAAAAAAAAAAAAAAATACCAGCAATATATTTAAAAAAAAAAAAAAAAATTACCAGCAATAAAAATTTTGTCGGCATTAAATTGAGGTTGATATGCCGTAAAACAAACCAAACCAAACCTAACCTGTATTTAAATCAGAATATCAGTCAGTGTTCTTATACGAAAGCTGAATTTTACGTTCATGAAGAACTTGGTGCTTTTTTTTCTCACCGGATTTATTTAACGTATGTATCGAAGCAATGCTAAGAGTAACCAAAAAACCTACCAAAATTTATTATCGGGCTGCATAATCTTAACAACATTAAGATATGCGAATGACACTGTGTTGATTCAGATGTAAAATTGAAAAAAAATAAAATAAACAAGGCAATAAAAGAAAGCTAGAAAAATAGACAAACTATTAACTGTAAGAATAAAAATGGATGATTTCTATCAAATGAAATCGCACAGGGTGTATCATATTGGGAACATCAAAATCAAACAGTTCCAAAAATCCGGACGACGGAAAATTTGACAGAATCCTAATGTACATCGGGATAGCGAAAGATGTCTTTCAGAAACAAAGTAAAGTATTAAATGCGAGATTTTATATCCATATGCACAATTTACTAAGCCTAAATTAAAACACTAGACAGCTCTTTGAAAGAAATTTTGGCAATTGAATGTGAAAGGTTTGAACACACTGATAGGTTGGAAGATTATAGGTTCTGCACATACTCCTAATAGTCTTAGAGATAGGTGTAACTTATGTTTAGAAGAAAAAATTACAATAATAAATTACAATAATTAAAGCCAACTACTGAATCAAAGGAATGAGTTAGTATTAAAATGTTGATATAAAAACAAATTCAAATTTCCATAATATATAACTAATTTTAATTTCTATATTTACATTTTTACACGATATTAATTATATCTTATAATTGTTCCCTAAGAGCTCTCTTTCCTTTTATCACTTACATCTCTTTATCTATGTATTTTAATTTTTTTTTAATATAACTTTATATTTTCAAGTATAATTTTGTACTTTTAAATATAACTTTATATTTTTTTAAATATAATTTGTTTTTTGATTTAACTTATCTTTAAATAAAATTTTCAATTTTTTTATCTTATTTATTTATGTATTTCATTATATTTTATATTTTTATTTTTAAATGTATAATTTATTTTATCTTATATTTTTATAGTCTGTCTATAGATGAGGTATTATGTACAGTATTTACATTATTCGGACTATTGTCTTTGTCATCTTTGTCGCCATTTTTATCACAACGTTTCGGCCGTTGTACGCTCCGGCCTTCTTCAGGTGGTTGGAATTTCGAACTGAACCCTTTATTTCGATCACTGGGGTAGACTGTTCCAGTTCCACGTGCCATGTTTGATGGATGTCAGTTATCAGTTATCTCCTGCTAATTTTCCCTCTGAAAGTTCTCCACTGCCTTAACCGGGTATCGAACTCATACTCTTTGGGTCTGTCATTGGATCTAACCAACGCCTTTACCCACTGTGCCATTGAGGACATCTGGGTATGAATTTCTGGGTATTATAAACCTAATGTTTTCAGCAACCATTTTTACCAGTGCTCATATTGCAATTTTGCTGTTATCATTACATATTTTACCAGAGCTCATATTGCAACTTTTGTTATCATTGCTTTTCTCTGGCACTCCTTATTACTGGTTCCCATATTGTATTTATTTCTATGCTTGGTCGGCTCAGGAGATTTTTGTGGCCTAGCATATGTGCTGATTCCTTAAGTTTACGAATTTTACAATGGTGTTCCCTGTCTATGATCTCAACATGATCCCACAGGAGACGGTGATCTCCCTTCTCTCTCCATATGTGGTCAGCCACGCCCGATTTTTCTACTTCCCCTCGCGTTACAGCTTTCTGGTGTTCTTGAAGCCTTACCTTGAGGGGACGGCCTGTCTCTCCTTTATATTCCTTTCCGCAGCTGCATGGGATAGCGTACACACAGTCTTTAGTCATGTTCTCCTCTATGGGGGGTCTTACTCGAGAGAGATATCTGCGAAGTGTTGTCTAGCTTTTGAAGGTTGTCCTGATGTTATACAAACCATTTCTTGCCCCGGTTAACAACAGATAGAAATTTGATCAGCTCCCAGTATAACTTTATCGGACCTATCGAAATTAGTATCAAGGCAAAAGTAGAGAGTTATATCATCAGCTTAGATACCGAGTTGGTAAGATATAGCACCAGGAAGGTCATTGAGGAAAATAAGAAAGAACATAGGCAAGGATGGAGCCCTGGGGGACAACTGAATTAATGTGAACGTATATAGAAGAGCCTTGGTTTCGAGGCCATTGCCATAGATTCGTTACTTGTTATGGCTTTGAGTGAATGAAGTCTGTTGATCCCGCTTTGAACATTGTGGTCTGGCGCGACACATTCATAAAGAACCAAACTGTTTGACATGGACAGCGCCTTACAGAGTAGGCTATAAAAGCCAGACATACGACGTGAAAACAAAAATCATATTGTATCTTTTCCTAGCAATTCTACTTGGAAAACATCATCTATGTGTTAGAATAATCCAGAACTTATACGGGAACAAACTGCCAGCATACGATTAGGAAATGAAAAAATAGAAACGGTCGAAAGACGAGCATGTTTCTTCTCACCGGATATAATCCACTTTTATAGCTCGAATATCCTAAGACGGCTGTAGACTCTACAAAGATTTAGTATTGCCGCGTACAATTTTAACAACAGAAGATGTGCAAATGACACTGTGTTAATGTCAAACACCAGAAGAAAACTACAAGAAAACTTGTCCAAAGAAGGTAGTAAAAGAAAGCGAAAAGAAAGGACTAACCATCTATTATAAGTAGGCAGAATTTATAATTGTCAGTGTTACGAGGATGCATTTCTATAATAAGGGATTCAACTGAGTTCTACTTGTTATTACAAAAAAGTTTTCATTCATGAAGTAGTTGTAAAATAGAGAAATTAGAAATAGAATGTTTGGAAGATTCTAGATCATTCTGGTATATTCGAGAAAAATCTAGATGATTCGAGAAAATCTAGAAATATGCTAATTAGGTGCTAGCTCCTATAAAAATAGTTTTTGAAAAGGGTTGTCAGATGGTGAAAGGATATTTCTGCCAGTATCAACTATAAAACGGATCTTGTTCTTTAAGCATCTTTAAGCATCAGCTTAAAGTCAAAATTAGGACGGAAAGGCGGCGGCTCACCTCATCAGAATTTGGCAAAAGGTGGGTGAATCTTGCGCATTTGTGACGAGTAAAAGGGGCTGACCTTGAGTGGCATTTTGTTTTCCTGGGTTGAACTTGGGCAACCCATCCCTGGATTTAGGCTAGAAGTTAGGTTTTTGATGCTTTAGTTTTTCTTTTCTTTTCCAGTTATCTTAGCTAGGGTGTGTTTGCTCATTGGCCCCTTTTATTTCTGTCACTTTTTTCCTTTAGTTTAACTCCCCATCCCCTCCATCGTTAGGTGGTTAGTAATTTCAGTTCTTCGCTGGTGGATGTGGGGCGCCTTTCGTTTCGCGTGTGTGTTTTTCGTATTTGTTGTTGTGTCAGAATGAGTGCATGTCTGTTCGAGTGCTTGGGATGATTTTCTATTTTCTTAAAGCCCCGCATCGATTTCGTCCAGTTAACTGAATTTTCTGCCACATTTAAGATTTGTGGGTTTTTTTTTTTATTACTAACATGATTTTGTTTAGTTTCTTGTAAATAGTTTATTATCCTACTGTATATATATATCATTGGGGTGTTTTTAGCTTGTTGTTTTTATTCCCCCCCCCCCACATACAAAGATTTGTACATACGGGGACTATTTAGGATGTTCATTGAGAAAATGAGGTATTTTGGTGAATGTAGTAAGAAAAGTAAGTATGAATGTGCTGTTTTGGTGATAGGATTATTGTCTTGGACGATTGGGTCAATGGTTGTGGCTAGGTAAGTTATTAAGACAAATGATGATCATCTTTTTACCTCCATCCCCTTTTTCGGCCTTGTGCAACATTTACTGTATTTTACAGGAATAAATATTGTTGGTGAAAGGAAATTTCTGCCAGTATCAACTCCGGCTTTTTGATTCAAGGATTATTATATCCGGCCGAAAGAATCTCTATTAAAAGTTGTCGACAAACAAAAACCCCAAAAGAGAACGAAATGGAACAAATCTGGTAAATACAGTTTTGACTATTTTCATTGACCAAACTACAAATTATTCAATATATACTCACATTTATGGATTCCCAGTAATTAGCACTTAGATTACTTCGCTAGCCCTAAAGCAATATTAGGTTGGTGCAAAAATAATGACGTAATAATGTCGTTTTTTGACGTTAAAAAATACGTCAAAAAACGACATTATTACGTCATTACTTTTGCACCAACCTAATAATAAGACTTGACTCCATTTCCTTCTGTGTCGTGACACTTTGCCCGGAAATTCTGTGTTTTCTGTTTTTTGTAAGACGCCATTGTATATCTTGCATATATTTTATGCCGTGTTTTAGCAAATTAAATATTCGTTTGTGATTTAGCTCTGTGTTTTGGTAAATCATTTTTTTTTCTTTGTTACAATTTCCAACACGTAACATCAGCAAGATAGAAAAAGCCCAAGATTCAAGCTAAGAATTGGTAATGTCAGAATCAAACAAGCACAGAAATTTAAATACATGGGAAGTGTTTTTAATAGATAGAAAATATGACACCGAAATTCGAAGGCACGTTGAAATCACAAACGATACCTTCCAAAGATTAACAGAATATTAAGAAACAGGAAATTTTCGGGAGAAACGACATAAGAGTGCTGGACTCTTATGTAATATTAATCCTCATATATGGTAGTGAATGCTTGACAATTTCCTTACAGACAAAGAAAAGACTTTAGGCAACGGATGTAGTTCTACAGAAGGATGCTGAGAATGCCGTGGACGAGACGTATAAGCAATGAGGAAGTTGAAACAAAATGATCACTTATACTTACAATCAGAAAGAGACACTTGAAATTTTGGGTGTGTATTTGAAAAATTTGACACTCGCAGGATAGATAAAGAGGCAGGGAGGACACAGAAAAACAGCACATTGCCTACTTAGTACGCGTGTATAAATGGTTTGCAGAACAGTGATTAGGATGCATAGCAAAAAGATAAGCTTTACTAAGAGCTACAAAGCACAGGAAGTTGTGGAGAGCCATGACAGCATGTAGAAGAAATTTTTCTTTTCCTTTTTGGAAGTTTTTTTTTTTAATCCAACATCATTCCTTTGTGTGTAATTCATTTTACAATTAAGATAAAATTGAACAACTACGGTATTGCAGGGTTCAGAACAGAGAGAAAAAGAGAGAGAGAGAGAAACAGAGAGAGAGAGAGAGAGAAACAGAGAGAGAGAGACAGAAACAGAGAGAGAGAGAGAAACAGAGAGAGAAAAAGAGAGAGAGACAAAAACAGAGAGAGAGAGACAGAGACAGAAACAGAGAGAGAGAGAGAGAAACAGAGAGAGAGAGAGAGACAGAAACAGAGAGAGAGAGAGAGAAACAGAGAGAGAGAGACAGAAACAGAGAGAGAGAGAGAGACAGGAACAGAAAGAGAGAGACAGAAACAGAGAGAGAGAGACAGAAACAGAGAGAGATAGAGACAGACAGAAACAGAGAGAGAGAGACAGACAGACAGACAGAAACAGAGAGAGAGAGAGAGACAGAAACAGAGAGAGAGACAGTCAGAAACAGAGAGATAGACAGACATAAACAGAGAGAGAGAGACAGACAGAGACAGAGAGAGAGACAGACAGACAGACAGACAGAGACAGAGACAGAAACAGAGAGAGAGAGAAAGAGAGAGAGAGAGAGAGAGGGAGGGCAGACAGACAGATAGACAGACAGAGGGATTGAGAGTTGGGATGGTCAACATTGCACGTATTTCAAAGTGTCCGTTCCCGAATCAAGCGATATCAACATGAATATCAAGTGACCTCCATTTAAATATATATAAATATATTTTTACATATATTAAAATAATAAGAAAGAACAGTAAGATTTATAATCCGGTGTTCTTAGCAGTTACATTACTTTTAAAAAAAAGTGCTTGATGCAAACAGTAGAGCAAAATATTATAATTATTTTCTTTTTTTAAAAATATGAAACAATCTTCATATTTTTAAAAAAGAAAATAATTATAATATTATTCATATTTTTATATGAATAGGGGAATTTCATAGAAACATGTAAATTAAATTCGTAATTTTAGTTTCGCATGGTGAATACCTAACTAAAAATCCAGTTTTCATGATAAGTTTCTACCTATAGCCAATTATCAGCCACTATCCCCAAAAACGGAACGGCCGGTTTTAAGTTTTGCTTGACTTGATAGTGCAAATTTTCCTTTGTACAAAAGTCGACAACGATATTGCAACGATCGATATGATATTTTCTTTTTGTGATAAGCGATTTGCGTCACAGGGCTTTCGACTTGATACTTCTGTGGGAAGTAGGTTACGCTTGGTGACATATGAAAAGCGTTTTCATGAAAGTTTATTTACATTTGTGATTTGCATAAATAAATAGATGGCTTTCAAATCTTGTAAACCACATAACAGGATATTCTGATGAAGGAAGTTTATGGCACCAATTGTAATAATTCACGATAAAAAGATAAAAAAAAAAAAAAAAGCTTATCAAATATCAATGTAATACCATACTTGATTTTTCTTAGGCTATTTATCGTCTTCTTGCTGGTAGCACTGTCAAAATATACTTGTGTTTCGATGAATAAATGCGTGGACACTTGAGCTTCTAACAGACAAAGTGGTTAGAATAAAAGAAATAGCTGAAATTTCATTTTTTTTTTTAAATAATTTTAATTTAACTGAACGCTGTTTTCTAGAATGCTCGTAGTTTAAATTAAGGAGTAGAAGGGGTGTTTGAAAAAAAGGACATCCCGGGTGGATTATTCTCCAAAAAAGAATACCCCCCACCGTCTGTTTGAAACTCTAAAATAAACATTTCAGGTTACTAACTAATTTACAAATTATGAAAGACTCAACTTCGCGAGCCTATCACTATTTCTTTGGAAAACTTTCTGACAAGCTACATTATTTAATTCGACCAGTTCAGACCTTTACATCTAAGACCCACCATGCTACGCACACAGGGACGAAGCATCCTAATTTTCTTCGTACAACACTGGTAAGAAGGAAGTTCCATTCGGACAGGGCTGATAAGCCGTAAAAAAAAAAAAAAAACAAAAAAAAAAAACAAAACCAGCCATTATTTATCTTACATATCCTCATAATCTATAAATCTTACTTCCATAAAAAAAATCTTATTCAGTAACCCGTCTACCTTAAGCGGTCTATATTGTATTGAACAATAAACATATGATCAAAACGTTTTATTTAATAATATGCTTTTGTCTTCTTCGTAGATTAGTGACTGCCTTCTTACTGGTAGGATTGTCGAAATATTTGTTATCACTTTATTCGTATACGGGGTCTGATCAAAAATTATCTGGACTGTTGCTATGGTAACGGTGCTAAAGTACGCAGAATGAAGCCGCTTGATGCGGGTTGACCTTGAACTCTTTCACTCATGCATACTCAGTTATAACGTTCTCACTCACTTCCCTTTTTTATAAGAATTCTTGGAAGGAAAGTGTGTAGAATGTGGTCGTCTAACCACTTCACAGAAACCTTTTTGAAAACAGTAATCACAGGTGATAAATCGTGGCTGTATGGCTATGATCCCAAAATCAAGGCTTAGTCTTCGTAGTGGGAGAGTCAAAGCAATGTGAAAACACTGTTGACAATTTTCTGCGATGACAAGGGCATTATTCATAATAAGTATACTCCATCGGATCAGACAGTAAACAAGGAGTACTGCCGTGACATTTTGCGGCGTTTGCAGGGTGCTATTCATTGGAAATGGGCAGAACTGCATGCGCGCGGTAAGCGTCCATTATTATTATGGAGCCCACCCTTTTCTGATATAAATGAACTCGTCCTGCTGCCATAAAATAGTCACAGTCAGTCAGTCAGGGAGTCTGAGAGTAGAGGAACAAGTGGAGGAACAGAGTGGAAAGTACATAGACACTGTGATTGAGTTGACGTTAGAAGTCAGTTACAAGGACGCCCGACTCTAAGGAAGTTTACTTCGAGACTGTATATAGCGATCTTTGATTAATACTAACCGGCGTTCCTGGATTTTACTAACAGCATTACCTTTTGTATTTTGTGTAAATACATTTAATTTCTTAGCTTAAATACTTGCGTTTGTCATTTATTGGAGACCGATTTTTCACGCGGAACCCACAACAACTTGACGAACGAGGATTCGAAACTCACGTGTATAACCCACAACAACTTGGCGAACGAGGATTCGAAACTCACGCGGATAACCCACAACAACTTGACGAACGAGGATTCGAAACTCACGCGGATAACCCACAACAACTTGGCGAACGAGGATTCGAAACTCACGCGGATAACCCATAACTTGACGAACGAGGATTCGAAACTCACGCGGATAACCCACAACAACTTGGCGAACGAGGATTCGAAACTCACGCGGATAACCCACAACTTGACGAACGTGGATTCGAAACTCATACGGAAAGAAAAACTTTTCGTACGTCTAACAACAAACAACTTGGCGAACACACGCGGAAAAACTAATCAACAGAAGAAAAATCCTTCCCTCGTCGTTCAACAACAAATTAGCGACAAACAATTTCGAGGAGTAAAAATACATAAAATTGAGTTATCATGGAAGATTTTAAAAATATGTTGGTAGAACTGATAAGACACCAAAATGAGCAGCAATTACAAATGCAGAAATACCAAAATGATCAACAGTTACAGCTACAAGAAAAATGGCAAAAGCAAATATTACAAACGCAAAAGGAAAATCAAGATAGACAAACAGAGCTCCAGGAACTAATATTGAAAGTAGCGGGCAGCAAGCAATTAGATATTGAAAAAGAAGCAGCATTTTCGCAAGACGTAGTGTGGAATACCATAGAGATTTTCAAATATTCTCTAGATGAAGACAAAAATTTTGGAGATTACTTCAGAAGACATGAAGACATCTTTAACATAGATTGTCAAAATTCGACAGAAGCAAAAAAGCTACGTCTATTGCTTAGAAAATTAGGAACTGAAGAATATACAAAGTTCGTGGATTATATCTTGCCAAAAAAGACGAACGAATTAAAACTTGACGAAGCAGTGACATGTCTTAAAGAACTCTTCAGCCCCAAAACATCACTCTTCCATAGGAGGTGGAAATGCCTTAACCTGGTAAAGGGCGATAATGAGGATTATTCCACGTTTGCCGCAATTGTAAATAAACATTGTGACGACTTCAAACTAGCGGAATTAACACCGGACAATTTTAAATGCCTCATCTTTGTTCAAGGGCTAGTTTCTACAAAAGATAGCGAAATGCGTAGAAGAATGCTTGCAAAATTACAAAATGAACCGGGTCTAACATTACAGCAATTATCGGAAGATTGCCAGAGATGTTTAAGCATAAAGAAAGACGCAAAGGACATTGAAGATTCAGCTGTTTCTCATATACGTAAGTTAAATAAAAGTCTACGTTCTTCACCCTCCCCGGAAAGAAAAAAAAATTTTACGACAATGAAAAAAGATTCTCACCCTCCCCGGAAAGAAAAATAAAATATTATGATAAGAGAAAAAATACAACATACAGGACAAATTATGCCGGATATCGAAACAAATATAAGCCCCCTCCATCAGCATGTTATCGATGGGGAGGATTACATTGGAACAAGGATTGCCGCTTCAGATATAAAAACTGTCATGAATGTGGAAAAAAAAAGGCCACAAGGCGTCCCAATGTAGAAATAGAAAAGATACTAATAGAATAAGAGCTACAAGGATGAATAATGATGACAACATCAATGTAAGGAAATATATAGAACTGGAAATTTTAAACAAAAAGATTAAATTACAACTGGATTCGGGTTCCGACCTCATGATAATCAACTTACAGACATGGAAAAAAACTCAACAGACCTACCATGTTACACACTCAAAAAATTGCCAAGTCGGTTACAGGCAAACGAATAAAATTTGAGGGAGAAATAATAGTGAATGTTAAATTTCACGGCAAAACAAAAAAACTTAAGATATACGTCATGAAAGATACTGAAAATTTAGTAGGTATCGACTGGATGCAGAAATTCAACGCTTGGGATCTACCTATCAACTCGTTTTGCAAAAAGTTAGAGGTTGAACCATCAGATACCATAAAATTTCCTGAGTTATTTTCAAGTGGGTTGGGACGATGCAACAAACTTAAGGCCAAAATAGAATTAAAAGAAAACGTCCAACCAATTTTCAGAAAGAAGCGAAATGTACCGTTTGCTACTATAGAAAAAATAGACAAAGAATTGGAGAGACTTGAATAAACTGGGATTTTATCTAAAACAGAGTTTAGTGAATGGGCTGCGCCGGTGGTTTACGTAAAAAAGAAGTCAGGAGAAATTCGCGTATGCGCAGATTTTTCGACGGGACTCAACAAGGCAGTAAAAGACCACCATTACCCACTACCGAGCCCAGAGGAGATATTTACAAAGCTCAACGGCGGTAAGATATTTTCAAAAATAGATCTTAGTGAGGCTTATCTACAAATTCCAGTACAAGAAGAGAGTTCGAAAATCCTTTGCATTAATACGCACAAAGGGTTGTACAAGTTCAACAGACTACAATTCAGAATAAAAGTTGCTCCTCCAATTTTTCAACAATGGACACAATACTAAATCCCCCCAAAAAGGGATCTAAGGGTGGACTCCATAATACCCCCCGTATTATGGAGTCCACCCTTTTCTGATATATATATATTTTCACGCGGAATCTACAACAATTGTGACAACGCACTTGTCTATTCAGCACAGCTTGTACAGCAGTTTTTGGCCAAACACAAGATTCCACAGGTTCGAGAACCATCATATTCTCCAGATATCTCTCCTTGCGATTTTTTCCTCTTTCCGCCCTTCAAATAAACAAGATTTCAAAAAGACGAAGAAATCCAAGAGAATACAAGACAGCTTCTTGCTAAACCCAAATAAAAAAGGATTTCCAGGAATGGGTAAACTGTGTGCCTTCAGAAGACTACTTCGAAGGAGTTTAAATGCCGAAGTGACATGTGTTGTAATTTTCTTTTTATAGCATCAGTTTCGATAATATTAGATCTGAGCTTTTATATTGTCGTATGAACTATGACCTTAAACAAATACAAAAATAGACTCAACAATATGTACTACTGAGATGCGATGTGACGTTATTCTATTTTTGACAATTTCATGATCAGTCTTACACTCCCTCCCACCCACAATACTTATCAAAGAATTAGGTTATTATTTACAAAGCTGCTGCATAATGTTTTAGGCGAGCAAAAGCTGAGTGATTGTGTACAAGAAACACCCCCTTGTCATATATTTGTTAGCGAAATATAGGAAAAACGGAAACTAAAATGAATATGTCCAACCCTTAATTATAACAAACGTACAGCCTCATTCATAATATATTTTTAAAAATGCCATATCTCTTCAGGACCGAAACGTACCTAGCTCTCTATAGAGTCCTTTTCTCTGTTATCTGTGAAATTACCGCGACTTTTTTGAAAAATATAGTGGAGTAGTTACCCTTTTCTTTTCGGGTGGTTTTGAATTTAAGTGTTGTCCTTTTCCTAGACTGACCACCAAATCTAGAGAACCCTGTTATTAAACCCATGTTTAGGATTTGGGCTAAAAGATTCATGCTTTTCTCAAGGGCACTAGTGCGGAAGTAAACTCAACATATCTGCGCCTTTTACCTTCAGAACGTTGACGGTAATGGGCCTCCACAATATCCTGTTCTTTGTAGCTCTTAGTGCCTTTTGTCATTTTGTCATCTTTCCTATTCCCGTCCTGGGTAAGACGATAAACTACATCCAGCAGCAAGGCTTCTGATCAGGAGGTTTTGATCGGTGTGGAACCACCTCTTAATTGCTGGTGTTCCCAAGTTCATCCTGACTCAGGGTGGTAACACATGTTAGGGTCCCAGCTATGGACAAATAGTTAACTGTTACCAGCGATAATTTAAAAAAAAATTATTACCAGCAATACAATTTTGAAGGAAATATATTACCAGAAACAGATTTTTGACAAAACAAAATATTACCAGCAATAAAAAATGTCGGCATTAAATAACCCATTGAGGTTGATATGCCGTAAAACAAACCAAACCAATCTAAACCAAAGAATACATATTCTATTCATACGAATCTATCCTAAAAATGTTGTCGGCATTAAATAACCCATTGAGATTGATATGCCGTAAAGCAAACCAAACCAAAGAATACATATTCTATTCATACGAATCTATCCTAAAAATGTTGTCGGCATTAAAAAACCCATTGAGGTTGATATGCCGTAAAGCAAACCAAACAAATCTAAACCAAAGAATACATATTCTATTCACTCACTTCCCTTTTTTATAAGAATTCTTGGAAGGAAAGTGTGTAGAATGTGGTCGTCTAACCACTTCACAGAAACCTTTTTGAAAACAGTAATCACAGGTGATAAATCGTGGCTGTATGGCTATGACCCCAAAATCAAGGCTTAGTCTTCGTAGTGGGAGAGTCAAAGCAATGTGAAAACACTGTTGACAATTTTCTGCGATGACAAGGGCATTATTCATAATAAGTATACTCCATCGGATCAGACAGTAAACAAGGAGTACTGTCGTGACATTTTGCGGTGTTTGCAGGGTGCTATTCATTGGAAATGGGCAGAACTGCATGCGCGCGGTAAGCGTCCATTATTATTATGGAGCCCACCCTTTTCTGATATAAATGGACTCGTCCTGCTGCCATAAAATAGTCACAGTCAGTCAGTCAGGGAGTCTGAGAGTAGAGGAACAAGTGGAGGAACAGAGTGGAAAGTACATAGACACTGTGATTGAGTTGACGTTAGAAGTCAGTTACAAGGACGCCCGACTCTAAGGAAGTTTACTTCGAGACTGTATATAGCGATCTTTGATTAATACTAACCGGCGTTCCTGGATTTTACTAACAGCATTACCTTTTGTATTTTGTGTAAATACATTTAATTTCTTAGCTTAAATACTTGCGTTTGTCATTTATTGGAGACCGATTTTTCACGCGGAACCCACAACAACTTGACGAACGAGGATTCGAAACTCACGTGGATAACCCACAACAACTTGGCGAACGAGGATTCAAAACTCACGCGGATAACCCACAACAACTTGACGAACGAGGATTCGAAACTCACGCGGATAACCCACAACTTGACGAACGAGGATTCGAAACTCGTACCAATCTAAACCAAAGAATACATCTTCTATTCATACGAATCTATCCTAAAAATGTTGTCGGCATTAAATAACCCATTGAGGTTGATATGCCGTAAAACAAAATAAACGAAACCAAACCTTCCTATTCTTTGTGCTGCCAACCATTTACACAAGCTCATTAGGTGGGTAACGCGCTGTTTTCCTCTGTCTCTCTTACCTTCAATATGTCTTATGAGTGTCAAAATTTCCAAATCCTCTTTCCTCATTATGCGCCCTGGAAATTTCAACTGTCTCTTTCTGAGGTTAAGTATAAGTTTCCTATTTGTTTCCATTTTCTCTAAAACTTCGTCGTTGCTCACATGTTTGGTCCATGGTATTCGCGGCATCTTTTTCAGTACTTATATCAATCTGTAGGCTCGTCTGTCATTGTCTGTGAATTTTTTGCAGTGAAAATGTATTTGCGTTTGTACGTGTTTGCGTTTGTGTGCTTGTATATGTATGTGTGTGTGTGTGTGTGTGTGTATCTGTTAGTCACTATATTCAACTAGAACAATGTGTGAATGATAATAAGCCATTTTTTGTGGGGGGGGGGCTGCAAAGCGAATTCAAACCAAAATTCAATTAAATGAAGTTTGCAAAAAAAGAATTTCAAACGAATCGTGAAAATTTTCAAACATGGGAAGTGGAAACGTGAGATGGAATCAACTTGGATGGACGGATCGACATAGGAGGTAGTATGTGGAGATCAATATGATGGTCAACCCGAAGTGGTTGGCTGTCGGCCCGTCTGATGCTATCAATTGGTCACAGAAGATAGCAATCAAAACGATTCATCTTAAAAGTTAAACATCAATCATTCTGAAATGAGCTGGAACAGTGTGGTGCTGGTGTTGGTCGATGAGAATCTGGTAATATAGTGATCAATAATCGCTTTTTAATTTAACTAAAATTTGACCAACAACCCACACGACTCATCCGTGACCAAGGCACCCAAATGTTTCGTAGTTGTTAATTATTGTATTTAAAGTAATTTTTATTTTATTTTATTTCCTTATTCTTTTTCGGAATTAATTCCCTTTTTCTTTGTCTATTTTCTTTTCAACTTGTAACCATTAAAACGACTATGGCAATGACTTGTATTTCAAATCAAATGTTACTCCGAGGAGGTATTGAAAATTTTTCGGCTCGATATACTTCCCAAAAATATGAGTAAATAACCATACACCGGATTTTAAAAAAAAAATCATTTCTTGGTCAAGCTGAGAAATTTTCATCATCGCTTTTTTTTTTTTATTATTAGGTTGGTGCAAAAATAATGACGTAATAATGTCGTTTTTTGACGTTAAAAAATACGTCAAAAAACGACATTATTACGTCATTATTTTTGCACCAACCTATTACATTGTTAGAAAGCTCCCCAACGATCTAGAAACCCGAATTATGATGGTCAATCCGAAGTGGAATTGTCAACTGATTCTTTCCGATTTTAAGTATAAATTTTAAGTATTCGTTTTTTCCATAGTTTCCTTTAAACTTCCTAATTGCTGACGTGTTTTTATTATATTCTCAGTATAGTCTCATTTTCACCTGAGAGGAAATTCTCAAGTATCATTTTAACATAGCATCTCAACACAAATTTTCCTATTACTTAATACTTTGCTTGGCTTCTGGATTCTGGAAGACACCGTTTGCTATTCCAATGCGCCTTCTGATCTCTGTCACTTCTTACGTCCTCTATTACTACACAGTTACTACCGTGAATTTCTGTATTTATTTAATTCTGTTTTCTTCAGTTGGTGGTTCACACCTTGGGCCGTTGGCTGACGGATCATGTATTCTCTTTTCTTAGAGTTAGTACATTTCTTGATTTCTTCGTCTGGTATTGTCGTTGTTCTCCTTTTTTAGTCATCAACACAATGCAATCACCATATCTTATGTTGGCTACGGATATGTCAACTGGGTTGTTGGTCAAATTTTAGTCAATTTTGTTAAATCAATTCACCCCAGAGAAGGCGATAATCCCACTAAGACGCAAGGGACTACGTGGAGTAAAAGAGAATGAAAAGACATTAGAAGGTATCGGGAACCTAGTTCTAAACAGGGAAAAACCTTCAAAAGATCGTGGAGGAGTGTAAACCGGACGATAGGTAAATCTATCTACTCCTATTGAGGAGAAAGAAAAAGTAAATACAATTTCAGAGTTCAGACGGAGACGTAAGAAGTATAGAGTTGAAGTAGACTTTAGAAAGAACCGGAAACTCAACTCTAAACAGGAAACAAGGGATAAACTTCTGCTACTGTTCAAAAGACCGGGAAGGAATATGAACCAGACGGTAATCGAACTTACGCAATTATTGATCACTATACCTCCAGTTTCAACAACACCACCCTACTGTTCTCGTTCATTTCAGAGTGATTTTGTCCGCCAATAATAAATCGTGGTAGGCCTTCTAGTTCTTCAATGTCGCTTCGTTGTATAAGTTGAATATATCTCATGAGAAGAAGCATCCTTGTGTAACGTCTCTATTTTTGCAACATATTTGCTCGTTTTCTGTATGGATGCAGGGGGTTTACTCCTAGTAAATGTTTCGGTTTATTCTAAGATATTTGGAAACAAATCAAGCTTTCCTAGTAGTTCAAATAAATCTTTGTGTCATACCTTATCAAATGCTTTTGCATAATCTGTAACATAGGTACAGATCTTTCGTCATTTATATTGATATAATCTGATAGCATCCTGACCATTTTTTAGCGACATATCACTTCAGGATCTATATCATGACTCTTCACGGATTCCTTTTCTTTATTGGATTAAATTGCCAGGCATTCTTGAGAAATATATTGGAGTGTTTTCCCACCACTTCTCCAGGGTTTGGAATGCAAAATTTTCCTTCTTCGGGACTGGTTGCCACCTAAAATTAGAGAAAGTAGTCTATCCAGCCATTTAACCAATAGCTGAGAGATAAGAAAGGAATTCATACCATTCCCAAAGTCGTTTGTGCGAAAGTGAACGCAACAGACTAACCAGGAATTTGAACCCGGCTCCCTACTTCCACTCTCGGCGCTGATATTCGTTACAGTACCCGCACATCGTATTTCTTGTTCCGGTGTTTTGAAAGAAGCCACAATGTTCTTGCCTTAATATAGAAAACTTAGCAACTGATAATGTCTCTATCTTATATGTGTGCGTGTGTGTGTCCATGCATGGAAATCACTACTCTTTGGGTCAAGTCACTTTTTGTATCAATTAACCAACGCTTTTATCCACAGGGCCATGTGAACTAAATAAGGGATTCAGTTTAACAAATGTCACATGAAAAGGCCGAAAAGCCGTGCATGTAACAGTAAAGATTATGACAACAGTCCGAACAATTTAAAAAGTGTATATCATATAGTCTCAGTTACGGTGGACTGATCATGTCTTAAGAATGTCTGATGACAGGAAACCCAAGATCCTAATGTACAGCCAGTTAGATCAGGGCTACAGGAATGTAGGACGCACATGGCTAACATACAAAGACATGCAAAAAGTAACTTGTCAGCAGTCAATATACGACATAACACCCTTGAGCGCTTAGCTTTGGAGCGGGTAGAATGGAAATCAACGTGTTTTTAGCGGACTCAGCAATTTTCAATCTGCTTGCCTGAATCATCTTCAAGAAACGAGAGCAAGATCTAAAAGGTCAGCCAATCTAACAGTGATCTCATCTCACAATCCTCACACTCGTTCCATATGTGGCCTCCTTTGTAAATCTCTTGCGGGTCTTAAATGCCACTTAAGATTATCGTACAAACTTTCATAACTGAATCAATGAGCTGTCAGATCCTCATACGTAGAAACCGACGGGAGAGTCCTATATATATATATATATATATATATATATATATATATATATATATATATATATATATATATATATGCGAGAAAATGATATACACATTTTATATACCGCAACAGTGTTAGAAGCCTTCATCATTATAGGCTTCAATTATGCAATTTTTTAAAACCGCAGGAAGTTTTTTTTTTTTTTGATCTTGGCATATTTTTTTAAATTTATTCCCTAATGGCACTCTTTTGCATACACAATGAGTTATACTGGTTGGCTGCAGTATACACAGCTTACAAAAAAAAAAAAAAAATTGAACACGTGTCATTTTATTTACATTATTTGAACTGTTATCATCTTCAATGTCATATTCACAACGTTTCGGGCTTCTTCGGGTGATTGGAATTTCGAACCGAACACTTTATTTCATCCGCCGGGGTAGATTGTTCTAGTTCCACGTGCCATGCCTCACCGGATGTCTCAGCTATTTCTCTTTAACTCAACTCCCTAAGTTTTTTTTGGTTCACCTCTAGCTGTAGCCTGGTATTGAACTCACAACTCTTTGGGTCTAATCACTGGATGTAAGCAACTTCTTTACCCACTGGGCCATATGTCATTTTAATTTTTACATGCGCACAAAAATTATTTCCACTTGCAACCATGTAAAAAAAAAAAATACAGAATGCAAATGTAAGAGTTCACTTAGTTTTGCACATCTTAATTTTGAATTTTTAATTAATATTTTTACTCTACCTAAATTTTTGAAAATAGTTGTAGTTCGTTTAATAAAGTTTTTTCTTAATGAATATATAGTTTAATTAAGATTTGTTGATTATCCGAAAAAAAATTGTTAATATTATCTTAGGGGTTCACTTACTTTTACGCAACACCATACCTCCGAAAAAAAAAACGATACTTTAGGTTTTAAATTCATTTTAATTCCAACCTAATAGATTGAATTTAATATTTTCAATAAGCAAACTAGATTGTTGTATTTCCAATCGAATTTAATTTGATTAGAATAAATGTTTTTCTGATTATCAGTAAAATCGATGAAGTCGCCCATAATGACATATCTGTCGACACAATATAATACTCTTTATTTACAAAATCTTTCATAAATAAGGTATACATTTTGAAACGTTATTTGAGAAAATAAATTAGCTGATTTAAAGTTTAATTAATCTGAATTGAAACTAATATACTTTTAGTTTAAAATATCTCAAAAAAGCATTTTTGGACACAAGATGAGGTGTTGACAATTTTATTGACCGCGTGATGCTTGGTAAATTTAAATAAGGAGGAGATAAATGTAATGAAATTACACGACGAATACAACATAAACAACCTTTTAATTTTTTAACTACCCAGTAATCTTTAAAATTTTAAATATTTTCTAATATTTTATTGAATTTTACGTATTTTGGTATTATAGTCGTACTTGAATGCTTGTTGAGGAAATGTTAGAAAATTACCGATAAATTTTAAATTTACTAAAGTTACCACTCTTATTTTCAAATAATGTCGACTTTAGACTTCCGCATTTACAAAAATCGACGCGTTTATATACACACACACACACACACACAAAAGAAATTATAATTCTTTTTAAAATACTGGGGTTGTTGAATTTTAGCAAAATTTTCTATCCCTATGATTAGCAAATGCTTTTTTTTATTTGATAACAATATAACCTAACTGCTACAAATTAAAATCGTAAGACAATAGTGTCCATAATATACCGTATACATAAAAGCAATTAAAAGCTTTTCTAATTAGATATTGTCTTAGTTTTATTGCGTTTTTTATTTTACGATTCAGAGCAGATTTTGTGTAGCTGGGAACCCTGTTTGACCAAAAGAATTTGATTGTCCTTATAACTAGTATAAATTTTAAGCGCGCTATACAAAAGAATTTCTTAAAATTTCATAAAATTAAGTAAGTGTAGGGGGTTAACAAATGTAAAAATATTTTTACCAAGATTTTCTACAGAAAGAATAATTTTAAATTTTTTTTATTAATTTGTGAATAATTGCTGAAAGTTTCACTAAAATCAGTCAACTACCTGATTTTTGCATGAATTTTCAAATCAGCAAAACACTTTAATATTTCCAGTAGTAATTTACATTTCACACGTTGACGAGATAAAAATAGGGTTTTAACCAGAATTTCGAAGGTTCTAAAAGGATTTTAAAAATGATTTTTACATCCCAAAAGTCTTTCATCTTTACTCTTAATAATAACACAAAGATTTTGACGATAAAACTTTATTTTTATGCATTTTGGGGGCATATATATATATATATATATATATATATATGCCTTGTAGGATTTGTTATAAATTAGTCGAAAATTAAAAAAAAATGTTGCCTTGAATTTAGGATTTACCACGCATACAAAATGTGATTGATAACGTGACAAGAAAATCTCTTACGGCGGGAATAATTGCAGAAGACTAAAAAAGTAATTTACCCCCCCCCTCTACACACACACACAACACATCAATACACCAAACCTCACACACATATATTCACATACGTAAATATGCGTACACGTCTGCTTTTCCCCATTTTCGTGAGTATGTGCGTAAATAGTGGATTTGTAGCTAAAATTATACTATCTATGAATGTGTGCATGCGAAGTAATTGCCTTATGAGTGAGTGTTTGTATTTTTGAATTCAGAATGTGCAATTTTTGATCGCATTTCGCCCGTCCTTGTGGGGCCTTTTTGCAGCTAAATTTGATTGTAATGGCGTCGCTGTCGTCGTCATAATAGCCATTTAGCGATCACGTGTCTACAAATATTAGGCACTTCGTCGTAGGTGCGGACAGACGCAATAGAGCAAAAATAACAAAAAATAAAAATACCACTCATAGGAAAAATATCCAAATGTTCGCACTTTTTCAAACGCTAAACTTTGTGAACGATTTTCATGATTATTTGGGACATAGTTTGAACTCTCTACTTTAATGCTTTGTTTGGTAAAAGGAACCATGAGATCTATTTTCGAAAAAAAGGGCTATTTTTTCATTTGTATTCACCACAAAATTCTAGCAGTCTGCTAATTATTTTTAGCTGTAAGTTCAAATCTAATAAAATTAGAATTCCAAGTGGAATTTTATCAGTGTGCACAAAGTTTCTTTCAGCGTCCCATTCCCTTCTCCATCAGACATTTTTATCTATTTATTCATTTAATTTATTTAAGATAATACATAGACACATCAAACGTGTCGATAAAAAGATACAGTTCAGCATTTATTATTTAAAAAATTTTAAACCAGAAACCTAGGTATCAAAAATAACATCTCTCAATCCTTCCACATTCTACATAAGACTAATGTTGTTTATCAAATTATTTATCCAATCGGAAAGTGCATCTCTGTCAGTAATAAACAAATTATGTCTAATATATGTTACATAACTACTTTTTCATGCAGGTTCCCATGCCAAAGTATAATTACGCAGCACACTAACAAGCACCACACGAACTATAATAATATTAGAGTACTCCTCTCTGACAATACTACCCCCCTCCCCTAAATCCAATTGCAAAAAAGTGACTAAAGACTACTGAAGTCATTAACGTTCAACAAAATCAACCGCCAATAATAGAATTAAATATACTTCAAGATTCCGTATTCGTGAATGCCTATTAAAAAAATTACTTGCCATTACACATTGTTTGTACACGTTGCCGTTACACGTTGCTGAGGACCTGACCCCATATCGCTAAAGGAATTACGACTGAGGAGTGAGTCCGATCCTCACTGTGTGCTTCACACTTTCGGCCTTGTGCCACCTCTACGATACGCTTAGAAAATCGATTATATTTCTCCTGTATCGAAGTTCGCTTCGATCAAGAAAAGTTGAAATTAATATTAAACAGAAGTCCCAAAGAACCGATCCTCCCCCCCCCACCTCCGGCGCTACCTCACCTTCGCCTGATTCGTTCCCAAAAAGAAGTGCCGAGAGAGCTTCAGCAATTTTTTCACAGTGTTGCCGTTAAAAATCAATTTAAACTGACCTTGCGTCACATACAGTTGCTATGTGAGCATACAGAAAAAATACACCTTTACTTTGTCACTACATGGACGATGAGTCATGTGAGACGAAAGGTTATAGCTAATATAAATGTTAGCTTTTTTTTTAATCTAAAATATTTGCGAAATGTTTTTTTATTAGAAAAATCATACTTATTATAAAACCCACGGTGTGTGTGTGTCTGTACGTTTATATATTGGATCGGATTTCCTACATTTTTCAACCGATTTCAACAAAACTTCACAGAACTACGTAAAATTACTTTGCGGTGGTTCTGACAGCACCAAAAATTGGTAAAACAGAATTGTTTGTGCACGAAATCAATTTGAAAACACGATTAAGAGGCATCGTTATCGCGAGAATGAAAGGGAGACAACTCATATCGAGTTATACTTATTATAAAACCCAGGTTGTGTGTGTGTGTTCGTTTATATATGGGATCGGATTTCCTACATTTTTCAACCGATTTCAACAAAACTTCACTTTTTTTTTTGGCAGGTAGTGTTTCTTATTGTCTTGCACACTTTTTTCTTTATTTTTACATTCAGAATGCTTTAAAAATTCCATTTACAAGACAATTGTTTATAATAAAATTCTATTCAATCGGTAGACTCATAACGATTGAAAACAAACAAACAAAAAAACTAATTAAGACATGCGTGTCCGTCAACTTTAAACGATAATCTTTGTCAATTTTATTTTTCAGTCTTTATGATGGTCGATACTTGATCTATCTCTTACTGTTACATCCCCGGGCAACGCCGGGCTCTACTGCTAGTAATCAATAAATTTAATAGACATTAATAATGTCAATTCTTTTCAAGAAAACACGCTTACAAAACCAATTGCTGACAATATATCGTAAAAATATAGTTTTTCTATGGTATGTCATATTTATGGGTTAAAGTGCTCAATATCAGATATAGAGATTGTGTTAAAATAAAAATATAAGAGTGGATATTGAGGTGAACACCCAGCGGTGAGAGTAGATTTCATGTTTAAACACAATTTTCAGATTATATATATTGTGTTTTGGCTCGACTATTTATATATGCTGGCTAACAATTTACGAATGCACACATAAACACAAGTAAATATAATAATAATAATAATAATAATAATAATAATAATAATTAACAAATGATAAAGTAATGGTAAATAATGAGTAAAAAGTTAACTAAATCATTATAAAATAGCTACAAACAAATGCATTCGAATTCACAATTATTCCTACTCAATAGCCTGTAGGATAATTTGAAACATAACCGTTACCGCCCATAGAATAACTGTTAGAATAATAAAACAGGCTTTGCACCTATAAGGCCCCATTTACCAACATATATAAAGAGTTGAGCCAAAGCACAACACACATGGCCTGAAGATTGCGTTTAAGCATGAAACAAACCGTCACCGCTGGGCGTTGACTTCAGTGTGTACTTATATATATATAGTTTTATGGTGTGCTATATTTATGGGATAAAGTGCTCAATATCAGAGATAGAGCATATGCAAATATAAATATAAAAGTGAACTTTGGAGTCAACACTCAGAGGCGACAGGCTATTTCATGCTAGACGCAATCGTCAGGCGGCCGGACGATTGCGTCTAGCATGAAATAGCTTGTCGCCTCTGAGTGTTGACTTCAAAGTTCACTTATATATATATATATATATATATATATATATATATATATATATATGTGTGTGTGTGTGTGTGCGTGTGTGCTACGTTTTTATTTCAGAAGCTGAAAGATTTATACAAAATGTGAATACTAGTTTTCATTATATGCAAACTTTTTCCCAGATCCAAAGCTTCATCACACTAGGTGGCACTGATTTGTTTTCCGCAGCAAATACGTCCAACAGGTTTTTAACTCATAATAGTCCTTTTACAGGAGTAGAGGTTGATCCTTTGTTCCCTGTTTAGGATTGAGTTTCCGGTTCTTTCTACAGTCTTCTCATTCTTTTTCACTCCCAGCAGCCCTCTGCGTCTTAGTGGCATTCTCCCGTTGCTTAGGGTGAATTGATTAAAAACATAACCGCTAACCAAAGATAGAGGGTCTAGCTCATGAAGAAGAATAAATGGATAGATATCTTCGCAAGACTATTTCGTTTAAAAGGTCTCTACTGAATTTTTTTGACTCGAAACGCCCATTCCGCTGGTAACCGATACGCTACACGCAGATCCTGGACTTAGAATGCTCCTTAAAAAAGTCATCCGAAGAACCCGGATGCGGTTGTTAACACTAAAAAGTATAATGATGAACATTTTTGTTTTTTGCTCCGGTTTCATATCCGTTAATAATTCACCTTAGAGACCACCGTTGTGCTCAATATCGTGTTGTTTTCTATTTATAGATTTTTTAATAATTCGCAAATAAAATATAAAGCGTTCTATTCTGTAATATTTGTACGTTCGGCGTTATTCTGATCATACCTTTGCGATTGGCCAATTCTGCACTCTTTTCACAAGTTCAATTGGTAACAGAACTTGTTTGAATTCAGTATTTGATTTGTGGAAAGTGCTCGTAATACGCAATCTCACCAGATACACAGAATCACATTCAGATCGGCTTTTGATGTAGTTAATGGTGGCTCGTTTTCTTTTCCATATGACCTTTTCCGATCCACATTATTATAAACAATTCATTATTCAGTATCTATCTATATTTCTGAGATGAGGTATTATGAACACTATTAACATTATTCGGACAATTGTCGTCATCTTTGTCGCCATATTTATTACAACGTTTCGGCCGTTGTACGCTCCGGCCTTCTTCAGGTGGTTGGAATGTCGAACTGAACCCTTTATTTCGCTCACTGAGATAGACTGTTCTAGTTCCACGTGCCATGTTTAATGGGTGTCAGTTATCAGCTATCTCCTGTTAATTCCTCTCTTCAAGTTCTCGACCGCCTTACCCAAGTATTGAACTCACACTCTTTGGGTCCTGCCACTGGAATCTAACTAACGCATTTATCAACTGTGCCTTGTGTCCTTGAAGAGACATGGCACAGTGGGTAAAGGCGATCTGAATGTGATACTGTGCATTTGGCGGGACTGCGTATTACGAGCACTTTCCACAAATCAAACATTGAATTCAAACAAGGTCCAGTTACAATCCATATAGAACAAAAAAAAAAAAAAAAAATTCAAGCTATTACGTTTCAGCACATAACTCCCACTATGTGCGAAATTGAGGACGTAGAGGGATGAGGTGCAGCTAGACACCCATCCCAGTTTCCCGATATCGCAGAACGTTCATTTCCTCTCAGCGTTCAATCAAACAGGGGATTGGCACGGACGGAGCCAATGTGGATAATCATTGTCATGATTTCTTCGTTGATTATTATTTAGTAAACAACCTTTGACATTTTGCTCCACACTCGTCAGAGTTACAGAGAATTCTACCGACAAAAACAAGGACGAGAAGACTGCCGCTTATGATAATAGCGAAAGAAAGAAAATATGATAGGCCAAGCGGCAAAACATCTGATCGCGTTCATTGCTTGATTCGATGCTGTTTCAGAATATTAAAAACTAGACTGAATCATGGACAATTTTTTTTTTTTTTTAGAATTCTTGATGTATTATAACTCGGGTTCAGAGGGATAAGTCTTCTAATCGTGGTCCATAGTAATGGTAATTTCCTTGGAATTTTAGAGTTGATTATGTTCCAATTCTTGAAGAACATTTTCATAATCAATTTTTTATTTTTATTTCTTAAGGCTTATCAACACATTGTGGGTTATTTAAAGCCGAAACATTAAACGCAGTACTTGATTGGCAGCTAGGTTCAATCATTTTGCAACTGAAATTGCTAGATTCAACTGTAAGTTCTATGCTAACCGTATCTTCTCTCGCAGTGCTCGCTTGTGGAAATTTCTTCCGGTCTCTTGCTTTCCAGTCAACGTTGATCTTCCAAAAAGAGTTTGTTAGTAGGGGTGTAGAATAGTATCCGCACAAAACTGGCGATAATGTGACAAAGTGGTAAATATGTCCGGCCCGATTCTATTGCACGCTCTATCCAACAGAATACGTTGATGAGTTTCTTCAATAGACCTATATGTATCATTGCAGTGATGGTGTGAGGCCGGTAGTAAAATTCCGCAATGTCTTTTTTTCTTTTCCAAACAAAAATAACAAAAAAAAAACTTTGTCAATATGTGTGATTCACTCGCAAAACTAATCGTGAGAAAAGTTTAACCGTTTGAAAACATGTAAGATTCGAAACGAAATGTGTCGCACGCCCAAAAGTGAACAAAAAAAAAACAAAACAAAAAACTATCACATCTAATAGAAGAAGGGATTGAGAATTAAGCTAAACAATAAGAAAGACAAAAATAAAAGGGAGTGGAATTTGCAAGTACGTACTCTAGCTAAGTTAAAAATTAAAACAGACCAACGGAAAACAAATTGCTCTAAGCCAGCTTAACGTGGGCTGGGATGACTGTTGTTTCAATCAGAGGTTCTTTCAGTGTCTCAGAAACAGCTGCTGTGAAAAGTGCCCTTTTCTGATCGATCAGAAAACATGTTTTATAATCCCTGGATGTTATTCTGGAAGTAGGAACGCGAAGACGGACGAAATTAAGGTCTGTTCTTGTCATATGAGCTGGTGACATCGAAATGAGTACTTCCATTTGAATTATAAAAAATTGAAGTTCCGAAAGGCTTATTTCCACCAGCTTTAATTATTATTATTATTATTATTATTATTATTATTATTATTATTATTATTATCTTAATTGAACCAAACTTTTACATTTTCCACTTCTAAATTGTTTTCATCATTAACACAAAAACCACCCCACCCCTGCCACTATCGAGTGAGCTTCTTGATTATGTCTGTTGACAGAATACAACATCCATTCTTATTTTTGTGGGTTGGTCCCCTTTCATGTCGTTATAAATTTTTATATATTTTAAAATATATATATATATTTTTACATATTCAAATATGTTCATAATCATGGTTGTATTATTAGCTCCCCTGAGAAAATACGGCATTTTGGTGCATGTTCGGATTGAATGAGGAGGAATGAAAGATAATGATTTACCAATGGGAGTTTTGAAGTTTTTTCTTATTTCTCCTTTCACCTCAAGCAAGGTGGGAAATGCTACTAGTACGCAGGGTTTACAGGGAGTGAAAGTGAAAGAGAAGACTGAGAATAGGGAGGATTGAGGAAAGGTCGAAAGACGATCGGGGTTCAAGAAGACAGAAAATAGCGATTGACGTTACATTTAAATTTTTTGAAGATTGTAGTTATCAGGGAAGCAAAGAAACGGAAGAGAGTTTCATAGGTGGGAAGTGCGAGAAAAGAAACTGTTGATGTAGAAGTGGAGGTTGCATTTAGCTATTTCAACGGTAAAATGGCGGGACCTAGATGCCAATCTAGTAGCACGCTTAAATCCATGTACCCCGGAAACACGGGCAAAAACCTTGTCAGTCTGGTTGCCACGAAAATATTTATGGAATAGACAGAAGAAAGCCACGTTACGTCGGTGAGAAAGTAACTGAAGTTCGAGATGTCTAGTCAGGATCGATTACATCCTTTGGATTTTATCAAGAATTTCTAGATGTACAGCAGGAGCACCAGACCAGAAATGGCAACAGCATTCAATGAATGGTAGATTTATAAATGTGTAAGATGGACTCTGACGAGAAAATTTTTCTGGCACGGCACAGTGAGCCAACATTCCTTGCAGTAGATGCAGCTATTGATTCGACATAGCCACTCCAGATTATGTTAGCGAAAAACGCGAGGCCAAGAAGGCGTAGTGTGTGGATCTCCTGGAGTCTAGCATAAACCATATTCATGGCAGGCAGAAAGGTTCTCTTGGCGGTTAAACAAAAGCAGTTTTGTTTTGGAGGCGTTAAAATTTACAAGCCATTTCTTGCCCCAGTTAACCACTGATTATTGGAGGACCTTTTCAAGAGCAGCTACCAGGTTTACTTTGTCAGATCTGAAACAGGAGTAATTGGTAGTGTCATCTGCATAAATAGCTAGTTGGGAATTGATGACATCTTGAGGCCCCTGCGTTCGTATAAAAGGATCTGGAAACGAGTCCGTTCAACACGACCTCTATTTCACGATTGGATTAAACCAAATATTCCTCCTATGACACCGTAGTCCTGGACCTTGCGTAGAAGGCCAACATGCCAAACCCTGTCGAACGCCTTTGAGATATCTAGAGAAAGCCCGAGCTTCGCTGTTCTTATCTAGAGCTTGATATACAAATTAGAGTGATGGCCGTTAACAGATGAGCAGTAGACCTGGCGAAACGGAAGCCATATTGTTTGTCTGGAAGGAGGTCATGAGAGGTAATATGCTTAACGACTTTAGCATTGATTAGAACCTCGAATAATTACCGAAAAGGAGCAAAAGATTAATAGGGCGGGGCAGAGTGTTCTCCAAAGTTCTTAAAAACAAGAACTACAGTGGACTTCCCAAAAGCTGGAAATCAGGGAACAGAGAGGCAATTGTTGTAGATTTTAGAGAGAACTGAAGCCAGCACAGGAATACATTTCTTTAGGACGACGACAGGGATCCCATCACGTCCGCTAGCCTTGTGGGAGTTTAGATTAGAAATCATGTCTGAAACCAGTGACGGAATTATGCGCATATAACTAAGCCTCTGTCCTGGTGGGGTGGGAATCAAACATGGGTACTCCAGATAAGTTGTGTGTGAAATTAGAAGAGAACTTCCGAACAAAGCACTCAACCTTATCTTCTGTAGATGCTCTTGAATTGAAGGGGACTCGGGATTTGCTGTTGTTCAGCGCACTCTTGCAGAGCAGCCAGTAATCTCTAAAACCAAACTTATGAGAAGATATACGTCGTTTCATTCTATCAACAAACAGTAACTTCGCTTCTTGGAGGACACGGGCAGTGACAAAGAGACGTTTGTTACAATTATACCTGTCGCCCTGGCACAGCTGGAAGAAGTGTTTCTATGGGCTCTAGCGGCTGAGTATGCAGGTGGGAACCAAAGAAATGATCGGAGTTTCAAGTTATTTCCATGTTGGAATGAAAATTTCGATGTCGGCTTTCATCCCGGAAGAGTCCTTTAGTGGCACATTTTTGAACAGGATGATTACGAAGAGACGAAGTCACGAAACGAGTCCCAATCAGGAAATTCTGTTGGTTTATGCTTCCTGACTGATGGGAGAACGGAAAGAGATATTTACAGACACTACTGGCTGATTGAAGTTGCGAAGAGGGCAGAGCTGTAAAGTATTTAATTACATCTTTTAGTTGTTTAGACTAATTAAATTAATTATAATTCTATTATTAGGCTGGTGCAAAAATAATGACGTAATGATGTCGTTTTTTGACGTATTTTTTTAACGTCAAAAAACGACATTATTACGTCATTATTTTTGCACCAACCTAATATATAAGTCTTCTCGGCAGTTCGTGTAAACGCTGACATTTCGTTTAATCAAACCTATCGAAAATAACTAAAAGAGAAGAGCATATATTTTTTTATACGGCCTGTGACAATTTTCTTCTTTATATGCCGTGCTCCTTCAGAACAAAGAGGATCATCGCTGTTCACACCTTCCTAACCCTTGTACCACTAAGCAATATTTATCACCTTACTACCTGTCTCCGTTCATGTTCTGCTATCCATCTACTCCTTAGGTAGGCTATTCGCTGATTCTTTTGCCTCGACATCCTTCGAAGCCTTCTTTTCTCATTATCAGTTGTCTCTTTCTTATTCTAAATATAAGTGTTCTTTTTGTTTCCATTTTTCTTAAAATCTCTTCGTTGCTTACATGCTCTATCCATCCTATTCTCAGCATCCTTCTGTAAAAACCCCCATTTCCGACGATACAAATTGCATCTTCATATGTGCGGAAATTGTCCATGATTCACTGTCATATAAGAGGACTGATATTACATAGCCTTTCGGTACTATTATCTATATTTCCAACGAAATTTTCTATTTTTTTAATATTTTCATTAGTTTCTGGTATGTGTCTGGTTATTTCAATTCGCTCTCGAATTTCTATGCCACGTTTTCTGTCGTCTATTATAACACTTCCAAGATAGTTAAATTTTTATAACTTAAAAGCAAACCTCCATATATCAGTCATCCTCTTTTTCTTCAGCAATAAGTTTAACAATTGATCAGATCTGATAAATCTAAATTTAAATGTTGACTTTTTTTCTTTTTCTTTTTTGACCACCAGACGCAAGTTCATAGAAATCCAGTTTTTTTTTTTTTTTAATTTAATAAATCTTCAGATTATCCAGAATAAAATCACTAGAACTCAGTTACTGAACTTAAGTTAATTAGTCACATACACTTTTTCAAAATTACTTCATCTTCATCGTTTCATTTCATCTAAATCTCTTAGTTGTTTTACATTTCTTGGTGACATTTTTAACCCAACGCTTCTTCAATTACAGAGATTGGTAAAACATTGAAAATTTCAAATTAATAGCTCAGGAAAATACGGCATGTGAGGCGGCATACTTATTGATCTACGGTTGTCTTTTAACTTTTATGGCTTAATTTCGGATCGCTTATGACGCCAAAGTACATGAATAGCCATTTAAGATTTTGAATGCTGCTGATAGCAATAGATTTTAGTGAGAACGATTTTATGAATAATGATATTCGACTTTTGATTTTCAAAAGACAGGAGCAATATGATTGCTGAAAAAAAAGAAAGGAAAAAAAAGTAATTTCTTTTCGTTTCCTTTGAAACTTATTTCTAAGTGAGAATTAATGGAATTTTTATTGCAAACCTTTGATTCTATAAAAATCTGTTAATAAACTTTGTTAACTAAAAATAAAGTCGGAAAATTAATCAATTTTTTAATTGTTTTTAATTGCGTCATTAACGGAAATATTGTTAAAAATCTAGATTAAATTGATTATTAAAGGGAAATTATCAACAGCTAGTAAACTGAAATTATTTCCCTTGTATAATAAATGCCGCTTTTAGTCTGGTAACTGTGGTTTGTATAATGACCAGGCTAATCATTGATCTAAACAATTAATTTCTTCGGAAACGCACAAGAAAATACTTTTTGTTGTTTTTGTAGTTGTTATTTGGCTAATATTTCAGAATCAATTTTTCTAATTATCATATATATATATATATATAATCTTGTACATTAGGGTGTCTTCTCTAGGTGTGGAAATTGCTTTATTTATTTGTTCCCTGATTAGGTGTTTTTTATAGCCACGTGTTGTGAATTGATGCTCCAGATTTTCAATGTGTTTATTTACTTCTTCATTTTTGGAACATATCCTTCTGAGTCTAAGTGCTTGTGAATAGGGAAGGTTCTCTTTGAGGTGTTTAGGGTGGGAAGACTTAGTGTAGACAGTTGTGGGTGTCGGTGATTTTAGTGTGTAGTGTCGTTTGTAGTTTCCTGTTTTCATCTATGTAAATGCGGGTGTATAAAAATGTTACTGATGTTGTGGATTTTTCATAGTCAAACTTAATTGAGTCGTGCACTGTGTTTAGGGTCATAAGAAATTGGGTAAGTTTGTCATCACTACCCGTGTATACAAAGAATATATCATCGATATATCTTGCATAGAATAGGCAGTCACTACCAATGATTGGATAGATATGGGTCTCCTCAAATTTTCCCATGAATATTGTAGCATATGATGGAGCTGCTATGGTGCCCATGGCACAACCTCTTATTTGAAGGTAGTGTGCTCCAGTGAAGTTGAAAGTATTCAATGTAAGGACATGCTCCATGAGTTTTATGATGACTTCTGTGGGGGGGGGGTCTTGTTTTCTTCTTTTAGTAAGTGCTTCCTGAAGGGCGGTTAGCCCTTCGATGTTTTTAATGTTTGAATAGAGTGACCTAACGTCCATAGTCACTAGAGTAGCTTTCTCTGGTACTGTTTGTATGTGATTAATTTTGTTCAGTAGATCTGTTGTGTCTCTGATGTATGATTTTACTTCCTTAGCTAGCGGTTGTATGTAATGATCTATGTATTTGGAAATTTTTGTCGTGTGGCAGTTGAACGATGAAATAACCGGCCTTCCTGGGTTGTTGCTTTTGTGTATTTTAGGAAGGAGATAGAAACGAGCAGGTGTAATGTTTGTGGGTGTAAGTGCTGTGTATGTTTCCTTGTCGATTAGATTGTTGCGAAGCATTATGTTTAGTGAGCTAGTTAATTCTTTTTGGTGTTCTGGAAAGGGATCTGTAGGTATGCTTTTATAGGTTTCTTTGTCGGCTAGCTGTTTGTTGGCCTCTTTAATGTATTCTTCGATTCCCCAGATCACTGTCGCACCCCCTTTGTCAGCCTGTGTTATGATTAGGTCATCTCTATGTGTCAGCGTATCGAGGGCTATACGTTCCCCTTCAGTAATATTGTCACGTGGCAGCTTACGTGCTGTTGTTTTCTTTATGTCATTTGCTACGGCTAGTCCAAATGTCTGTATAGTCATGTCTGTGTTTTGGGGGATGTAGGTAGTGTCCTTCTCTTTTAATGTCTCAAGTATGGAAGGTGTATGATCATTTTCCCCGTAGTGGGCTTTTAACCGTATTCTTCTGAAGAAGGATTTCAGGTCCTTTGCCAAGGTGTCTTTATCAAACCTTGGGGGACTAGGGCAAAAGCTTAGTCCCTTATTTAATACCCTGAATGTATTGAGCGAAAATTTATTGTTACTCAAATTTATAACTCGCCCGTATGGGTCAAGTTTGAATTTGCAAGCATGGCGAAGTTCTTTTGTAAACGCTCGAAAGCTTGCATCATATCTCCTATTAGGGATGCTATACCCCCATCCAGGTGTCCTGGTTGGGGGCTTATTCCGTTTTTTTTTTAAGGTTGAGTGTGTTTATTGTTGATTGTCTACTAGGGGCTAATCTAGGTGGTCTGGGATGTCTAATGGGGTTATGTGTTCTGTAGAAGGGCTGCTGTGATTTGGTTTGTGTATGTTTGTACGGCACCCTAAGGATGTCCGCGTAAGTTAGTGGTTTGTTTTGTGTGTGCGTTTGTTTTGAGGTTCTATCTATCGTTGATGGTGGCGGTGTTGTTATTGTTGGTTGTGGTGCTGCTGGTTGTCTGTTGGTGTACTTATTTGGTCTGTTTTGTGTTTGCATTGGTTGTGTGGTGGTCAGTGTAGTTGCGTTGTTTTGTTGTTTTCTTTTGGGGTATGGTCGTTCACTTTTTTCAAAGTTTGGTTTCATTTCTTTTTTGTTCCTCTGTCTGGAGGAAACATTCCGTTTTAATTTTCTTTGTTTTTCAGTTTTTGTTTTTTGTAGTTCCCTCACTGTTTGGTCTGTGTGAGCTTTTACATTCTTTATGTTGGTATATTCTTCCGTGTCCGTTTGTTTTTTTTATTTTCTCATCGAGCAGGTTAATTTCTGTTGTTGCTGTTATGCTTTCCTGGCAGAATTGCATGGTGTCCTTCATGAGTTCCCTGGAGAAATCTTCTAACTTACGGTACCATGATGCTAAAAAAGCATCATTGGGGTTACCTATTGAAGGTTCCAAATCAATCCTGAAATTGGTTGGTACTAATTGATCCTTGAGGCATATCCCAATATATTCCTGATGTGATTCATATCTGGCCAATTTGTTGGTTGCTCTATTCATACGGATAGCCAATAATTCGGTGTTTATTGGTTCTGTTGTTGTTACGTCCTCGGCATTTGGTTCAGTCCCGTGTCCATTGTTCATGATTATATTTTGAACAATAAAAATTATTTTATTGTTCAATATATATATATATATATATATATATATATATAGAGAGAGAGAGAGAGAGAGAGAGAAACAGAGAGAGAGAGAGATTTTATAAAAATTTGGGAATTACTTAATTAGACTGGTCCTATCATAAAATTTAGAAGGGTTCTTATTGTTGATATTTGTAGTCACTATGCAGTTTTGAGTTTTTGCCCACATTCTATTATGTTGGTGCAAAAATAATGACGTAATAATGTGTTTTTTTGAGGTTAAAAAATACGTCAAAAAACGACATTATTATGTCATTATTTTTGCACCAACCTAATAAAAACTCAGTACTACGTGTCAAGGTTTGAAGATCGGTTGAGGCAGTGTTGATTACTATGTCCACACACGATATATATATATATATATATATATATATATATATATATATATATATATATATATATATGTGTGTGTGTGTGTGTATGTACGCAAATATATATATGGATATAGATCCGACAGTATGAAGAAAAATATACGGAAAAACAAACAAAAATCCTAATATGCAATTTTGCTGTTTTAATGTTAATATAATGTCAACGTCGGACGTTTCGGTCTAGTAGACCATCTTCAGGACATGTTCATAAAATATAATTAACATTAGACTATATTTAATTCAACATGAAAAGACGATGGACATAAGAGTATTGAAACGGAACGCTGATCTTGAAAAACTTCAGTTGTCTGTTTTGATTAGTCTTATTCTTATGTCCATCGTCTTTTCATGTTGAATTAAATATAGTCTAATGTTAATTATGTTTTATGAATATGTCCTGAAGATGGTCTAATAGACCGAAACGTCCGACGTTGACATTATATTAACATTAAAAGAGCATAATTGCATATTAGGATTTTTGTTTGTTTTTTCCGTATATTTATCTTCTTATATATATATATATATATATATATATATATATCATGCTTCTGTTTCATGCTTAGACGCTATCGTCAGGCCAACAGTGTTCATATATTTACATACGCTCTATCCCTGATATTGTGCACTTTAGTTTAAGCCATAAATATAGCATACCTTAAAACCATATTTTTATCATATATATATATATATATGTGTGTGTGTGTGTGTGTGTGCATAATTATGAATTAAATCTTTTGGCATAAATTATATTCGTCAATAGAACGGCTAAATTAAAACAGTGCTCGATACAATTTTCATAGAATGAAAATATAGAACAAATTAATATATTTTCCTTTATGTCTGACGAAGTCATCTTCGCAGAAACTGTGGTTGCAAGAAGGTCAGTGTTTCTGATAGTGTATATATATATATATATATATATATATATATATATATATATATATATATATATATATGAATGAATGAAAATTATAAACAAGATGAAACTAGAATTAAAAATGTTATAAAATTGCATAACGCCAGTTGACAATAGCAAAAAAATTTAGATTATTTGTTACAAAAAATTTAAATACTCTAATCTTATAGTTAAAAATAATAATTCCCCTTTTAGAACAAAATTAAATAGGACAAATATTATTTACGAATTTAAATGGCCATTAAGGAATTGTATTCCTGATCAATCAAAATTCGTAAATAATTATATAAGCCAAACTATTACATGTTTAACACGCAGACTCACTCTACACCTTTCTGACCACAGGTCAATTAGATCTCATTTCAATACTCATGGAGACCTACCGAACCCTATTCGTAACATACTTGTTGACAACACAAATATAATAGCATCATCTACATGCAAAAAAAAAAGGCTAAAAATAATGGAAGCCTTATTAATAATAAAAAAAAATATAAAAAACAACACTTATTAATATCAACTTTGAACATAGACACAATATCTTGACCGTGTTTTGAAAATGAAAACATTATATAAATACATTCATGCAACAAACTATTTATTGTTAACAGTTAATATCTTTCAACCTTGAAAATGGCTAAATGTATAGCCGAAAGCGCTAGAACTACCGGACAGTTTTTTATATAATTTATCATTCAAAAAGAAAAAAATTATTAAATCACGAGAAATGGTATAAAAAAAAACTAGATCAAAGCACCTAGTCTGTCGTTTCAATGAAATGTACATGAAAGAAGGATTGCTGCACACACACACACATATATATATATATATATATATATATATATATATATATATATATATATATAACAAGAAGTAGTCAGATATCTGATATATCGAATTTATATATCATATATAGAGAAAAATATAATATATAAATTCGATATATCAGACTACTTCTTGTATGTGCCGCGTAGCTTCTGGACATAGCTCTCCACAACTTCTTCGTTCTTTTAATGTTCTGATTTGACAACGAATACAAAACTTACTTTAATTTCTTTTAGAGTAAACACAATATACATTGTGGTAACAACTGATCAACTATTTTTAAATGAAAGGTTTCTGATTGACATTAAATTCGATTCGGACCTCAGGTATTTACTGATGTGAATTGCATTTTGTTTTCAATCTATGGAAGAACTACAAGTCTCGTAGTTCAGATGAGAGTTCGTTTGGTCTAAGTACATATTCGCTTCTTCAAACATTGTGATAGATCAGTGACCAGGATTTTTGTAAAGATATCTGAGACAGAGTGACTACATGTGGATTCTTCTTCTACTATGTCAGAATGTTGGCGATCATGGATCTCCACAATTTCCTGTCCTTTGGTGCGTTTAATAAATATTGTTTTTTTTTGTTTTCTCTGCTAAACTCTCTTCTGCCATCCATTTACTCAAGTTCGCTTGTTAGGTTATGCGGTCTGTCTGTCCTGTCAGTGTCAAATTTTCCAACTCCTTTTTCCTCACTGTATGCCCAGAAAATTTAGAGATGTAAAACAAAAAAACAAAAAACAAAAAAAACAGAAGAATGGGTTTCCAAATTTCATAAACCCAAAAGAAGAGATACTTCGTTCCTAAATAAAATTTCAATCCCGCCACTAGAAAATTAATTCAAATTTTATTGTTCTTCACATACACCTGCCTTTCTTTATTGATCTGGATTCTCATTCATTCGTTCACATCCAAAATACGGTAATCGCCTTTCGCCTGTTAGACTTGGCTTCATTTCTTTCAGCCAAGGATTGGAACAGTGTGAAATTTTATATTATCTTTTTATCTGTATTTTCGAGGGTCCCGTATTAAATACTAGGTTGGTGCAAAAATAATGACGTCACAATATCGTTTTTTGACGTTAAAAAATACGTCAAAAAACGACATTATGATGTCATTATTTTTGCACCAACCTGATATTAGGTTGGTGCAAAAACAATGTCGTTTTCTCACATATGTTACTTTTATATATGATTTCTGAATTAATTCCTTGATATATATAGCCATGTTATATATCATTTTGAAGCGCGTTTTTCGCTCTATCGAATCGTGTTATTCGTTACCGTTCTCAATCTCTTCATTCATTTTTTTGCAGGCTTTTCGACAGCATGGACAAAATTCAAATCCGCACGATTTTCTTGTTCCAGTTCAAACTAGGCCGAAAAGCTGCCGAGACAGCTCGTGATATCAATGATGCGTTTGGCCCAGGAACCACTAACGAACGTGTGGCACAACGGTGGTTCAAGAAATTTCGCAATGGTGACGAGAGCCTCGAAGATGAAGACGGTCGCGGCCGGCCGACTGCGGTTGATAACGAACATTTGAAAGCCTTAATTGAAGCCGATCCTCGCAAAACCACACGAGAAGTTGCTGTTGAACTCGAGGTCGACCACTCAACAGTCGTTCGCCATTTAAAGCAAATAGGGATGGCAAAAAAGTTGGATAAATGGGTGAACGATAATCAGAAAACTCGTCAAAAAACGACATTATTTTTGCACCAACCTAATATTTTCAAATCAGCATCTTAAAATCTGGCATTGTGTTGACTGTTCGATCACCCAATACAAGTCCCAAGGACTACTCACGGGAGAGGGTTACTGAGTGGGGTTGTTGTAAGGGAGGGAGATGGGGGAAATAAGAAATACATATTATGAAGACGTGTAGGATAGATGTCGGTTGACCCTGACTATGATTGTAGTTGCCAGCGTCATCTCGAGGGTTTCTTCCATAAGGCGATAGAAAAAGCTGTCTTTTTTTATCAACGGAAAATGACAGGGAATGGGGATTGTTTGCCACCGTGAACTTGTCACGGCGGGTCCGAGCTGTGAAGGTCTGAGCTAATAAAACTAAAGAATGTAACTCGTCTGAATATCTGCTATAGTAATAATGTTACAGTAGTATATGTCTAACAACGTTTCACCTGTGGGATAAGGGTTGCAGAGTGGAGAATAATTAATCACCCGCAAGGCTGTGTAAGTACTTTTGGACTCTATCGAGGCTACACCATTGGAGACATGGCAGCAATACACCATTATTGGTCTGATCTGACTCATGTAAAGAGTGTTAGTTATTTTCTGGAACGTGACAACGAGATGACCATTATTCCAGCATCTTCTGCGACGGTACACGTTTCACTTGAGGTGGGGAGTTAGCTTTAGATCCAGTAGACGTTTGAGGCAAAAAGTCTCATTAAATGTATGACCCCTCATCAGTGCAAGTTTCAGGTCTACTCGGTGGTTGGGAAAATGTCACTGGTTTAGTTTTGGATGTTTTCAATGATACCAACCAGTTTTTTCCGCATTGAGCTGTGAGAAATCGTTCAGAGTAGAGATCAGCTGCCAGGCACTTGCCATCAAGATATTTTAGGGACGCACACACGCTGTTGCATCATCTGCATGTATATTTACTGGGAATCAGAGAGAGTTCTTGGAAAGATAATTAATATAAATTACAATGAGTGTAGGACCGAATATAGAGCTTTAAGTGACGCTAGCATGGATCTCAATTACTTCAAAGGCCACTCTAGGACGAACTTCCTATACCGACCTTGAGAGGAAAGACTTATTAACTGAGAGGATTCACCAAGCGATTCCATAGCTGGTCAGTTTGCATAACAATAGCATGTGCCACACATTGTCACAGGCTTTCGAGATATTTAGGACGATAACTCTCGAAATATTTTGTTATTGTAAAGGGCTTCACTGATTCTATGTGTGATAATAGTTAGGCTCATCAGCAGTGGAACTAGAAGAGCTAAAATCATATTGTTTGTCACTTGGGAGTTTTGTTGAGGTGTTCAACAAATTTCTTCTTCATGACGAATTTGCCATTGACACTAAGGAGGTTGATGGGATGATACTGCGACAGGGTAGGCCTCACCTGCATTCTTGTGCATACGATGCACAATAGGTAACTTCCATGGGCTTGAAAAACATTTCTTCTTAGCGCAGCGTCAAACAGCTTCACCAAGATTGGAGACAGTTCTGGGTCAAGGTTCTTGATCTCAATGTTTACATTTCAAGTAAAATTATATCGAGACTGTAAAATCAGATACATCGTTAGAATCATGTTAAGAGAAGTTAATATTTTTCCTGTCTTATGATTTCAGATTTATGTGTATATTTTTAATTTAGGGACCCTTAATAATATATGCAACAAGCACCTCATTACCCTATACGCTAGTAGCCCGCTGGCATGCCGCCGATGGTAACGCCAGCGGTCCTCTGGTGACAGGCCAACGGTGAGCCACTAGCAGTCCGCAAGTGGTAACATTGCCGAGACAAATACGCCGGCGGTCCGATAGCGCGCCACCAGCAGTAAACGTCAGTGGCATGCCACACAGTGGCATATTGGTGGCTTGCGTGTAGGGTAGCTTATTCCGGCCCTGATCACAGTCTCACTACGGTGTTGCTGATGTGGTTTCCATACTAAATAAGTTTAATGAAATGTAGTTACTAGTCCAACCGGTTTGGAATTCAGAATTGTCCTTCTAGACTGGTTGCGAACCAAAGCTATAGATCCCAGAAGAAATTAATTTTTACCTATTGCCTTATTCAGAAGAGATGGACCCATTCCTTTCCAAAGTTATTTAACATCGTAGCTTCGGCTGGAGTTTGAACTCGACACGTCAATCCTACTTTAGACGCTGATAACCGCTATACCATGCACACATCCTTTTATTTTATATATATATATATATATATATATATAATAAGCATTTTTTAATCATTCCACCCCAAGCAGTAATAGCAGTCCTCTGGTGGCATATTTTTAATGTAGGGTCCCTTAATTTAGGGTCACCGGCGGACCAACTGTGGGCCACTAGCGGTCCGCAAGTGGTAATATTGCCAAGACGAACACGCCGGCGGTCCGATAGCCCGCCACCACCGTGGTGTAGCAGTGACGAAGATTTTTGCCAAAATATCTGAGACAGAATGCCTGCACGTGGATTATTCTTCTACTATGTGACGTGTCCATTTAGGATGCTGGCGATCATGGCTCTTCACAATTTCCTGTTCTTAATAAATTTTGTCTTTTTGTTATCTCTGCTAAAGACTGTCTCGCCATCCATTTACTCAAGTTCGCTTATACACACGCGCCACCATCTGAAGGAGCTGCATCATTAATTATTAATGCAGTATCCAGGGGTTACGGAGTGTGAAAGTGAGAGAAAAGTTTGGGTATAGGAGGAGACTGAGGAAAGGATAAAACTGGACGGGATTCAAGAAAACAGAAGATGGCGATTGACGTTGCATTTAAATTTTTGAAGAATGTAGTTTTCAAGGAAACAAATAAACGGAAGGGAATTCCACAGGCGGGAAGTGCGAGAAAATAAACTGTTGGAATAGAAGTGGCGGTTACATTTAACTATTTCGACAATAAAAAGGTGGAACCTAGATGTCAATTTAGTAGCACATTTAAATTCATGTAATGATATTTAGCTACCCCCCCTACGAGGGTTACATGTGGCACAAGGCCGAGTTTAACGTGGGATTTCCGAGCCCGTAGGCTCGGCCAAAAATATTCCCTCTTTGAACCCGCATAAACGGGTTCAGGGGCAGTCAACCACCCCGAACGAGACTCTGCCCTCTACCCCCCACCTCACGAGGGTTACATATGGCACAAGGCCGGGTTTAACGTGGGACCTCCGAGCCCGTAGGCTCGGCCAAAAATATTCCCTCTTTGAACCCACATAAACGGGTTATGGGGCAGTCAACCACCCCGAACGAGACTCTGCCCTTCGGCGGAGCCTCGTCCGGGTTCCTCTCCGCTCGAAAGCAGAGAGTTAGACTGTTGGCCCCGGAGCCATACCCCGGAGCCAACTGATATTTAGCTAGCCCCACCTCACGAGGGTTACATATGGCACAAGGCCGGGTTTAACGTGGGATTTCCGAGCCCGTAGGCTCGGCCAAAAATATTCCCTCTTTGAAGCCGCATAAACGGGTTCAGGGGCAGTCAACCACCCCGAACGAGACTCTGGCCTTCGGCGGAGCCTCGTCCGGGTTCTTTCTCCGCACGAAGGCAGATAGTTAGACTGTCAGCCAAGTTAGCCAGGTTTCATGTAGTCGGGATAGCAGAGCAGTTGCCATGAAAATATTTGTATTCGGTTAGTGGAAAAATAATGTCGTTTTCTCACATAGTAACGTATGTGAGAAAACGACATTATTTTTGCACCAACCTAATAGAAAAGACAGGTCTGTAAGAAAGTGACTGAAGTCGAGATGCCATGTCAGGATCGATTACATTGCAGATCTTTTTTTAGAACATATTTGGTTGGAATAAAAGATTTAAAAAAAAGTGTAAACATAATAACAAACATCTTATTAAACAGGAACAGTTTGTGTGGCTGCCAGCCTCATTAACGCAAAATCCAGTGGCGTACGAACAGAGGTAAATGTATTTATTGACTTCGTGAATACGTTTTCGAGGTCGAAGCGTTTCTTCCTTCGGGAATTTCTCGTAGTTTATTTTTATTTCTTTATAGAGTTTTGGCTGTCCAGTCAAAATGGGGAAATAAGGAAAAAGATTGATTCTATCGCAGTTGATATAGCAACTCTTTCCCTTCTGTTCTTCTATATCAATACACGTATCAGTAACGAATGCCGTTGCTACAAACACCTCGTGATGATCGGCAACGGGGCAGTTCATAATAAGTCCGCTCCAACATTGATGAGAATGTCGCTGAACGTGAGAAGGGGAATATATCAAACGAGCAACCAGGGCGCCCCCTAAAGGCAGGTCAGGGACTGGTAATTGCTCCATTAGCAACATCCTCCCTCCGAACTCGGGGCCGGGCTAAGGCAGCAGGTCGCGTTTTCGTTGACACGTCATCGACACCATCATATTTTTTCAAGATTTTTCTTGGTTAAATGTCTTTTTGTTTTTACGCACTCGAAAAAAAAAAAATCGATACACGTCGAAGTGCTTATCAGTCCGCGGTGTTTCGTGGCTCGAAAACTCCAGAAATATCAAAACACACACTCTCTCTCTCTCTCTCTCTCTCTCTCTCTCTCTCCTTTTTTTTGAGGGGGGTGGTCTTTCGGATAATTTTCCACCTTCTATCATAAAGACGAATTGCTATGAAAAGAGAAAACGACTTGAAAACCCGATTACACATACGTCTCAAGAACTCTAGAAGAAAGTGAAATCCGCGGATAACATCGAACCACGTACATATACATTTTAAAGATTTTCCCTGGGCAAAGCGACACTCATGTAAAAAATAGATAAATAAAATTTAAGTGTCTCGTTTTTTTTTTTAATGAAAAAGGTCGATATATTTGCCTTAGAAAAGAAAAGCTTCAATCGACAATGTTTTATTATTCACTTTTGAAGCCCTTCGATATAAGAGGGGACACAACTCCCCCTTACTTAAAAAATATCTGACTTACACGGCAAATCAACTGTACAAATGGCGTGAATGAAACAAAAACTTTTCAGTAGTTATTGACCGAAGATTTTTATTGGCTTTTTAACCTGATTTTTTTGCCTCGTGATCTGATAATTCCAAGTGATACTTCTGAGGACATTTAAAGGGATTTTTTAAATATTTTCAAAATATTAATTTTTATTAAAAATTCGTGTTAATTAACTCATTTTATTTAAAAACTAAAAAGCTTTTATTATTCGTGTGTTTTCATGCAACTAAATATACAGTGTAACCCGGATATAAGAGAGTTGTCGGGACCGGAGACGGAGTCTATTATATTCGTGTTTCTCTTATATCCGGGTTTGGTCTATTTTGTTTAGGTAAGTATGGCTCTAATTTGGGACCAGAGAAAATCTCTCTTATATCCGGGTTTCTCTTATATCAGGATTTCTCTTATATCCGGGTCTCGTATATCCGGGTTACACTGTAAATGTTTAGTTTTAACTGAAACTTATCTGAGACTATTCCCTCTTTTATTTAACACACACACACACAAACGACACGAGACACACGACACTGATGAAAACTTGTGTCTTGTATAGAAATAATATCCATGCTTCTTTGGTATTTGTTGTACAGTGTAACCCGGATATAAGAGAGTTGTCGGGACCGGAGAAGAAGTCTCTTATATCCGGGTTTCTCTTATAACCAGGTTTGGTCTATTTTGTTTAGGTAAGTATGGCTCTAATTTGAGACCAGATAAAATCTCTCTTATATCCGGGTTTCTCTTATATCCGGGTTACACTGTATATAACAGCAGAGAAAAAATTATTTTATTTCCTTAAAAGAATAACTCCGGAGGCATGAATCAAACCCTGTAGACCCCATATAGCACAATAAGTCGTAAAAATCCAAAAGCATTAATTTCTATATAATTTCCTATCAAGAAAGATTGGCTCCAAAAGCAACAATCAAATTTGGTACTTGTCACTCAACAGAAGTTATTACTTTATTCAAAGTGCTATAATGAATAAAGTAATTTTAATATGGTAGTTTTTTGTTGTTTTTTTTTTTTACATTTTTTTATGATTACGATGAGTTGTTGAGAAGATGTCGATCCGATCAGATGATCTTTCCCAGAAAGTTTTATTTTGTCGTTTTTTAAGTGAATCGGGTCGAAAACATTTTGTCTTAACTCACAATTAATTAATTTTTATTTTAATTCACAATTAATTTTTATTTTTATTTACAATTGATTATGCTTTTATCATTAAGCCCCCCCCTCTCTCTCTCTCTGGGTGAAACTCTGGAGTCGGGATGCTGAAGGTAACATCAATCAGCTAAGTGACAAACCTGTTACTTATATATATATATATATATATATATATATATATATATATATATATATATATATATATATATATATGATTATTAAAAATATAAGATTTGTCAGTTAGCCAATTGATATTATATTCACAATTAATTATGTTTTAAAATTGTCTGACAAAAGCTTTGCCGACTTCTTTTCTTAAGGATTGATGCTTCTGCCAAATAGTTCTTCGTTTTTGCTCTTTTTCTCAAAATGCGAAAATGACGTTTTTCTCTGGCTTCAGAAAGACAACGATTGTCAACGAGTTAAATAAAGCGTATTCGTTATGTGATGGTAGGTATAGAAAAAAAGAAGCCTTGTTTCTTCCTCTCTACCAATTGTTTTATTTTTATTTTCAACACCTGATTGTCTGTAGAGTGCAATTCTCCATTAACTAAACTTCAAGACGTGCAATGCTCTGTTTAGACGTTTCTAGATAAACCGGAAACTGTTATTCGCTTTTTTCACCCATTTCATCTTCATTTCACTTCTTACCCTTTTCAACTACGTCCGTGTTTTTTTTGTGTGTGCGTGTGGGGAGGTGGGATAAAAGGGATTTTTTGTTTGTTTGGTTTGTCTATTATTTTTTTTTTTTTTTTATTGTGTTCATTCCTTTTATGCCCTTTTCTTCTCCGTTCTATTATTTGTCAAAGAAAACACTTGGAAGTTATCCATTCGTCTCTTTAGCGACTAACAACTTCGGTGTTCACGTTTGAACAACGCTTCGCCGTTTTTCAATTGCTTCCAAACACGCAAACACACCCAAACGCACGCACACACACTCAAACATGCGTTCAAACACACACGCAGATACAATACACATACAAACGCATACACACATACAAACACAGAAAAAGAGAACGAAATAAGAAAAGGTATGCACGCTACCGAACACACCTCCAATCCCCCTGAAGTACATACAATAACAAAAAATAATAAGTTTCCCCCCTCCTCTCTCTCTCTCTGGATGAAACTCTGGAGTCGGGATGCTGAAGGTAACATCAATCAGCTAAGTGACAAACCTGTTACTTATATATATATATATATATATATATATATATATATATATATATATATAATACAAAAGGCTCACGCACTAATATTCCATGGTTGTAATTTATTACATTGGAATCGTAATCATGATCCAATGTAATAAATTATAACCATGGAATATTAGTGTTTGAGCCTTTTATATTATATTCTTATTCTGTCCTGGACATTGAGTTCTACCTGGATTCTATCCTCTTGGGAATGAATATATATATATATATATATGATTATTAAAAATATAAGATTTGTCAGTTAGCCAATTGATATTATATTAGGTGCCGCTACTCCAGAGTTTCATAGACGAAACTTTTATCAATTGTTCAATCCACTCGTCAGGAGGTTTCAGCAAACGACTGCCATTTTTTTTCATTTTCGTTATTTTTGTATTAAGTTAAAAAATTGTTTATGCGTTTTTATTGGTGTAGGATGATTGTTTTCCTTCTACGTGTGTGCGTGTGTACGTATGTATTCGTTTGTGTGTGTGTGTGTGTGTGTGCGCGCGCGTGTATTTTCGTGTGTGTGTGCGTGTTCGTGTGTGTGTTTGTATGTGTGTGTATGTATGTGTGTGTATGTGTGTGTGTGTAACGCATGTACGTGCGTGTCTCTGTGCATGCGTCGAATCTTCTGGTTATTTATCCTTTTCCTCATTTTCTTGTCTCTTGCTACTACTCTCTCTCTCTCTCTCTCTCTCCCTCTGTGTGTGTGTGTGTGTGTGTGTGTGTGTGTGTGTGTGTGTGTGTGTGTGTGTGTGTGTGTGTGTTCGTTTTCCTTCTTTTTTTTCTCTTTCAACTCTGAGGTGTTAAAAGATAATGGAACAATGTTATTTCGAATATCACAGTCAAGACGTTTGGGATTTTTCGGGTAATTCGTTATCTTGAACATTCTGAAGTTTTCTTAATTTTTGGAAATATATGTGTATTCCGTTTTTATTTATTTCTTGTTTAAATGTTTTTTTGTTTTTTTTTTTGTTTTGTTTTTTTAAATTAATACTTAATTTTCAAAGTAAATATTCCCTATCCTTCCCTATCTTCTTTTTATAGATCTGAGACAGTTGTGTAGGGACATGGTTTGATGCAAGTTTTTTTTTTTTTTAACCCACTTGAATACATGAATTACCGAATGATAATTTCCAAATCGAATCCATCGTCTCAAAATTCCTATTTCAATAGTAGTACATTCATCCACTTGTAAAATCTGCAATGGTTATGTAGCGTAAACAGCTGTCGATAGCCGTCTTTTGCACTTGATGAGTATCTGTCGTGACACAAATACGTCACACAAGCCAAAAGTAAAAAAAAAAAAAAATGTCTCTGGCAGTGTCTTCCAATCAACCTTGATTTTAGCATTCCAGAAGATGTAGCAGTGATGTACGGGTGGATAGCGGCTTGGAGTGAGAAATCGGAAATCCGAGTTCGAATTACGCGCAAATACCAATCGGAAACAATAAATCCATCTCTTTTAACACGTGTTAAATAATATTATTGTATCTGGAAAATCATTGATATCTAAAGAAAATTTCTTGATTCAATATTCACTCAAAAAACCCCCCAAAAATATTATAATATATATTACCGAGGCATTTGCGACCTTCCGTAAATGACGAGGCACTGGAAAATCCTGTTTTTTTGTTTTTTTTAATGACATCAAATCAGTTTACAGACATTGAAATCACTATTTGATGATTTTTAAAAACATATTTTTTTAATGATTTTTAATACATTATCAGTTAACTGTCCACTGCCTTTAATCCTAACTCTAACTCCTAACCCTAAAGCCTAACCCTACCCCTAATCCTAACTCCTAATCCTAACCCTAACATCCAACTGTTGGTAAAAGATAAGTATATAGATAGATACATAGATAGATAGATAGATAGATAGGTAGGTAGGTAGAGAATAAATAGTAAATACAGTGTAATATAAACGAGTTGTCTTATATCCGGGTTTCTCTTATATCCGGGTTTGGTCTATTTTGTTTAGGTAAGTATGGCTCTAATTTGGGACCAGAGAAAATCTCTCTTATATCCGGGTTTCTCAATCAACCTTGATTTTAGCATTCCACAAAATGTAGCAACGGATGTACGGGTGGAGTAATGGATAGCGGCTTGGAATCGGAAATCCGAGTTCGAATTACGCGCAAATACCAATCGGAAACAATAAATCCATCTCTTATATCCGGGTTACACTGTATCATACTATAGTAGAAAATGGACGGTAGACATACTATAGTTACCAATTATTCTTACACATATGTTTCGGATTTAAATAACCACAAAGGGTTGATAAGCCGTAAATAATCAAATTAGCTAATCAATCAAACGTGTCACTATGAACGCTAGTAACGCTGAAAAAGTTTACTAGAATTTAAAGTTTTCACTTGTCTACCATATTCACGGTTTATCTATCTATGTATCTCGACTGGAATTCGAACTCGGCTCTCCGCTTCCGCAATCCTATAACCATTACATCATTATGCCCCCCAAAGTTCGAATTTTGGTTAAATATTATGATTGTATCGGGAAAAATCATTGATGTCACCAAAAAATTCTTAATGCTGTTGAAAAAAAAATCTTACATTCCAAAATCCAAAATATGCTACAGCTTTAAATAATCACAAAGGGCTGATAACCCGTAAAAGACAAATCAGTTAATCAATCAAACCTGTAACAATCAACTCTAGTAACACTGAAGAATTAACTGTAATTTAAAATTTTTAATTATTTACAATATTTAGTACCTACCTACCTACCTACCTACCTATCTATCTATCTATCTATATATATACTTATCTTTTATACTAAAACATGCATATCTATCTATCTATCTATCTATCTATCTATCTATCTATCTATCTATCTATCTATCTCAAGAACCCGAATTCAAATTCCACTCGGGTTCGTTACATTCTCTTGGGAAAGGTATGAATCCATCTCTTACCCCTAAGCTATGGGTTAAATAAGAGGACTTTTATCGGGAAAAATCACCGCTGTATCAAAAAATCTTTAAAGCAATATTTATTCGCCAAAACATCTCACTATCCAAAATATGTTTCGGCTTTTCATACCTTTATATTTATCAACCTACTGATGTTCATCTGGTAAGCCGAGTTCAAATACACTATTTCATTACAAAACCCTTCAGGATTAGTAACAATCTGTTCTCGCAGGTCATTAATAGTTATCCCTAGATTTATTTAATTTTCATTACAGCGAAAGAAATTATGTTGACAAACAAATATTAGTTGTTTCAAATAAATATGTTTGTTTATTTGTTTTACGGATTCTCAACCTTTACAGGTTATTTAAAGCCGGAAAATATTTTTAGATTGTAAGAAGTTTTACTGATACAAATATTACTCATTAACCCATAGCCATACATCAAAGCCACTAACATAACAAATCTGATAAAAAGGATTCTCAAAGCTTGATTGGAATATCATCGACTTATGGATCTATCTTTCAGTTATCACCACTAGTAATAAATAAAAGAATCAATATATATTTCTATTGTCATATCCACTTGAACATGGGTTTCAATTTATCACTTTGGCCCAATTGGTAACTTGACCTTACGGCAGTAGTAATGTCCATGTGGCTGTTAAACACCCGGATTGCTTTTATGGGCTGATCAATAAGGCAGAACAACAATTTTTGTTTATATTTTATACAAGTTTGCAATTTTGACTTAAGGTTTTCATTACGATAATTTTGATTTTCAAATGGTTTCCCTTGTTAATGCAATATGTAGAGATCTCTTAGTACTAAAAGTTTTTAAAAAAATTTATTGGTGTCTCATGATCAGTCACGTTACAGACCTCTTCAAATGCTCTTTTATGAGTTCCTACCAAGGCAGATTGCTTTTGAACTTACTCTGGACCCTTTGATCCACACAGGTTTCGTTTTTGTAGCAAGTATTTTAGACTGTAGGCCGGGTGATACTTTGCTCCACAAGAAAACAAATCAAATCTAGATATCTTATTAAGTCGTTCATAATTCCTTGCAACTGCCTCAATTGATTCACCCCCACCGCATCCAAATGTCGTTGCATGTTCAGTTGTCCAAGAACCCTGTGATGCTTTCTGAGAACTTTCTTTTCGACTTATTGACGGCCCAGATTCACAGTCTTTCAACAAAATTAAATTCGATGTAAACTTCATGTAACAGTCTCTGTGATACCCGTGGTGATCAGAAATGTCTCTTGGGATCTGTCCACAAATGTTGAGCATACGATATGGTGGATGTAATGACTGGACTAGGCTTTTTTTCTGAATAACTTTCATTCGTTTAAATCGCTAATCAGAATTTTTAGTATCTGCTATATATATATATATATATATATATATATATATATATATATATATATATATATATATATATATAAGATTTTTACATGTCGAGTCATTCTTGTGAAATATGCAAAGATATCTGGGTCCTAATGCAGCATCAAGCTCTTTCTTTTCACTGAATCCATAATATTAGTTCATTAACAAATGACTTAAAAATATAAAATTCACTTTTTTCAAGTTATAACAACTGAAATATGCTTTAAAATTGTAAATTAATCAGATAAAAACGCATGCCAATTATTTAAAAATTAGGTTTCCGATGTTTCTGTATAGGAGTTATAATTCTCTTGCGGAGGTGGGGATAATTTATATTAAAAAAATTGGTTTAGAAAAAGTGAGATTCCCAACCTCCCTAGTTTGTTTTTGGCCTCCCTTTCATCTCGACTGGGTCAGCTTTATTTATTCCCCCATGTCCGTATATATTTTCTCTTTTTCCTCTCCCTTAGCGAGAGAGAGCCTCTTGATTCTGTTGTATGGCAAAATACAGCGGCCCCGCTTTTTAGAGGGTTGGACGGGTCCTACATTGGTTATATTTATTTTGCTTTGTTTTGATATTTAGTTTGTTTTTGAGTTCACCCCCTCCCCTCTCATTATAAATAATCCATTAAATTTTATGTATGAATTTTTATTATTATCTAATTTTTATATCACGGGGTGCGTTGTATACGCCCCCACGTGAGAGGATGCGGTATTATGGTATATGGAGCATTGATTGGTGACGGATGAGCTTTTCTGGTGAATGGGCGAATTGTAATGAGTGAATGAGTCGTGAATCAGATTATCTAAGTATAAGATAGTCAGTGAAGACTATCCTCTACCCATTCCCCCTTTTCGGCCTTGTGCCATAATTGTATTTTTTACAATAAATATCGAGACCTTGGTACAGGAATTAAACTTCTCTTACAATATTAAGAATACATTTAAACTAGATAAAAAGCGTGCAACAAAACAAGTAACAATGCGAATAGAATAATAACTAAACGAGTATCTTTATGCCAGGGGTTTCTTATACAACAATGAAGCTACAAGAAAATAGAATGCATGTTTATCAGTAAAAGGATGATCCTGAAATGCGATTTACAGGTCGGGAACACTAGAATCAAGCAGACACAGAAATTTAAATATCTGGGAAGCGTTCTGACAGAGGACGGTAAGTGCGACACTGGGATCCGTAGACGTATTGGGATGGCCAAGGACACATTCTAAAAGCTGGGCAGAGTATTGCGAAACAGGAGGATTTCTTTGGTAACGAAGAAAAGAATACTGAGCTGTTACGTGACATCTGTCCTTCTTTACAGCAGCGAATGTTGGACGATTTCCTCAAAGATGAAGAAGAGACTCGAAGCGACGGAGATGTGATTCTACAGAACGATCCTATGAATATCATAGACCGGGCGTTTGAGTAACGATGAGGTCTCAGAGAGGATGCAAACAAGGGGGGTGGCTTATACTTGACATCAGGAAGAGGGAGCTGAAGTTTAACGAGGAAGAAGGGCCTGGAGAATCTGATACTCACAGGTCGAATACAGGGAAAGAGAGACAAGGGAAATCAACGCGTGACATATGTGTCCGGCTTAGGTGGATGACAGAATGTGGTCTGGGAGAGGAAGCAGAGGGAAGGAACTTTTTGAGACCTGCAAGGGATAGAGTAGGTGGAGAGCCATGATCGCCTACATCCTGAAAGGACATGACACATAAAAAGAAAAAAAAAGAAAAAGAATATATAATGAACGCAGGAGGCAAAAAAATAAATTATTTAGGCATATTATATTTAAAATTGTTAAAAAAGTTTTCATACACAATCGAGATGTAATCTGAAATATTTATTAAAATAAAACATGTTAAAATCAAAATCGTCTCTCTTGTATATAGTCTCCCTATCTGTAGACGTATTGGGATGGCCAAGGACACATTTCTAAAATCTGAGCAGAGTATCGCGAGACAGGAGGATTTCTTTGTTAACAAAAAGAATACTGAGCTGTTACGTGACATCTGTCCTTCTTTACGGCAGTGAATATTGGACGATTTCCTCAAAGATGAAGAGGAGACTCGAAGCGACAGAGATGTGATTCTACAGAACGATGCTATGGATAACATAGACTGGGCGTGTGAGCAACGATGAGGTCTCAGAGAGGTTGCAAACAAGGAGGAGGCTTATACTTAACATCAGGAAGAGGCAGCTGAAGTTTCTACAACACATAATGAGGAAGGAGTGCCTGGAGAATCTGATACTCACGGGTCGAATAGAGGGAAAGAGAGACAGAGGAAGAAAACGCATGACATACCTAGCGGTCTTAAGCAAGTGGATGACAGATCGTGGTCTGGAGGAGGTGGCAGAGGGAGGGAACTTGTTGAGAGCTGCAAGGGATAGAAGGAGGTGGAGAGCCATGATCGCCTACGCCCTGAAATGACACGACACACAGAAAGAAAAAGTGAAAGATAGTGTTCTGATAAATTGAAAAAAAAGAAATTCGTCGAAAAAGTCTATGCTTTTTCTTACCTAAAAGGAATTTAAGAAAAGTGATGAATAGAGTTGACCACTGTGGTATGTAGTAGAATACATATGCTTGTTTACTGGCAGAAGAAGAAAGAGAAGTGCTTGACTCAGACTACACAGACACAGTTTATTACTCTGAGAGCGACTAGAAGACAATTTTATCTTTTGATCTATCAGGTTCCTCAAATAAGGATAATTTTGAATTTATCAGTAATGAACCTGATTGGTTAAAAAGAAAGAAAAGTAATTCATTAATTAACTATTATTAGTTCTAATAATGTAATATTGTTTTATTATTCCTTTTTGTTAATTAATTCCAATCAAACAAAAAGATTTAGAAATAGCTGAAGAAAATCCATGAATTGGTTCTGGATAAAGAGTGAGGTGTAATAAGAAATATTTGCTAGTAACATGTTTAGCTAAAGAGAACACAGGATTACAGGAAAAGTTTAGTTTTGGGATGTAAATAATTTTCTATATGATGGTTGCATTTGAAATTAAAATATTTTCGCACTGATTTGATTGTTCTGCCTTTAGTGAAATCATTATTTACGAGTTTTTTTTAAAAATATAATAGAATTTTGGGATAGTGTGATCATAACCCTAGACAGTAATATCAAATTTATTGAAATTTGACAATCCAAAGAAAAAGTTATTGGCTTTAAGGTTTTCCCTGCCACGAAATCCAGATACAAATAGGTGTTTCTAATATAGTTTATTTAGAGTTTATTGCTAGTTAATATTTGATTGAGGTACCACAGGACTCTGGGCTACAAGAAAATACCAAGGAAGTTTATGTTTGGGGGTTGTGAGGGGAGTGATGGAATTCCCTCCTGGTCCATAGCCTATTATCATTTTTTTTATGTTACATCTCTTCCGTACGAAGTCAATCATATTTCCATATCTGTGAAATACTATGACTTCATGGGAAAGATAGTTGAAGGGCTTCCTGTTGCCTCAACACTTTTAAATTCAGTGTTGTCAGTCAAAGCTAGAGAACTAATTCTACAAAGTTAATCCAGTATTGGACAAAGAAGAAGAGATAGATTCCTGTGTTTTCCCAAGGGCATTTGTCCGAAAGTGAATGTAGCAGACAACGCCAGAGTTTGAACTCGGCTCGCCGTTTCCACTTTTCTCGTCAATAACCGTTACACTACCCGCATATTTACGGTTTTCTTGTTAGCCAAATGGTTTCCTTGGTCATGACAACTGAGCAGTAAGTTTTGTCTTTCCTGGGCACCCCCCTAGCAAAGTGGATAGCCCAATATTCAAATTACACTTGGAGATACCAAAAACAAATACAACAATTTAAATATCTGGAAAGTGTTTTAACAGAAATCGAAAAATGTGATACCGAAATCCGAAAACGCAATGGGATAGCGAAAGATGCCTTCTAAAAGCAAAGTATTAAGAAACAAGAAAATTTTGTCAGAAACAAAGAACTGAACTGTTATGTAATATCAGTCCTCCTACATGGCAGTGAATGGTGGATAATCTCCTCACAGATGAAGAAGAGACTTGAAGCAACAAAAATATGGTTCTACAGAAGGATGCTGAGAATGTCATGGACTGAACATGTGAGCAACGACGAAGTTTTAGAGAAAATAAAAACAAAATTATATTTAACATTAGACAAAAAGAGCTAGAGAGGAAATAATGAGGAAAGAGGGCTTAAAAAATCTGATACTCACAGGGCAGATTTTAGGCAAGAGTGACATGACCTACCTAACGAGCTTGTGTAGATGGATTGGGGAACAGGGGTTAGGAGAGATAACAAAAAGGTGGAATTTATTAATAGCGACAAAAGACAGGAAATTGTGGAGAGTCATGATTGCCAAAGTCCTGAAGGGATACAGAACATAGAAGAAGAGGGTTACCCATGCTTTTAACATTCTGCTACAAGTGATACTTAGTAGACAACATGAATTTCATCTTAGGGAAACACAAAGCCCAGTCGAGTTAAATGGATGCCCGTGATAGATGATGATATTACGCTAGTTTCAGAAGTAGGGAGGGTAAGCCCGCTTTAAAAACAGCATTAGGAATCGTGTTTCTTTTTATTTTTCTTTCCTTTTGATTATTTTTCTTTATTTAATAGCTGGAGATAGATTCGCCTATCGTCCGGTTCACACTCCTTCCCCCGTTTATTTATTTATTGTTTCCTATTGGGTTTCCGGTTGATTTCTAAAGTATGTTCCTTCTCTTTCACTCCCAATATCCCCTTGCGTTTTGCTGGCATTACCACCTTACTTGGGTAAATTGATTAAAAAGAAAGAACTTGAACCACCGAAAGAAAATACTCAAATCTTTCAGCCAGCGAGAGAATTATTCATGTATGAGGATGCTTGTAAAATAGTGACGCATTTTCCCCGCTATGAATTATGAGTCAACTAAACAAAACAGAAGCAGAGTTGATTGTCAAGAATTAGTTTATTACGTCTTCAATCCGACATTGGGTCCTTTATATTGCATTTCATTGGAGGAACTTACAATGATTGAATTCATCATTTATCTTAGCTTACGAGGTCGTAAGTATGCAAGGCCAAAGACTATGGGGCGCCCCTGTGTGGATCGAACTCACTACTCAACGGTAATTGTTTTAGCAAGACAAACTTCCTAACGATTACACTATGTCGAGGTACCATAATGAGTGAATCAGGAGCTTTCGCTTGAGAACCTAACACAAAGTCCCAAATTTATTTCCGCTTACGGCCATATCTCGTTCAAACACCGGTTCGCGTACGATTACCAAAGTTAAGCAACGTTGAGCCTGGTCAGTAGCTAGTTGGTGACCGCTTGGGGATACCAGGTGCTGTAAGCTTGGATGTGTGGGTGGTGTTATGGATAAATGACTCGGAATTGTTAATCGGAGAGACGAGTTCCAATTCCACTTGTGGTCGTGATATTCACTTACAAGCGAATACCCATGGAAAAGGTAGAAATCCACATCTTCTCTCCTCAGCTATGGGTTAATTAGTAAGATTTGTATCATCAAATCGTTGTTATCTCCAAAAACATCTAAAAATTATTTTCTGGCTTTAAATAACCTGAAAAGGGTTGATAAGCCGTAAAAAACGAATAAATCAATGAAAATTATTTCCAAATGCATATACATTACAGTAGTGTAATAAACAGAATAAACAAATTCGAAAAATCTCTATACTCCTTTGGCTGGATAATACTGTAAATACAGTCTGAGTCAAATTTTATTAATTTTTTTTTTTTTATTTATTTCTTCATTTTATTTATTTTGATTAATTTTGAAAATTACGAAAACAACTCGATCAAAGTTTTTGTACTGTCTGCAACACCGATACGTTTTTTTTGTTTTTTTTTTCAATATGATATTTTATCGCTGGTCATAAATCCGTTAAAAGGGTAAGTATTTTTAAGTGAGCAGTGGTTGTATAGACATATTAACGTGTGATAGTCATGCAGAAAGTGGAATATATCAGTGATTTTGCCGTGCCATAGAAAAACACAACACAGTTCGCTCTTTTCTTTTCTGGCCGATATCCTTTGAGTTATTCGAACGCAGAGCAAAGAAAAAAATTATTCCGAATCGTTATTAATTACGTTTTAACAGAAAGGATATTGTAATAAATGTAAATTTTAAGTTTATTTAAATATTATTAAAAAAAATGTAATCACCTTCATTTCCAACGACTACAGTGCAATAAAAAGTCACATTTTGATAGAAAAAAATTTGATTTCAAATTTCGTCCAGATTATTCAAATTTCATGAACTTATACGGATGCAGAAGGCGATTATCTTCCTTTTTAAGAGACCTTGAGATTCACGTGACAGTACGTTGGTGAGTAGTTCAGTTGCTGCTAAGACACCGAGGTAGACAGATGCAGTGGTTTGGCGAACGAGTAAATGCCATGTGTGAACAGCATAAAACATACATCAGGGTTGTATCGCCTCTATCTTAGAGATATTCCGAATAAGTCTTTCTTTTTGTTCGTCCTTTTATATACAGCTTGCTGTTTTCATATGTGTTTTCAATTTTTCTGCGTGAGATATATATATATATATATATATATAAGGAAAAGACTTAAATATTCATCATATAATCGGTTATAAATTTATTTCAACAGATATATATATATATATATATATATATATATATATATATATATATATATATATATAAAAGTATGAAGTATGGGAAGCATACACAATTCCGTAAAATACTTGTCGAAAACACAATTATACTTCGACATGAAAACAATAGACAAAAACTAAAAATCCTTGAAGCATTATATATCAAACAGTTGAAACCCAACCTAAACAAAATCAATTATGGCATCTCTACAAATATTCTTAAATGTCTATAATTGGTAACAGAATCCATTGGTTTATACCAAGGATCTCCATACTTTATACTTCTCCAATTCACTCTCGTGTGGTCATGTGTGACGCGGTGCGATTTTCGCTTCTAGCGTCTTATATGCGCGTGTTTATCGTTGCTTAGAAATCATCTATGTAAACAATGACAGACTATCATCACTGTCTTGCCCATATATTGCTTAATATATACATACACACACACACACACACACACACACACACACACACACACACACACACACACACACATATATATATATATATATATATATATGTTGTAGAGTAGTTTTCACAGTGGAGGCTTGTATTTCACTAAGTCGGTCCTAAAAAGGTTCGACGTACAAAACGTTAGGAACTTGAAATAATAGTGAATGACGCACCAATCTAGTTGTGGTGGTTGATACTTTAATGTCCGACATCGACTGACTCACCAACTCCTCTGAGCCACCTGGCTACTACTACTACTACTACTTATTATATGTGGAAGAGTCTATTAATAATAGAATAGGTATGTTCTAGTATAAAATGTATATATATATATATATCAATCATTCGCAGATAGTACTGTTTCACTGTATCACAGCTCCTCGGTGCGACTAGACATCCGAATGCTCAAGTCAGGAACGAAACCCAACCAATTTGGTATCAGTCAGAGTGTCTACCACTGAGCTATCTTCATTCGGAAAAGAGAAAAGCTAAATTTAGCGTATTGTTTTTACGAATGTAAATAAATGCCAATAATATTTATTATTATTTACTTATATCGGTCTGTGTATAAATTTATACATTAAGCTCTCATCATGGATTTAACTTTTTAGTATTCTTATATTAAAAGAACCTACTTGGAATAATCCCTACCACCTATGGATTTGGTGACTTCTTGGTGTATTCGGTCTAGGGAGGCAATCCCGGCGTGCGGCACCTTTGGAAAATATATGAAAACCATATCACCGAGTTGACCGAAGCCTTGTGAGTGAAATTGCGTATACGGAACTATTTGGGAGCGGTCAATGTTTGTGCTAGCACGAATCTACAAGTCATCGTGACCGAGGGTTTGAGCGTACTGGCCTTGTTCAGAATGTTGATCATGCCAGATAAATGCGCTCTCTCCCAAAAATTCTAAACAAGCTCCGCTTAGCATAAATGCAGTAAAAACCACAAGTGGGAACTATGAGTGTTGAAGAAGCACAAATGTACCTGAACAGACGTCTGCAAGAGGGATTGGCTACTAGCCATTATATATATATATATATATATATATATATATATATATATATATATATATGCGCATTTCATTGAATATGACAGACAAGGTGCTTGGATTTATTTTTTTATACAACTTCTCTTGTGATCTAAATGTTTTTTCCGAGCGCTTTCGGCTATACAGTTAGCCATTTTCAAGTTTGAAATAGATTAACTGTTAACAATAAATAAATTGTATTTATATAATGTTTTCATTTTCAAAACACGGTCAAGATATTGTGTCCGTGTTCACAGTTGATATTATTGAGTGTTAGTTTTTTTTTATTTTTTATTAATAAGGCTTCCATTATTTTTAGCCTTTTTTTCCGTGTAGATGATGCTATTATATTTATTTTGTTAACAAGCATATTACAAGTAGGGTCCGGTAGGTCTCTATGAGTATTTAAATGAGGCTTAATTTAGCCATTTTTCAACCTTGAAAATGGCTAAATCTATATCTGAAAGCTCGGATAAAAAGAACATTTGGACAGTTTTTATATAATTTATCATCCGAAAAGAAAAAAAAATTATTAGATCACATGAGAAATTGTATAAAAAACTAAATCAAAGCACCTTGTCTGTCATATTCAATGCAAT
>OZ010574.1:86163937-86241437 GCA_963932145.1 Acanthosepion lycidas
TCTACTTTATTCTCATCTTCTCTTCTCATCTCTCTACCACGCTTCTTTCTATCTATTCTCTCTTCCGTTCTTCTCTTACCCTTCTCCCTACCTTTATCTATTCTTTTCCTATCTCTCTTCATTCCCGATCTACAATTCTATCTCTCACATCTCTTCTTCCTTTATTTTCTTTTTTCAGTTCACTATCTCATTTTTTTCTTTCCTTTTTTTTTATCTATCGTCTTTCTCCTATCTCTTTTTCTTTTTCCTTTTCTTTTTATTCCTAGCTTACCCTTCTTTGTACTCATCAATTTTTTCTCCGGTTCTCGCCCCACTCTGTTATTTATTTATTTATTTATTTTTACCTATCATTTTCATTTCTTCTTTGTTTACTTAACTCTCCTCTTCTCGTTTCTATCGACCACAAATCTATCTATTCTTCTCTCTTAATCTCAGTCTCTTTTTTCCTCAGACTATTTCCTTTCTGCTTTCCTCTTCCCATCTACCTGGATCTATCTGCAGCTGTCTCTCTCAGATATACAAATCTTTTCTCCTTCTTTTACTTAATCATCTCTCTCTCACTCACTCTCTCTCTCTCTTTCTCTCTCTCTCTTGTTCCTCTTCTTTCCGTTATCTTTTTTTTACTTCTTTTCTTCCTAGTTTACCTTTCTACATATCTCTTTTTTCTTCTTGTTCCACTCTCTCTCTATGTTTTTCTCTTTCCCTTCCCTCCTACTTCTCATCTTCAATTTTCTGTTTTTCTACTTCACTCTCTTCTCCCTTCTATCATATCACAACACTTTCTCCTCTCTTCTTGTCTCCTAATCTCATCCTCCTCTCCCTATTTCTTCTCTGGTCTCCTCTCCCCATCTCTCTTCTCTTCCTATCTGCAGTTGTCACTCTCACACATACATCTCTTTCTTCTCCCTTCTTTTCACTTAATCATCTCTCTTTTTCTTTCCTCTATTTTTCTTTTCTTTCGTTGTTTTCTTTTACACAATTATTCCACCCCTTCAATACGTTTACCATATTTTGTCCTTGATAAGTATTTCCTTTTCCTCTTTATATTCTAACTCGGTGTCACACAACTCAGACACTGTTTCAGATAAGACGTCCGATAATATTTACCCATATCCCTACTCAAACGGAACTCGACCGTATTTAAAGGTTGGTTGGTTGGTTGGGTTTTATGGCATATCAACCACTGTAGGCCATTTAATGCCAAATTAAGTTATATATATATATATATATATATATATATATATATATATATATATATATATATATATATATATATTAAATATACAGTACTATTAAACGTAGAGCTGGCAACGTTATTTTTCAAAAACGCATAGCTGGCAACATTATTCTTTCAAAAACATTATCTGAGGCCTTGCTGCTGGACGTAGTTTATCATCATACCCAGGATGTGGGTAAGATCTGGAAAAACTAGGAGTTCACTATTTGCCCATAGCTGGGACCCTAACAGGTGCTACCACCCCGGGTCAAGGTGGACCTGGGAACACCAGCAATTAAAAGGTGGTTTTACGCTCCTCAAAAGCTCCTGATCAGAGGCCTTTCTGCTGGATGCAGTTTAACGTCATACCCAGGACCCCCGTATTTAAAGTGCGAATCCCACACGCACATGTAACAGAATTTGCTGTTCCATCGACACTTGTTATGCCATCGTTGCAAAAACGAATTACTAATGAGACCAAATTTCACATACGTAAAATTATTGTTTATTCAAATCTGAACTTCGTCATTTAATATCAGCGTATTAGTGTGTGGCTTTGCAGGTTTTCTCCGAACGAAGGTCTTATTCTCACTGGGAGGTAAGGAATTCTCTGTCTTTTTTTTCCTTCGGTTGGGGAGCTTATATGTAAATCTTCATGTCCTACGTGTGTACATTCTAAATGCAGCTAGGCCTACCACTTGTTTTCACGTCGTGGGCAACTACCATTCTCTAAGGCAGGGGTCGGCAACTCATTCTACCCCGCGGGGCCGGATCGTGTTATAATGAAGGGTCGCGAGCCGGACGAAGGCCATTAATGAAAAATTAAGGAAAATTACATATGCAGACCCCCTGTCAACCTAAATATTTAAAACCATAATGAAAATAAACATTGAGAAATCAGAAAAAACAAAAGAAAATCTAAAATTAAAAAAACACCTAACAAAAATTACTTTTCCTCAAGGAACGTCAAAATATTTCAAAGTGAAAAAAAAAATCAACCGAAGTGAAAATGGATGGAATTCTGACGTGTAGGTTTGAAACTGTTATTGAAAATTATTCCACAAACGAACCACACACACACACACATCAAATAAAAACGAAGCACATATACCCATACATACGAATACAAATAGTTGCAAACATATACACTTACGTACGTACACATGCGGTATCATCCACACATTCATGGGGCATGTATGTATAATGCGCCTATGTTTAACTGTCTTTAGATTTCTGCTACCTCGCATGTCAATCCCTCTCTGGCCTCTTTCACTTAACCGTTCCTTTCGCTTCGGTTATCTTTTAATGTAGCCAAGGGTCATAACAAATATGTATCCATTATTTGACATTAAACGTAGGCAACGCAACTTGGTAAAATAAGTCTCATGAAAGATAACTGACAGATAGTCTAATATTTTTTAGTGCACTGGGATTTGTAGACATTCTATGGAAAATGACATATAACAAATTTCATTTGAAGGTCGTCTCTCATGTTAAAAATAGAGTCATTGGTAATCAGGCTTCCGGGCCGGTCAAAATGCCTTCGCAGACCGGATCCGGCCCGCGGGCCGTAGATTGCCGACCCTTGCTCTAAGGCGTGAATCTACATCTGATAGTTATGAGGTCCACTTCCAGGCTGACCCTCTGATACACCTGGCTACTTTAATGCTTTGGTGCGAGACTTGGTGTAAAATCCATATTGGTATCTTTTAAGGAGCCCAGTATATATTGGGATCACCACACATCAACTTCTCTTAGAAAGTACCTTATTGACCTTAAATTTGATTCAGACTATCTGGTATTTCCTGGCGATAATGATATGCTATATTCTCTTTTGAAAGCCAGCAGTGATTAGTCCTGATCCTTTTCGTTTTAATGTAATATGAAAAGTGCAACCTGTTCAAACAGACAATTAGAAGTAGACAATTCCGTATAATTTGTGCCTCCAGTCCCATCAAGGGACTAACAAGTGATAGTTAAAACAATAGACAGATTATGATGTTGTTAACTCTATAGGCTCCCCTGTAGAGTATAGGGCCACTACATAGCCCGCTAAGTGAAGACTATAATAGTTAATAAATGTAGTGGAACCTCGGTTCACGAGTTTAATTCGTCCCTGAAGCCCGTTCGTAACCTGAAATTTTCGTTAGCCGAAACTGTTTTCTTTATGATAATTGCTTATTTAAACTTTTACAACAATAATTTGTGCACAAGTTTATACATAAAACTAATGAAAATCATTAAATCTAAGAAAAAACAGGACCAATACTAAACAGATAAAATATAGACGAATCCTTTAATTTAACATACCAATAAGTAAGAGAGTTGATGGCGTTAAGTGGGACGTAGTGTGAAAGAAGAAGGAAAGAGATGTTATTGTTTGGAAAGGAAGATGGTCGTCTCTTTATTTATAAGAATAGTATAGATCGTTGATTTTACCATATGAAACAATTGTATTTCTCTTAACTTTTCTCTTTCCTTTACCAGTATTACTGCTAGTTTTTTTTTTTTTTTTTGGATTCATGACTAAGGGAAAAAGACACAGAACCATACAATCGGAAAAGAAAAGCATAGCATAACAGACGAATGTATACAACATGGCGGTCGACTCAGAAATGATTCCGTTCGGGTTAACTTGGTTCGGATCGGTTCGGTAATGTTGTTCGAGAACCGAAATTTTGTTCTGTAACCGAGGCATTTTCATCCTGAATTTTCTGTTCGAAAACCGATTTGTTCGACATGTGAGACGTTCGATAACCGAGGTTGCTCTGTATCATATATGTAGGCAGACACATCAATCGCATTCCTTATGAATACATTTCGAGAGCTCAGTTCTGTTCTATTATTGACCACTGACTTGGGAAAAAGACGATATGAATTCATACCTTTCCAACGGTAAGCGAACGCGACGCCGTAATCGAACCACTTTTCGCGCTGACAATCGCTGCGTTACGCAGATAGATAGATAAATAATTTATTTAGTTCTTTTTATAGTCTTGTATATTTGTTATCCTTTCGCCCCAAGCAAGGCAATGACACCACTAAAACACTTACTGCGAAAGAATAAGAAAAAGAAAAACATTATTATGAAGCGAGAACAATGAAAGAGGAGTCAAGAAGACAGTAGATAACGATTGACATTGCACTGAAAATTTTGAAGGTCAAAGTTGACTGGAAAGTGCGAAACTGGAAGAGAGTCCCTGAAGTGAAAAGTGCAAGAAAAGAAACTGTTCAGATGGAACTTACAACTAGTCAATTCAATGAGACTTTTTGCCAATCTAATAACTCGCTTCAATTCATAATGTCTACTTACCGTAGAGGAACGTTCATGACAAAATTACCATGAAAGTATTTATAGAAAGGACACAGGGGAGCTATATTACGGCGGTGGGAAAGTGACTGAATCCGGGACCGGGATGCCAGATAACATTGCAGATTCTATTTTGGATTTTATCAAAAATCTCTGCATATATAGCAGGAGCACCAGACCATATGTGCCTGTAATATTCTAAGCATAGACGGATGATAGACTTATAAATATGTAAGATTCTGGAGCGAAAGTTTGTTTAGCACGACTCAGCGAACCAAATTTTCTAGCCGCAGAACTAGCAATTGATTCAATGTAATATTTCCTCTTTATGTCAGCAGAGAACGTTAGCAAAAGAATACGCAACGAGTCACTCTCCTGGAGGTTAGCATCATCCATGATAATAAAAAGTAAAAACGGTTCTCTCAGATAATTAATAGAGAGTAGTTTTTGTTTGGAGGCGTAAAATTAACAAGCTATTCCTTGTCCTAATTAGCAACAGAATGTAGCTCACTTTTTTAGATCGGCTACTAATTTGACCTTACCGAACGAATCATACTTGCTATTAAGATAGGAGTAAATTGTTATGCCATCAGTATAGATATCGAGATTTGAAATCATCAGGTCATTTATAATAATTAGGAACACCGTAGGTGCAAGGATAAAGCCCTGAGGACGCCTGCACAAATGCAAAAATGATCTAGAAGAGAGGCCGTAAAAGACAACTCTTATTTTATTTGTCTTCTTCTTTTTCTTTTTCTTCTTCTTACTACAATTCAATCAGTTTCTTTTACAGCATCGGCAAAAACTTTTTTCTTTTTTCCTATCGTCTTGTCACATTCTTTTTCTTTTTAATCGTTTTTTTTTTGTTGCATTTCATTCAAACAACACCTTTTTCTTTTTTCCGTCGTCCTGTCACTTTCTTCTTCTTCTTCTTCTTCTTCTTCTTCTTCTTCGTCATCATCATCATCTCCTCCTCCTCCACCTTCTTCTTCTTCTTCTTCTTCTTCGCCATCATCTCCTCCTCCACCTTCTTCTTCTTCGCCATCGTCATCGCCATCATCATCATCTCCTCCTCCCCCACCTTCTTCTTCTTCTTCTTCTTCTTCTTCTTCTTCTTCTTCTTCGTCATCATCATCATCTCCTCCTCCTCCACCTTCTTCTTCTTCTTCTTCTTCTTCGCCATCATCTCCTCCTCCACCTTCTTCTTCTTCGCCATCGTCATCGCCATCATCATCATCTCCTCCTCCCCCACCTTCTTCTTCTTCTTCTTCTTCTTCTTCTTCTTCTTCTTCTTCTTCTTCTTCTTCTCATTTCCCGCCTCTTCTTATACATATTTACATTCCCTCTATTTTCATTTTTCCACCGTTTAAACCACAACATTTGACACTGCTTTTACCTCCCCTCTCCGCTTTTTTCTCCTAGTCTTTCTTCACTAGCTGAAAGAAATGTTGCACAAACCACACCCAAAGATTATCGACTGGAGACAACAGTTGTCTCTCGTCTCCAGGGTCCACTGGAGCCACACTAGCCAATATACATCTGATTTCTCGGCGATGAGAAATCAAGGGTATATTGGCTATCGAGCAAACGGCATTGTCCTTTTGTTTGGTATTCTCCGCTATTGATTCGTATTCAACCGCCATTTTGTTTTTGTTATACCCCAAACTGATTTTCTCCATAATTTATCTAAGAACCTATCAAGTTTTGAAACGTTTGGTAGTGGGGGAGGGTTGCATGTTTGGAACGATGCGTATGTATGTAAATGCGTTTACATATGATTGTCTGTTCAGGTATGTGAGTGTATGCTAATTTGTATTCACATTAGTACATCATTAACTCCGTAGCCTGATGATGCAAAAAATATTTATGTTTCAATCTAATTATAACGCACTGATTAATATTACAAAAGTCAAATATTATACCCTGAAAATTTCTGATTAAAATTCAGCTAGTAACTATATGTCAAGCCATGTGTGTACGTGTGCGTAAGTGTTATGGATGTTTGTATATTTGGTGTGAAAGACGTGTACATATACGAATATATATGTGCGTATATGTGAGGATGTGTATATGTGCGTGTACGTATCGTGTGGTCGTGTGCATGTGCATCTATAAAAAGAAAAAAAAAAGACACAATGACTAATCTTTCGTTTCTGTATTTACCAGTCTACTAAATCGACCTCAATGAAAAGCGTTCCAATATCACACTGCTATAATTGTTCTGTTAATATGGCTAGGAGTCTAACTATTAAAGGTTCAAGGTACAGAACCCGGATGAAATATGCTGGACAATAATATTAATAAAAAAAAAAATGGATCGTGCGTTGTATTCGTATGCAAACAAATTAGGCAGGGTGACATATTTTGCAATCGAAACTAAAAGTTAATATAAACACATTTCCTGTAATATGAATTCAACTTTTCAGAAGTTGTGGCATTAATGCAGGCACCCCCCAGATCCTATCCTCGGACCTATGTTGTTCTTTATTATCATAAAGGAACTTCCTGAGGCCATCAGATCTCAACTCGATATCTATGCTGATGACACAACTATTTATTCTTGTCTGGGCAGCTTGCCAAAGTCAAATTGGCAGCTGATCTTAAAAAAATGACCTACATTCTATGGTTAACTGAGACAAGAAATGGCTTGTGAATTTTAACGCCTCCCGCACAAAAAAACCCAAAAAACCCTGCTTTCTTTAATCGTCTGAGAGAACCCTTACTGCCTTCCATCAGCATAGCTAGTGCTAACCTCCAGGAGACTAACTCGTTGCACCTTCTCTAGCTAGAGTTTTCCACTGACATGATGTAGAAAGATTATATTGAATCGATTTCTACGTCTGCTGTTAGGAAGGTTGGTTCACTGTGTTGCGCTAGACAATTTTTCGTACATATCTACAAGTCTACCATTCGTCCATGCTTCGAATATTGCTGACACATATGGTTTGGTGTTCGTGCTATCTATTTAGAGACCCTTGATAAAATCCAAAGAAGAATCGGCAATATTATTAGTACTGACTTGGCACCTAGACTTCAGTCAATTTCTCACCACCGTAATTTGGGGCTTCCTTGTGCCTTTTCTATAAATACTTTCATGGTAAATGTTCCGATGAACTTTGCTCTATGGTACCTAGACTTTATGAATTTAAGCGCAGTACTAGATTGGCAGTAAGGTCTCATCATTTTACAGTCGAAATGGCTAGATGTAATCGTAAGTTCTTTGTTAACAGTTTCTTTTCTCACACTTCTTGCTTGTGGAACTCTCTTTCGGTTACTTCCACTCAAGTTTGATCTTCAAAAATTTAAATTCAATGACAATTGTTAACGTGTTTTCTTAAATTCTGTTATTTTATTCTCATTAATAATGTTTTCTTATATTTTTTTTCACACTCAGTAACACACTGCATGTTAGCGGCTCTATTGCCTTGTTTGGGGTGAAATAATTTAAAAAACACCTTTGGGAAAGCTATGAATCCATCCGGCTATGGGTTAATTAGCAGGACTTGTATCAGTTAATCATTTTTATCTCCAAAATATTCTTACAATCTAAAAATATTTTCTGGCTTTAAATAACCTGCAAAGAGTTGATAATCCGTCAAAAGCAAATCAATCAAAAACTATCTAATCGACCTCAATCGAGATCATAGAGGCAATAACTTAGCGCCGCGGCTAATTGCGAACACTTTTCATATAGTATAGGATGTGCTTCGCCAGGGTTATTCACGGCTTTTGAATCTTGAGCTTCTCTTAGACTGATTGCCAACCACGTTTAGAGAGCCCGGTATGTACTGTTATTTAATCCACTTACTGAGGATAGAGACGGGTTCATCCCGTTCTCAATGTTATTTGTATTTACATATTAATGAATGTAACAAACTCGCCCTGAATTCGAACAAGGTTCGCCGATTTCTTATTCCGAGCCGCTCACCATTAAATGGCCTTATGACTTAATTAACTTTGCTATTACGCAGTCATGTTTTATGCTAAAAGTAAAGACATTCTTTTCCGTTATAGTCATCATGGCGGTAGTACCTAGTATTAAACATTTAAATATTTTGTACCTCATCCCAAATTAATCTACTGATAGAAAGCAGCACATTTCTTTTCTTTTTTTCTTGTTTTTGCGTCCTGGGTATGACGATAAACTACATCTGGTAGCGAGGGTTATGATCGGGCGATTGGAGGTTTTGAGGAGCAGGAAACCTTTTCTTAACTGCTGTTGTTCCCAGGTACACCCTGACCCGGTGTGGTGGCACCTGTTAGGGTCCTAGGTATGGGCAAATAGTGAACCCCCCCCTAAAATATCAACAGTACATTTTTATAATAAAATGACAAACAACATATTTATATAGAAAAATGACAATCAATGCAACATTTAAAAAATATAAAAATACATTTTTTATAGTAAAATTACCAACAATACATTTTATTATCTACAAACTATATATATATATATATATATATATATATATATATATATAACATAACTTTGCCCTAAAAGTATAAAATTATATACAAAATATTTAAATTTCGGCATTAAATAACTCAGCCAACAATATCTATTTATAGCAAAATTACCAACAATACCTAGTTAAATAAAAATAAAATTAACGGTAATGCCTTTTTATAATAATATTAGCAACACTACCTATTTATATACCAATAATACATTTTATCTGTAGTTGAAGGCATACAACTGCGCTCAAAATATTTACATTTCGACATTACATATCCCTAAACGCTTGTTGTTCCTCTAAACAAAATCAATCAACAATCAACCCACCTTTCTTTTTAAAGGACAATGACGAAGAGTATGTTGATGATGTATGTGTTCAAGGTTGGTATAAGAATTATTATGAACAAAAGTTCTGTTAGACATTTTGACGGTCGTCTTCGAGTATAGAATCCAGAGGTTAGCAGTGAATATTTCGGAGACAGTAGGAAAGCGTAGTTCAGGTTAGCAGTGGATATCGCAGCAAAATAGCAGAGCGTAGTACTTCCTTCTATCATCTTCGCCTGGCAAGTTGGCACTGGTCATTCGGGTAGGGTAAACAAAAATGGCCGCCTTTATACATGACGGATAGAATGTTCTGCGGTTTCTGATTGGTTAACCTTCTATTTGTAGACTATAAAGCGAGTCAAGGCATTTTAATTGGCTCACTAGTCACATACATATACACAAAAAACTGTAACAAGATCAACATCCTGTTACAAGTGTTCCAAGAATTAAGGTTTTAGATAAATATTTCTAAAACAGAAACTATCGTCTGGAATTGAAATGAGATTAATATTGGCCCCCACCCTAAATCCGTCATAAAAATTCAGATTATTGCATTGATAAATTCTAAATAGTTCAAATATTTCGAAGTATGGATCAGTTATAACAAATTTATGATAGCATATAAGGAAGTTGAACAGAATAGAAGCTGCATCAGTGTGACTTTTGTCCAGCATTTGAAAACTCGAGTTATGTTCTTAAATAACCTCGTCGGATATATACTTTCATGTGGATGTCGTGCATGGCACCCAATTCTATCAGAAATGTCTAAACTATCATCGGTATACAACTGTTTTCTCGGACCAATAGTTAAAAATAGCTTCAAATGAATTAATCCTGTAAAGCGTGCTAGTTTAGAGGATTCGATTATCAATGATAGCGCGGTATTTGTAACCTTGTGTCAAATTAAGCTTTTTGTCACTCTGTGGATAGTTCCATGGCAAATGTTGAGACTAGCTTTATTCTTTAATGCCACGTGCTCAAACCTTTAGATCCAAAACCCGCTTTAACACGTTGACAGGATTTAATTACATCATTCCCTGCATATTCTTTACGTAAGAAGGATGGAGCACTCTGAAAACTTCTTCCCCCAAAACGCTACTTTGTTGAAGGGACTCCCGCATGAATGCTTCCCCGAACACTACTCTTTTCACCTCTTTAAGTCTAGGGTCAATCATTATCTATCCACCACCATCTATTCGTAATTTTAATTTCCTCCTTTTTAAGTTCATATCACACACCTCATTCAATAACCGTCTACCTTGAGCGGCTCTTGGCTTTTGTATTGGGTGGATATTAGTAAAAAGAAGTCTCTTACACAGAGTTTCTGTTGGTAAAGGTAGAAGCGTGTGGAACCAATGTGCTGAGTCCAAAAGTGACTGATGCAGATGGTAAGGCGGAATTGCGCAGAAGAGATAAAGGTATGCAATACGGTGAGTGGGACTTTATTGCTTTTTCTTTTTTTTTTCTTTTTTTCCTTTTTTTTTTTTTTTTTTTTTGCTTGCTGTCAACCCGCTTGCCCCAACTCGTTGCTGCTTCGCACCTTCAAGCATTCATCCCGAGATTGACGCCTGCTAAAGAGTCGTTATCAAAAGAACAAGAGAAAACATCTAACACTTTAAATTTGCGATTTCGCCCTTTTTTTTTTTTCTCCTCCTCCCTTTGTCCTTTCCCATCTTCCAGTTAGTTAGCTAGATAGTTCGCCTCTCTCTCTCTCTCCCTCCCTCTCTCTTTCTTTTTTTCTTTCTTTCATTCTTTCTTTCTTTCTTTATTTATTTCAACGTGATCCTCGTCGCTATCTCTCGTCGTTGTGTGCTTATTGCAATGGTAAGCGATTAAGAATAAGAGAATCAGGGAGCTGAGTTCGAATTCTATTCGGATGCGCTGTATTCACTTGCGTCCAAATACCTTTGGGAAGTGTATAAATCCAGCTATGGATTAAATAGTATGGCCGGTACCTCGAAAAAACATTGTTATTTCCAAAACTATTTGTTAATGCAGTCTTTACTGGCAAAGATGTATTTATTGTTATGATCTAAAATGTACGCAAAGATGTATTTACTTTTATGATCTAAAATGTTTCGGCTTATCATGACCCAAAATGGTTAATAGGCTGTAAAAAAAAACAAAACAAACAAAGCAACCAAACTCTCCCTCTCGTCTTTGTGTCTGTCACTATTTCTTCTCCTCTCTATATGTACATTTACTCTTTTACACTACTTTCTTTCGTTCTTTATATCTTTTTCTTTACTTCTAAAAATCGTCTATTTCTCTCTTTTCTGCTTCTCACTACTCCTCCTCCTTCCCTTGCTACATTTACTCTTTTACTCGGTTTGCTTTCTTGCAGTCTTCTTGCAGTCACTTCTCTCTTTTTCTCTCTTTTACTCGCTCCCTCTGTTCTCGTTCGCCTTTCTTTCTCTTTATATATACACTCTCTTTTTTTCTTTTCTTTCGGTGCTCTCCCTCTTCTCTTTCTTTATCTCAGTCAATGTCTCTCTTTCTTTCTGCCTCCTGTTATGCTTCATTCTTTCTCTGTCTTGATTTAATTGCCACTCCGGGCTTTTCTTTATTTCTTATTTCACAACCAATTCCAATTTTGAGTTGAAGGAGGTCGTTAACAGATCGGACGACTGACTTCATGTCGCTTTCTGCCATCAAATCAACGTTGATTTGTAAGAAGAGGCGTCATAATCAGCACCCTCACATTTCTTTCGCTTTCGTTCACCCATACATTTCCTTCCTCTCCTCATTCTTCTTCTACTCCGCCTCCTCCTACTCCGCCTCCTTCTACTCCGCCTCCTTCTACTCCGCCTCCTCTTCCTTTCTTACGTTTTCACCTTTTATTTGATTTAAAAATGGTGGACACTTTATTTCCCAAAGTAATTTCTGCGTTCTCTTTCTTTTTCATCCAATTTTTTTTTTTTTTCATAAAAGCTTATTACTTTTCTCCACTTATTCTCTTCGTCTTTTCATCCCACCGTCTTTGTGAATGTCAATTTGTGTTTTGTGTTCTCCTGAAGGTTTCGTTTTTCATCTCGATTTAATTTCTTCATTCGCCCGTTACCATTTAAATCTCTTATTGTCTCAAATATCCTTCTTTTTCTTTGTTCTCCTCCTCTTCCTCCTCCTCCTTCTCCTCCTCATCTTCCTCCCCCTCCTCTTTATTGTTTGATAATGATGACCAACGACCTATTACAGACTGTCAAGTTAACACCTCGAGTTGACATATTCAGCTTCGGATTTAATTTACAAGTTTCCGACTTCCGATATGATTTTTTTTTTTTTCTGATTTTTTTTTTTTTTCAAGATAATTTCTTTTCTGCTTTCTTTCTGTCTTTTCCCTTATTCTTTCTATCCTTTTCTTTAGTTCCCTTCTTTTTTCTCACCACCCTTATTTCTTGAATTTTGTTTCTTCACTTTTTTCTTTATTCTTTTTATTTAGTTCTTTCGTTTTCTTCATTCCGTTCTTTCTTTTTATTTCTTCTTTTTATTATCTTCTTTCCTCATTTGTATCTAATTTTTCTATAGTAGAAAGAAAAAAGAAAAGATAGAGATGAGGAAGGAAAACAATAAATTTCTTTATTTCTTTTCCTTTTTTCTTCTACATTATATTTATTTCTCTCATTTTCTTCTTTCTTTTTCTTTCTTTTTTTCTTTCTCTTTTCTGCTTCTTTCTTTACTTTCTCTTTTCTACTTTCTTGATATCTATCATTTCTTATTTCACTCTTTTTTCTTTCTATTATTTTCTTTCTTTCTCCTTTCTATCGCCGTTTCTTTTTTCTTACTTTAAGTGGGAATAACAAAACTATATGTTAATGTAAGATAGTAATATCGTAATGCAACACGATTAGCAAAAAAGATAGCTAAATCGGTTTATCAATCCTTTCTCATCAGAGCTAAACCGCTTTATCCACCCTCTCTCATCAGATCTGAGTCGGTTTATCGGTCCTCTCTTATCAAAGATAAATTAGTTATTCGGTCCTCTCTTATCAGAGATAAATTAGTTATTCGGTCCTCTCTTATCAGAGATAAATTAGTTATTCGGTCCTCTCTCATCAGATCTAAATCGGTTTATCGTTCCTCTGTTATCACTGCTAAACCGGTTTATCGGTCCTCTCTCAGATCTGAGTCTGTTTATCGGTCCTCTCTTATCAGAGATAAATTAGTTATTCGGTCCTCTCTCATCAGATCTGAGTCGGTTTATCAATCTTTTCTAATCAGAGCTAAACCGCTTTATCCGCCCTCTCACATCAGATCTGAGTCGGTTTATCGGTCCTCTCTTATCAGAGATAAATTAGTTATTCGGTCCTCTCTCATCAGATCTAGATCGGTTTATCGTTCCTCTGTTATCACTGCTAAACCGGTTTATCGGTCCTCTCTCAGATCTGAGTCGGTTTATCGGTCCTCTTTTATCACATCTAAACCGCTTTATCCACCCTCTCTCATCAGATCTGAGTCGGTTTATCGGTCCTCTCTTATCAGAGATAAATTAGTTATTCGGTCCTCTCGCATCAGATCTGAATCGGTTTATCGTTCCTCTGTTATCACAGCTAAACCGGTTTATCGATCCTCTCTCATCAGAGCAAAGATCGAGAATAAAATGTGCACGGTAACTAAAAATGAAAACTGAAGAAAGATGTTATATGAAAGAAAATATAAAACAAACCAATTACCTTTAAGCACACCTCCTTCTCCTTACAGGGAGGCGGCTGGTCGAACTTAACGTAAACAGAATCTGACACTTTCAACTAAAACTCGGAATTAACCTTGCTTAGCACTGAGAGCATGTCTTGGATGTCCACTAATGAATTTATTGTATTTACGCACTAATGCAAATTGTTCACCTTGCCCTTGCGAATATTAGCTAGTGCGTACTGACTGATAACTGCTTCCAAACTTTGACCCGTTCTACCAACATAGTCAGCACCTGACTGATGAAAATTACTGAACTGATATGATGGGCAGGTAGAATATATTTGATCGAGCACCCATCGGCGGAAAGATAACAGTTCTTTTTGCATACACTGTTGAGCAAATCTTGTATCCAATTCACCAATCCACGGTACATGCAGACAGAAGAGACATTTCAGGAGGCCAGGCTGAATTGTATTTAACGTTAACGATTCAGCCTACATAGTCAGCATCTCACTGATGTCTCAATTAGAAAATCAGCGAACTGATATGATGGGCAGGTAGAATATTCTTCCGGTTCGGTCTCAACATTTGGTCGAGCACCGATCGGCGGAAAGATAAGTTATTTTTGCATTATTTTAGCAAATCTTGTCTTCAGTTCACCAATCCATGGTAGATGCATTGAGACATTCCTGGGGGCCAGTCAGTCTGAATTGAATCGAAAGTATGTCATGTAAAGGTCTATCATGTAAATTACCGAACTGATATGACAGGATAGTCTCAACATTGCTTGAACAACGATTGACGAAAAGATAACTGTTTTTTTTTTTGTTTTGTTTTTTTACACACAGAAATCATCTTAAGATACCTTCTACTCACATCACCAATCTACGAGACACACAAATAGACGGGATATTTCTGCTGGGCTGATACGGCTAAGCTCACGAAATTGACACGTATTTTGCCGATGGTTGAACTGTACAAGTATCTAGCGGATATACATTCCCACTCAGAACTTTCTGGATTTTATTTATTCAATTTTAAACTTTTACATTATATATATATATATATATATATATATATATATATATATATATATATATATATATATATATATATATAATGTAAAAGTTCAAATACTATTATACCTTCTACACACAGACACGTGAACACACGCACACAAACACACACACACACACACACATATATATATATATATATATATATATATATAAGTGTGTGCGTGTGTCTGTGCCTTTGCGTCTGTGTGTAGGTGGTATAATAGTATCCGAAACAAAAGTTAAAATGATGAAATAAAATGGAAAATGTATTAACGGCCCGAGGAAGCCAAAGAGGGCATACATACTCCGGCGAAATGCGTCGTTAATAAATTTTCCAATTTGTCTATATATATATATATATATATATATATATATATATATATATATATATATATATATATATAGTGTGTGTGTGTATTGGGGCAGCAGATCATTATTCACACATATATTGTTAAATATAACAGACAACAAATGAGCTTTTATGTTTGATCATGAGCCGTTCTAAACTTCGTATAGTTGATTTAATTTCGGACGAAAATAAAGACAAAAATTGTCGAACATTTGATCTAAGCTTTTGGAACAGCATAATAAAAATATCCAAATGTTGGACAATTTTTGTCTTTATTTTCGTCCGAAATTAAATCAACTATACGAAGTTTAGAACGGCTCATGATCAAACATAATAGACATTCGTTGTTTGCTATATTTAACAATATATGTTTGAATATATATATATATATATATATATATATGTGTGTGTGTGTGTGTGTACGTACAAGTTTCATTAAAGACGACAGATAAGGTACTATGATTAAGCTTTTATTTAATTTCGTGCAGGTGCTTTCTTTCCTGGACACAAAGTGTGTAAAAACTGTTCAAAGGTTCTGCATACCCAAGCGCTTTCGTCTATTCTATTAGCCATTATCAAGATATATGTATATATGATTAATACAAATTTGTGACTTAGCTGAGTGATCTTATCAGTAATTTTCATTTATTTCAATTTTATTTTTATTTCAAATATTTTAAAGAAGATAATACATTATTGTATTTGTAAAAAAATTAAATTCTGTCAAATATTCAGCAATTTTTAGTCAGTCTTATAAATTATTCATTAACTCATATATTGTAAAATATCCAAGAATTCACAATAATTTCGATAAATTATTGAAAACAAAAAACCTGTTTAAATTTTAGCTACATTTTTTTTGTTCATTGTATTGGGCTTACAGCCAGCCATATCACGTTGAAACACCAATTCTCGTCCGATCACCGAAGTTAAGCAACTTTGAACCTAGTCAGTACTTAGATGGGTAACAGTTTAGGAATAACATGTGATGTAAGCTTGGATACACGGTGATGTAATGGTTGACGGCTCGGAATAGTTCATTGGAAAGCTGAGTTCCAATTCCAGTCAGGTTAATTCGCTTAAGCGCAAAGTTATGTATCCACCGCTTTTCCCACCAGCTATGGGTTAAATAGTAGGACTTGTATCAGTAAATCATTAATATATCCAAAAGAAATCTTGCAATCCAAAAACATTTTCTGGTTTTAAAATAACCTTCAAAAATTTGATAAGCCCTAAAAAAAATCATTGTAGTGGGTTTCTCCTAAAATTAACAGTGCTTTTCTAACAAAAATAACGAGGAAATGAAATGTAGAACAACAATTTAGTTATTTTAGTAAAATATTTAGAAAAAAAAAACGCTTGGAACCAAGAATTCCTTACATATTCCTGCTTTATTATTTATTCTTTTCGAAATTGGCCCAAAACGCATGAAGGTCATTAACTCATCACTTTAAGCGAAAACGTTACAGTGAGACTTTTGTAGCTTTTAAGGCAATCGGAATTTCAGAAACGTTACTTTTGAAGTCTATATTCAGAAATCTGTATTTAAGGATTTTGCCACACTGCAAAAAACTGTATATTTTTATTGTCCCCTTTGTAATTTTAACTTTGGGATAAGATTTTGTCCAGTTAAAGGGGATATTTGAGAAAGTACGGCATCTTTGAGTTTGCCAGTTCAACCGGAATGGATGCTCTTTCATCAAGTGTTTCGATATGCATTTCACACCCTTCTTCCGAATGCTGCATTAAATCTCCAACAAAGTGATCCTATCCCATCGCTTCAGAACAAATCTCGCTTCAGAACAAATCTCGCTTCAGAACAAATCTCGCTTCATCAATAAATCACAGATTTAACAACGGATACTTAAACATCACTGAAAATTCAGTTAGACACTAAACAAACGGCAAGTGTAATTTTTATTAACAATTTCTAGCCTTTTATTTTTAAATGATCCCAACTGCTTAGGAGAAATCCTGTCACAGTTGGTGTTAAAAAAAAATGTGAGCAATCAACGTGGGCTTCTGCAAGGTCAAATTACATTTATTGGAGCGGCATCTGTCGAGAGGGGCTTCGAGATCGACGCTTCAGCCGTAACAGCCATGATTCTTACAACAATGAAAAGCTAATGAATAAATCATTGGCAAAGTCTTTCGCGAAATCTCAAATCTTTCCTCAAGACAACTAGGTTCTATTTTCACTTGGTACTCCAAACTTGTGTCCTTGTGCCCAAATTTAGCTACACTTATAAAATAAAAATACCATTCCATCTTATCTATAGCTATACTTTCAGTTATTAAATAATAATAATAATAATAACAATAACAACAACAATAACAACAACAACAACAACAACAATAATAATAATAATAATAATAATAATAATAATAATAATAAAAAACAATGAAAATCAAGTTGTCGTAGTACAAGAAATAATAATCCGCTGGATTTCAAATCTAACGGTAATAGTTTTAAATCCCATACGTTAATTACTTTTCTTCACCGTCTTCTACATACCATGTTTTTTCGGGACATGGCGATTCCCTAAACGTAGCTTGGATGTGGCACAAGACCGAAAGTATGGAGCACTCAGTGAGGATCGAACTCACTATTCAGTCGTAATTGATCTAGCGAGAGAAGCTTGCTAATTACGCCACGTCGAAGTGCCCCAAATTAATTTTCTAAGCGTAACCTGGATAGGGCACAAGGCTGAAAGTGTTGATCGAGCTTACTACTCAGTGGAAAATTATTTTTGTGATTGAGCTTGCTGACCATTACACCACGTCGAAGTGCCCAAAGGTCGTGGTCGATCATGGCTCTTCACAGCTTTCTATACTTTGTAACTCATAGTAATTTTTGTCTTTTTAATATATCTCCCTCTCCTTTTCCCGTCATTCATTCATATAAGCTTCTTTTTCTTTTTTTTCAGGTAGGTGGACTGATGCCTAACTCTACCCCTTCGCCTTTGATTTGTCTTGCAAGTATCAAACTTTCAAAAGACCTCCCTTCTCATTGTGTGTCTCAGAAATTTCAAATTTTCTTTCTGATTCGAAATATAAGTTTTGTTTTTCTTTCTGTTTTCCGTAACAGAACGATTCATCTAAGCAACGCTTGAAAACTCACTATAAGAGAACAGTTGAAAGATCTTTTTTCTTATTTAGAAAGTGAAATTGAAGATAGAACTAATTTGGTTCTAATTAAGAGTCATCAATTGAAATTAATGAAAGATGTAATAATAATACAAGAGAAGTACCTTAGAAGAGAGAATTTACATTAAAATAAATATAGAGTGATTGTTTTAAATATATCACTTATGATGGCTTCTCCGTGAGCTAGCTGGGAAAGGATTGTTGATATTAGCGCAATTGCAAATTATAAACAGGCAAATACAGGGATAGACATTAACAATAGGCATTATTTGATTAGTTGGTCAATCGGAGGGGACAGTTACGCCCAGATTTTTCAGGGAAGAAAAACTAATTTTATCAGAACTGGGTTTGGGGCGGGAGAGAAAAATGATCTAACAAAATATTGGCACTCAACCGCAGCTGATCGCTGTAGGTTGAGTCGGGGGATTTTTCATCGCGTCCATCAGGCCCAAAACAAGAAATTTTGGTTGTACTTTCAAAGCCAGTTTATAACTCTGTAATAAATCTATTTTAGTCTATATATATATATATATATATATATATATATATATATATATATATATATATATATATATATATATATATAATTATTTATTTAAAAATATGATTCCAACTTTGCGAGTTGGAATCATATTTTTAAATAAATAATTATATTTATGCTCTACTTTCGTATCGAGTACTATTTTTTAAAAATAATTACAAAAATACTAAGGAACTTTGGATTATTTACCAAACCAGTTTCTTTCCTATTTTCTACAATATTTTCATATATATATATATATATATATATATATATATATATATATATATATATATATAATAATAATTTCAACTATTTTTTCCGGTGTTGATTATAAGTATCTTTTTTTGTCTCCATTTTTTTTAAAACTTCACCATTGCTCACATGTTCAGTCCATGATTTTCTCAGCATCGTTCTGCAGAACGATATTTCCGTTACTTCAAGTTTTTTTTTTTTTGTTGTATCCTTAAAAGTTTACAAACAGACAAAGATGGTACTCGAGTGGAAGGAACAGCAACAGAGGCGTAGATGAAAGAAAGAGAAGTTTATTTTAAAAGAGAATACACTACTGAAAGACAGGGAATTTAACTAACACTTCCCGAATCCAATCTACAGTATATCCTGTACACACTACATATACTATTGATATAATCAGTCCACAACCTGTAATAGAGAGAGTAGAACATTCCATTACAACACCTCCCCCCGAGTTAATTTATTATTCGTCTTCTCAATTACTGTTTTATCCTTAAAAGTTTACAAACAGACAAAGATGGTTCTCGAGTGGAAGGAACAGCAATACGAGCGTAGATTAAAGAAAGAGAGGTTTATTTTAAAAGAGAATACACTACTGAAAGACAGGGGATTTAACTAACACTTCCCGAAGCCAGTCAGACTTATAGACAGACAGATGGACAGACTCTTGTATGTCCTGTGCACACTACATATATTACTGATATAGTCAGTCTACAATAGGTAATAGGGAGAGTGGGATATTCCATTACAACATTTTTCATTTGAGCCTATCGATTGACTTTGATACTTGTATGTGTATGTGCATTTCTACGTGTGTGGGGGGGTGTATGTCTATGTTGCATGCATATACATGTTGTATGGTAAATGTTAATTTCTCGAAACGTCATTTGCACGTCGTCACCTGAGTAAAACAGGGTAGAAATGTGCATCCCGGGTGGGTCTCGAAATCACGGCCAGCTGTTGTAGGGACATATCACATATGCTCTAAGTACTATAACAAAACAGTACTGTAAATGGGTAAATTATGATGCTATTTGTTAATGAGAATGAAAAAACACTTTTTTAACAGAATTTAAAATAGACTTTTCTTATATAAGTGAGATGAATGCATTCAAGATACAGCCACGAACTTCCTAAAAACAACACGAAGAACGTATTGATAAATTATTTAAATGTATTCTTTGAAGTTAACTTTCCGTTTTATTTCAAAGATAATAATAGCCTAAAGCCAATTCGTATAATATGAAAAATAAATTACCATGTGTAAATAAAGGTTTTAAGCATTTTTAAAACATTGGCACGGTCACTCAACATTCCTCGAACTGCCATTATAGACGAAAAATGTAAACAACAAATTAAAAAATCGTTTAAAAATCTAATATTTTTTTCTAAAGATGTTTTAAATTCAATTAGCAAATTTAGGGATAAATGAACTGGATTTTGTAAACGAAATTCTTACTTTTTGCTTAAAAAATAATGAAAATATTGCTGGTTGCTTGTAATGTCATAGGTCAACAACAGTAGTTTTGTTCCATAATTCCCGCATAAAAAACGCATAAAAAAAAACAAAAATTATAAAAATGTAATAATCTAGAAATCGGTATTCATGCTTAAAAATAAATTATCTTTAACCTTACGTAACCTATAGTTTAAGAATATCATTTTTAAAAATTTTATACGCTTTTAGGAAACTTAGTAGAATGAATAATTTTATTTTTGTACGATATTAGAAGTCGTTTTGATTTAGTTAAATAATACTTTTGAGTTTAACTCATTGTCTTTATTTTTTTTTTTCTTGCCTGTTTGATGCTATAAAATATTCAGTTGCACCAAGTATGGCCTTTTTTTTAATTAATCTGAATTTATTATATAATTTATCATACACAATATCACTCTTTTGATAGAAAAGAGTAGTCGATGAAATGTGGTAATCCAGAATTATTTCATTTTTGAACATCTATACAAAAAATAATCTAACAGTTGCTAAAAGAAAATAATTTAAAAAAAAAAAAAAAAGGTTCGCACTCAAAAACTTTTTTCGAACCGTCTTTAATAATAATAATAATAATAATAATAATAATAATAAATTCCTGGAAGTCCATGCCTCAAAGAGATACAAAAAATTGTTCTGACAAGTACAGCCCACACTTTACGAAGGGCTTTATCGATATCATTTTTTTTTTTTTATTTGTCAGTGGAAAGTGTCATGATGCCATTTCTAACCTTAGTTCCCTGAGCGGGACCCGGAAAGAAATGTGTAAACGCCAGAAATCCAAGAAAATTATAATAATAATAATAATAATAACAATAATAATAATAATGATAATAATAATAATATCAACAGCAATAATAATAGTATTAAAACTCTTGAACAGTAATGGGATAAATGTCAAAATCGCACTGAACAAAAGTTTGCGTTTTCTTTTTTTTCAAATAATTAAGTGTAGTTTTTGTCTGCCCAATCTGAAAGAAAATAACGTTAAATTATGGAAGCACAATCACACACAAAAAACAAAACAAAAACATATTTTTTTACAAAAAAAACATTTTTTCAGTTTAATTGAATTATTTTTGGTAAGGTCTGGGATCAATTTTATGAATGTTCACGATTGATATTGCAATAAATGTTTTTACTAAAAAAACAACATTTTGAGTGATTTTACTTGATATCACTTTCAAAAACTTTTGCAGACATACCCTCCACAAAAGAATATATATATATATATATATATATATATATATATATATATATATATATATATATATATATATATATATATATATCCTAAAAGTTATCTAATAAAATAAGCTATTTGTTATACAGTTGATTTATTACTGAATAAGTAATGAAAATTTCGTTTGATAGGATAATTCTCTGATTTTTGACAATTATTTCTTTTTAAATTGAGGTTAGTGGTTTTAGAATAATATATATATAGTCATCTACAGACAGACTGTTTCGCTGTATCATAGCTCATCAGTGAGACTAGACATCCGATTGGTTCAAGCCGAGATCAAAACCCGGCTGATTGAGATCAGTCAGAGGTTCTACCGCCAAGCTTTCGTCGTACGGCAGAGAGGAAGGGAAATATTAACGTTTTTAATATGTGAAAGACGTCAGTAGCTAGGAGGGCTCGATTCGAGTTGAAGAGCATTGCATTAGCAGCAGCAGCCACTGTTTATAAAATCACTCCTTCCTCTCAGAGAGCTCAATCGAATTATTTCGAGATCATATACATACATACATATATATATATATGTGTGTGTGTGTGTATGTGTGTGTGTTTGGTGGATACTCGTATTTGAGTAAACGTTCCGTACATGTTTAATTAAAAACAATTTAATTAAAAACAATTGACAATGTACTTCTGCCTTTATCGTGTGCGAAAAAGTGATTTCTTTGGGGATATACAGTGTAACCTGGATATAAGAGAGTTGTCGGGTCCCGGATAAGAAGTCTCTTTCTCTTATATCCGGGTTTCTCTTATATCCGGGTTTGATCTATTTTGTTTAGGTAAGTATAGCTCTAATTTGGGACCAGAGAAAATCTCCGGGTTTCTCTTATATCCGGGTATCTTATATCCGGGTTACACTGTAGTGCATTTAGAAATTTTCCAAATTATTATATACTCTCAATGCTTTCAGCCAACTTGTTAGCCATTTTCAAAGATTTTGGTTGTGTGTATGATGTTGTGCGAAATCATTAATAACTTCGGCACATTTTGTGCAATATCGAATGTGAACATATAGGGGTCTGGGGCTTAAGGGCTAAAATGAACAGTTGATTTACCCACACCAAGAAGATTAATGGAGTATGATAACGACGAATTAATTTTAACAAAACAAGGTAAGAAATTTATTGACGAATTTACAGGCTGGAAGTAGTGCTAATAGCCTGTTTCAGGGAAATAAACCAGAATTTTTTAAAGTCCGTAGTTTTAACGAATAAAGAGGAAATGTTCAGGCAACAGATTAAATCATCTGACACAAAATAATATTCAAAAAAAGTTTAAAGAGAGAGTTCGTTGCCTACAGAAAGAATATACGGTTTGCAGACGTTCAAAAGTAGACAAAGTGAGATTATTTGAAATACTAAACCCAATGGTACAATTGTTGAGTAATTTTACACTGGCGAAAACTTCAATGCTGGACGCGGTGAACAGAAATGAAACATTTCACATAACTTTAGACACTCTTCTCTCATTAATTTTATATTTCTCTTCATTTTATATGAAAAAAAGAATTTTGCATAGGCTCACTACTTCCTTTTCTTACGGCTGTGAAAACAAGGTTTTCATTGATCCAAAAGCAATTTCACAGAGTCTCGTGAATTTATTTCTGTCTTTTATTCAGCTTACCGGTCAATCTCTGTGAAGGCAAGGTTTTCATTGGTCCAAAGAAAATTTCCCATAGGCTCGCGAATTTATTTCCATCTTCTTCTTCAGTCCTCCGAATTTGAATGAAATAGGTAATGGGAGTTATTATTATCTCGCGTTCACAACAAGCACGGAAAATTCGGCCCGCATCTTACCTAGAATTATTCAATAATATCTCAAAATATTTTTTTTTTTTGAGAATTGGTCCTTGCATAATTTAATAAAAACGTTATTTTCGTTCATATTGGTAAAAAAAATACTGTTAATATTTATTTTTTTAAAAAAATACGTCATTTTTCAATACGATTTGAAAATTCAACCCAGTCGAGTTTGTCAAAAGACTATCTTTTCTTAAATACGTAAAGACATGTTTGAAGATTCAAAAAAGTTTAATCCTATTTTCGAATGTGAACTTTTTTAAAAGAATTTTATTTTTCCTTTTTTTCCTTTTCGCAACTGTTAAATTATTTTTGATATGGATGCACAGGAAGGAAATAATTCTGATGTCTCACTTTGACAGACTGCTATTCAATATAGGAAGAGTATTATGATATTCTAAATTCATATCTCTCATTCAGTCAGTTTTTTGTGACTTGAACGCACTGTTTTTCCGATCTATCCGTACCGAAGTTTGTCTTCTTCCGCATGACTATGTTTTCCAGTATTTATTTACAAATTTTTGGATACAAGAAGAACTAATACTTCCTTCAGTAATAAAAGGTAAATTATTCTTTTAAGTCTTTGTTATTTTAAAAACAGATATTTGTTTTAGTTTTTCCTACATAATTTGTTCCCTTCTCTGTCAAGAAAATTTTCGAAGTACGGCAAAACTATTTCATTCGTATAATCGAATACATTGAAATTACATTTGCGCTATATTTTTGTCTTACGCTACATATATATATATATATATATATATATATATATATATATATATATATATATATATATATATATGGTTTCCGGCATTTATTTACAGATTCTTCAGTATCTGTCTATATTTCTGAGATGTGGTATTATGTATACTGTTTACATTATTTGGATTATTGTCCTCATCGTTGTCGCCATATTTATCACAACGTTTCGGCCGTTGTACGCTGCGGCCTTATTCAGGTGGTTGGAATGTCGTACTACACCCTTTATTTCGCTCACTTGGGTAGACTATTCTAGTTCCATCTGCCATGTTTTAATGGATGTCAGTTATCCCCTGTTAATTCCCCTCTGCAAGTTACAGATACTTGTATACTACAAGAATCAATAATTGCTTCAGTAATGAAACGTAAATTGTTTTTATTATTTTAAGAACAAATTTTTGTTTTATTTGTTTCTGCGTAATTTGTTCCCCTTCAAATTTATTAATTATACTAATTTTAATAAAAGCCTACAGAATAAAAAATATATTCTTAAACTATATACGGTTACATAAGGTTAAAGTGAATTTAATTTAAACAGAAGTAACAAATTCTTGATTATGGCACTGCTTGTATTCCGTATTTCTTTAGCTTTTAGTTTTATTTTTCCGCGCCCTTTTTCAGACAGTGGTTGAATTGGAGAATTTTTATTGTATCCTTTGGCTTCACGGACTAACGTGAATAAATATGTCGTTATTTTACATTTTAAGTAAAAGGTAAACATCACTTTTAGAAACTCCTGTTAACCCTTAAACTTTACTAAAAACTTCGAAAGACATCTCTAGAACAAATATTGGATTTTAAAGAGATTTTTAAATTTGTTGCTTACAACTTTTGTATACAATGGCGGCTCGATGAGTGAGGCAAAAACGTGCCAAGGTTTTTAAAATGCCTAAAACGTTTACTTATCTACGGAAATTAATTTTGCCTTTAATTCTAATTAGGTTCAGTGAGGTCATTATCTTTCAAGTAGAACGCAGGGCCCGATTATGACCTTCTGGGCCCCTTGATTAATGAAATTGTACCCTCCCACGCATATGCGGGTCACTTTCTAACCCACCGGCATTTGTCTTGAATAGATTTTACTCGTGTTATATTTTAGCGACAATTACACAGCTTGAAGTAAATTTATTGAACATTTTTCAAATGAACGAGAATAGATACCTTTTGTTTGTCAATAAGAACATTATTTAAGAAATACCACTATCTTACTATTTATTGTAAACCAAATTAGTACATATTTCGACACAACAAAAGGTTTTATAATCAGCATTATAACAATAAAACAATAAAAATAAATATCAGTTTGTTATATTGATCTCATTTCAGTTTATGTATTTAGAAGTTCTAACGTCTAGAAAATTAAAATCATTGCTTTATAAAGGTTTCTAAGATTTAAACATTTAAAACAAAAATCTACACGTTATTTATACGAAACACAAGGACACAAGCTAAAACATTCTTTTCCTGCAAATAACCCACAGAGGTGTCGATATGTCGATAAACAAAAACAACCAATCCAACCATTTTTGAAAAATCATTTGAAAGTTTTTGGTCACAGTTGTTTCAAAGTTGTTTTCTTTCCTTTATCTAACAAGGAAAAAATAAAAACATCCCTGGTGGGACTCGAACCCACGGCCTCTGGATTAGAAGTCCAGCGCGCTATCCACTGCGCTACAGGGACAACATGGGATACTGAGCGAAAACTTATGCTAATAAATCTGATTTGATATTATGTGATCACGAAGAAATACGAAATAAAATAAAGTTAATACTCTATTTTATATTTTTTTTAAATATTACAACGCCTTGAAATTTAATAATCTCAATGAAACATGAAATCAGTATGTGCGCATTGGACCGTAAATCATATTTAGAACTTCACTGATATTGCCTCATATGCCAACATAAATTCAATAATGCTTCATGGCTTAATGTTAGTGTTTGATTCCATGTTACTCCCGTGATAGATTGGCATAAATGTTTGTAGTGTCTTGCAGTAAGTGACATTCAAACACACGATTTCGTTTCACATGAAGCTAAAATTCATAACATGTTATATATGTTGTGGTAAAAGCCAGATACCCCCCTTACTAACAGGAATGTACCGACGTGACCCATTCATGATAAGTAGTCCTGGGCAAATTGTCAAAAAGAAGACAATATTATTGCAGTGAATTTGAGTTGTTGAGTATTAAATACTAATATCACGACTGACTCTATCGAATTAAGTGTTGTGTGTTGCCAGACACCATATGGCAATAGTTGGCGACGAGAATGATTCACTATTTATTATAATTTTCTAAGAGGCTACATTTGCAGCATACTACAGACACTATGAGGAAATCGTTAAAAAGACTATATAAGCTGGTTGGGCGAGAAAAAAAAATGTGCGCCTGTTACTAAGAAAGTTAGAGCCCACAGAACACACAAAATACGTGAATTACATCCTGCCGAAAAAAATCGAGCGAATTACCTTTTCAAGAAACTAATATGTTGTGTAGAATATTGGTTAGCTTACAAGTGGTAAGACACACAAGTAGACTAGTGTAGCCCAAGTTAAACTGACCCTGAGTCATTTAATGGAGAGATATATGGGTGAATAGAGAACGCTTGAAAGCTAACCAATATTCTACATGGCGCTGCGAACAGGATCCGATGATTGGCAAGAGCTCCTTATCAAAATTGGCATTCCAGCTGACTCTGCCAGTACTTATGCTGAATCTTTTGTGAAAGAAAGCATTACCAAGGATAGCCTCTCTATGATAGACCGGGAAATCCTCAAAGAACTAGGTGTCACAACCATGGGACATGCCCCAGCCATCCTGAAACTAGCAAAGGGGCAGCCTTTGACACCAGACAGCTACAAGAAGGCCCCTGCAGTTAAACTCCCCCAGCTCCATTCAGAGATGACATCACAGCAATTCCAAAAGTTCAGAATTGACTGTGAGGTATTTGTACGAATGACAAACATGCCCCCCCCCCCGCCTTCACAGACTAACATCCAGTTATACAACTGTGCAATCAAACTTTTCATGTTAGCTTCATCATCTTGAAGGCCTCTCACTTCACTAGAGCGACTTCTTGATCTGGATCGGCAAACATTTGAAAAATGACCTTGGATGCCGAATGAGTTACAGGTCTGATTCCATGCAGGATATGCCTGTTGCCGTGTGCTGTTTCCTGGGATGCCTTGATTATAGCTACCACAACCACTACAAAGCAAATTGTTCTGTTTTACAATCTGATTTTTGGGACATCCAGATTGAGGGGGATTATTTTTACTCGTGTTTTTACCCGACGTTTTTAAGAGCTTGTTCTTCATACAAGGGTTGACTCAAATAGGGATGCGGAATTCTGTTCGTCCCAAAGCATATGGGTAAAATACTTTGCAAAACCAAAACCATGTAACGGATGCGACGAAATACACTTCAAGAAGAACTTCCATTTTTAGAACAAAAAAACGTTTCTACCATGGAAATGTGGGACACAAGGGTTCGTATTGTAAAGTTTTAAAAAAATAAAAAAGTCAAAATTCAAGAGCACTGTAAGCGTAGCGTCGACGGCAGGTAACGCAGACAAGTGTCAAAAGAGAAAAGCTTAAACATGACTCAAAATTGACCTTGTAAGCTGTAGCTGAAGAGTGCCAAAGAATAGTGAACTTTTGACACGATACGGTTAGAATTGAGGAAAGAGATATATCTCATATAAATTTGGTTCGCCCCAAGGCATATGGGAAAACAAAATAATTTGCAAAACCAAATCCATGTTACGGATTCGGCGAACATTTCAAGAGGAACTGTCTTTTAAGAACAAAACATGTTTCGACTGTGGAAATGTGGGACACAGGAGTTCGTATTATAAAGTAAAAAAAAAAATCAAAATTTACGAGCACTGTAAGCGTAGCGTCTACGACAGCCAACGTAGACATGGGTCAAAAGAGAAAATTTATAACCGCAAAAATAAATAGAAATATAAAGTTTTAGCCCGACACAACATCAGATTTCACTATTATAAACAAAGAAACATGGGAAAAAATAGCTAAACCAATATAAACATTACCAAAAAATTGCTCAGGGTTTTACTGGGCAGAAACTGGAATTTAAAGCTAAGTTCATATCAGATGTATCGTTTTATAGAAAAATAGTGAAGGGTAAAGGATTTATGATGGAACAAAAACTTATAATTTGTTTGGAACAGATTGGAAGCAACTGTTCAATCTATGAAATTTGTCCATAAACTCTTTTTGTAATAAAGTGGATGACTCTTCTAGTAACTCTGAAAGGCTATAAAAAAGAATTGCAAAATCAATTTCTGAAAGTTTTTTTTTTTTTGCCCAGTTCCAGTTAAAGGAATATGTGATTCCAATTTATAGACCAAAGAGGAATGTGCCTTTTTCAACTGTTGATATAATAAACAAGGAACTGGATCGCTTGAAATATATGGGAGTGATCTTCAAAGTGGATTATAGTAATTGGGTCTCTCCAATTGTCTATGTGAAAAAAAAAAAAAAAATGACAGTATTCGTGTATGTGCCGATTTCTACACGGTGCTGAATGATTTCCTACAAGCAAAAATGTTCGCTAAGTTAAAAATGTCGGAAAGTACTTTTCAAAGTTGGACTTGTCAGATGTCTATTTGCAAATCCAGGATGACGAATAATGTTCAAAACTATTAACAATCAATACCCACAAGAGATTATGTAAATTTAACAGATTACCTTTCCTAATTAAAGTAGCTCATGGAATTTTTCAGCAAGTAACAGGTACAATGTTGAGTGATCTAAACTTATCGATCGCCTACTTAAATGACATTTTAATAAAATATGAAAATCGAGAGCAGGATATCTAGCAAGTAAACGAGGTATTCAGAAAAATGAACCTAAATAAATTGAGTGATGTGAAATTCAAAGTTTTGATGTAATTTTTTTTTTTCCTTTTCGTAACTGTTAGATTATTTTTGGCATGGATGCACAAAAAGAAAATAAGTCTCACTTTGACAGACTGCTGTTCAATATAGGAAGAGTATTATGATATTCTAAATTCATATCTCTCATTCAGTCAGTTTTTTGTGACTTGAACGCACTGTTTTTCCGATCTATCCGTACCGAAGTTTGTCTTCTTCCGCATGACTATGTTTTCCAGTATTTATTTACAAATTTTTGGATACAAGAAGAACTAATACTTCCTTCAGTAACAAAAGGTAAATTATTCTTTTAAGTTTTTGTTATTTTAAAAACAGACATTTGTTTTAGTTTTTTCTGCATAATTTGTTCTCCAAGAAAACTTACCAAATTAGCACATATTTCAACAAAACCGTAGTAAAAAAAATATATTTAGGTGTTATAACATCTAGAAAATTAAAGTCACTTCTTTATAAAGGTTTCCAAGATTTAAACATTCTGAACTAAAATCTAAAATACAGGGTGACCAAAAAAAGCGGGAATTTTTGAAGTGCGTATTGCCAGACATGAGCAAGTGGCAACACTGCGAGACAGTGACCTTGAGCAAGTAAACATTTCGCCACTTAGAATTCAAGATGAAATTCACAGTATCCCAGCTGAGATGTTGCAGCAGTCAATGAGGAATCTCAACAGCAGATTTCAAGAATGCATTCGTACAGGAGGACGCCATCTACAGGACGTAATTTTTAAAAAATGAAAATTCCATCATTGTTTGTTAAATGGCATGTTTTAAGGTTTCAATTACTATGAATAAAATATTTATCTTCCATCACTCTTGGTTTTATTGGATTGTTAAAAAGTTCCCTTTTTTGGGGGTCACCCTGTACATGTTAGTTACATGAAACACAAGGACACAAAATAAAACATTCTTTTCCTGAAAAGTCAAATAAATATGAGCTTGTCATACTGATATCATTTCAGTTAATGAAACTATTTTGAAGTTATAATATCTAGAAAAATAAAATCATTGCTTTATGAAACCTTGATGTGTCGTAGGCTATAGTAGCCTAAAGGATAATCCGTCCCTAACAGAACGGAAATAGAAAGTTCAAAGTAGGCATTTATATTATTTACAATGCTTTTTTCGTTTATTTTTTTAGAAAGTTCGTGTCGGTACTTTTTATGATAATATTTACGCATATTGCCCTATGGTCTAAATATCGAGCACTTTTCTTCTGGAATGGGTAGAATTTAAAATGTAGTTAATTTATAAAAGAAGAAATTATTTATATGTTAATTGCTGTTAATCCCAAGTCTATCATGACCCGGGGTTGTAGTATCTGTTAGGGTCCCAAAGTTGTTCATCATGTCGGTCGTCTTCGAGTATAGAATCCAGAGGTTAGCAGTGAATATTTCGAAGACAGTAGGAAAGCGTTGTTCAGGTTAGCAGTGGATATTTTGGTAAAAGTAGCAGAGCGTAGTTCGTCCTTCTGTTATCTCTTCGCCTGACAAGCTGGACTGGACATTCGGGTAGAGTGAACAAAATGGCCGCCTTTATACACGACGGATTGAATATTCTACGTCTTCTGATTGGTTAAGCTTCTATTAGTGGACTATAAAGTGAGTCAAGTCATTTGAGCTAACTCACTAGTACATAGATATACACAAAAAACTGCAACACCCAACAAGGAGTAAATAGTGAACTACCAAACAAAAAGCAAAACACTAGGAAAATATAAAATACCTTTTATTTTTATAGCACAATGACACTTACAACATTTACATTTTTAGAGTAAAATTACCAGTATTACATTTTATTATCTATAAATTATATAGCTAAAAAAACATAAGTTTGTCTTGATGAAATTCTGTATAAATTACCTAAAGCTGTAGCCATAAAATTGCGTACAAAATATTTAGAATTTAGCATTAAATAACCCATAGAGGTGTTGATATGCGGCTAAACAAAAATAACCAATCCAATCATTTTTGAGAAATCATTTGCAAGATATGTTGATAGTGAGAAACTTAGATTATTTCAGTTTTATTATTTTGTTTTTTAAATCCTTCATCACTGGTGAGACGCGAACCCACGGTCCCTGAATTAAAAATCCAGCGCGCTATCCGCTGCGCTACGGGGACTCGACTGAAATAAAGTTTCAAAATTGCCACATTGTTACTTTATTTACGACTAGCTTAAAAGTTGCACTATCGGGCGGCATTTAAGCTAGCTCACGCGGAAGGCTCTTGATTGGTCCTTCGGCTTGTTCATGAATTTGGGAGTCCATAACACTTTTCATATTCTCAGCATTTGACGCTCTCCGGTCTGCCGTTTGATTTGGGTTTTCATTTGCATGAGTCTTTCCTTTCTTCGCTGCAGTCTTGGATCTTTTGATTGCAATCTGGTCTTCTGTTGGCAGACATTTCTTTTCATGAGGCACACTGTCGCGGTATGCGATAAGCAACAACAAACTACAGAAGAACACAAAATCGATCGCTGCATTTAAGTATTGCATTATTATTTAAGTTTACATTTTAAAAGTTCAATGATAATTCAACTGCCGCTAATTAATTTAAAGAAAATTTGATGTGTGTAGGTCCTTACGTTCCTTACAAAAAATTATTTTTATTTCACAATTAATTTCGATTATTCCCAAATTTATTTCCAAGTTATAAAAATTGTTATCGTACAAAAAATTCGTCGCTAAAAAATCACGTAAAAAATCGTCGAAAACAATCGAAGTAATGAAAAATTGTGAATCCAGAATTTCAGGATTACAGGTCCGGATCCGGCTCGGGAATGTTTTTAATTTGTTCACAGAGTCGGCCTGATTCCAAAATGATACGATATGCTGGGCTACAGTCTTTAGGAGTAAAGTCGAAAAAGTGTGACACACTGACATACTGATATTCGCATTTGTTTATATAGATAGAATGATCTATTATGATATGTCTCTAATTTGTATTTAGATAGATTGTAATTATTTTCAATTTTTCTAATTGAATTGTTCACCTGATTACAATAAAATTTGTACTTTATATGAATACTAACTTATGAAAAATCGAGATGTAACAGAGTGGGAGAAGCCGTTTCATAGATTCCCGAGTGGGATGCTGGGTGTGCACGAGACACATATCATAGATTTGTTGGTGAGCATGAGACCCGTGTATCGGCCATGTACGGATTTACTTTTTCATAGACAGTGCCATTGCTTATATCAAGTTCGGTACCTCTCATTTGATAATGCGTAGATTTTTTAATGAGCATATAAAATTTGGGTTATCATAAACTTTGAATTGTTAGAAAAAAGAAACAATAGGAAACATTAAATAATGGAAAACGGCTCGAATTGCGGAGTCCATCTCTTCACTTCCCAACTATGGGTAAATAGCAAAACTAACTGATCCAATAGCCTTTGTTCGCAACTAGCCGAGGAGAAGGAAAACTTTGAATTCAAAGAAGCCTTGAGAATGTTCGGCTCCGTCAGGCAAACTGGCCCAATATCACTGTTAGAGCAGCTACAGTACATAAGATGACTCAACGAACCTATGGGATTTGTAAAATTAGTGTATAATGAAGCATTTCGTGTTTTTCTTATTGGACATTTTCGTTTCTGTCAATATAATAATTTTTTCTCATTTATAGGGTTCTTATTTTTCCTCTGTGTTTAAAGATTTTCCGTGCTATATTTAATTTATATATCAATAAAATAAAAAACCTCAGATTTCAGGTGGATTTTCTGTTCAATATACAGGGACTACATATGCAAAGAGAAGAAAAGAAAAACTTATATTAATAAAGCAGAGAATATGAAATACTATAATTTTTATACCGTATTTTGTATATATATATTTTTTTAAATATTACAAGCCAACTATTTGAAATGCTAAACTCAATGAACCATATAATCAGTATGTGTGCATTGAACCGTAAATTATATTTAGGACTTCACTGATATTGCCTCATGTATCTACATCAATTCAATATATTGCTTCATGAATTCATCACTTCATGTTAGGGTTATATTCAAACCATGTTACACTCGGGATGGATTCGGCATGTTCGTAATGCTTGATGGCATTTAAATATGCGATTCTGTTTCCCATGTAACTAAATTTCTTAACACATTATATGCATACTAGTGTACTAGTGTCGTCAAAATTGACGTCAAGTAAGAATATTGTCAGTAATTTTCGTTTAATCCAAGTACAATTTTCTAATTTAAAATTGTCTTTCTATACGATTCCTCTGTAGATTATGAATTTTACTATAAAAGTAAAAATAGAGAAAATGGCATGCTTTTTTTGTCATTCAATGCTCTTTCATTTCTGGAAAGGAAAGAAAGACGTGGCGCAAACTGCAAAATGATATGTACCATTTATGGGGATAATGTCATAGCTGAGAATGTGGTTCGTTAAGTTGTTCGCTTGGTTCAGAAGTGGACATTTTAATCTGGAGACCTATGAATATTCCAGAAAGTTTGCAGTCATTTCTGATGAACAATTCGAAACGCTGATTAAAACTATGTTACACAGCGCGGGCCATCGCAGACATACTCCACATATGAGCGTTGTAAGTCATTCAAAAACATTTCGATACGGGAATCGCTAGCGATTTACTGCATTTCTATCTGCGTTTCTCTGCTCAAACGCAACAAAAAGAACTCATTTTAAAAGAAAGATCACAGGCGGTGAAAAATAGATTCTTTGAAAAAATGTGAATCGAAATGGAAAACGGAAGAAGCAAGGGTAAGTCCCGTCCCACAATGTACCAGGCGATCATATATCAAGTTCAACTACCGGTGGATTTACGATCAGATTGAAAACTATTACAGACGTAAGATGGCAGATGGATATATACTGAAGAAGGTACCAAAATGTTTTCAGTATGATTAATATGTGATCAAATATCAGAATGTATTTATCATTTCTCTTTCAAGAACATCAACATGGCAGCAACCACTCTGATAGAGAAATCGAAGATCATATATATGACGTTAACCACAATGACTCGGGAATTTCTGAAAATGTCTCGTTTAAGAAGAGAAACGACAAGTGGCTTTATGGTCCAGGTCAGTGATTTGTGACCCTTGCTGTCTTACTAAAAATTGCTTTTTCTACCTTCACTTACATTACAAACTAAGCTATGCACAACACACTATTAAAGGTTGAAATATGTTCGGACATTTTGTAGTATTCTTGGGTCTTTTTTGTCCAAATCCTGGAATTTGTTTTGCTAATTCTCGAAACAATACTGTATAAAATTCACTTTTATCTGTAATATTGAATGTCTTAAATTTATACAACTTTTGACAAAATGTCAAATTAAGTTTCCAAATTTCCACAAAACATTGTTGCTTTATTTACGACTAGCTTAAAAGCTGCCCTATCGGGTGGCATTTAAGCTAGAACACGCGGAAGGCTCTTGATTGGTCGTTCGGCTTAGTACAGTAGTTTGGGAGTCCCTAAGACTTTTCATATTCTCAGCATTTGAAGCTCTCCGGGCTGCAGTTTGATTTGGGTTTTTGTTATCGTGGAACACAACTATTCTATTGTTAATAGACTCTTCCACCTATAATAAGTAGTAGTAGTAGAAGTCGCTGAGTGGTTTCACTCAATGTGTTGGTGCCGGACGACCGTTAGTCGGATACTTAAGTAACAGCGACTACAACTTGATTTTCTCTGCATTATATCTATTATATGAAGTTCCTAACGTTTTGTACGTCGAACCTCTTTTAGGACTGACTTAGTACAAATACAAGCATTCACTGTGAAATCACTCCAAAACAATTATTTGGCGACGACGTTTCGAACTCATACGGAGGAATAAAAACTTTCGTTCACCATAACACACTTGGCGACCAGGAATTCGTACTCATACGGTGAAAAAAAAAATTCATCCGCCATAATAAATTTGGCCACGAGGAATCCGTACTCATGCGGAGGAAGAAAAATTTGCGTTCGCCACAGTATTATTTGGCGAAGGGATTCGAGTTCATACGGTGGAAGAAAAAAAAATTCTCCCGCCATAACAAATTTGTCGAAGGGAGTCGGATTCATATGGTGGAAGAAAAAAAAATTCGCTCGCCAAATTATTTGGTGACGAAATTCGTACTCATACGGAGGAAAAAGAAAAAAAAACTTGCTCGTCACAATTTTCGTCGACATTTCGGATTCACATTAAAAAAAATAAAAAAAATAAACTTGGCAAAGTTTTTCGAAAGACAAGACGTCACGAATTGCAAATTCGTTAGGACCCCCCTCTACAATATTTAAGCATTGTGTAAAATTTTTGTGAAGATGGATGAATGCAAAAATATATTCCGGGAATTTTTTTTGTTCCAGTCGGAACAACAGATGAGAATATTAGAACAACAGAAAACATTCCAGATGCAGCTACAGGAGGAAACTTTTAATAGACACATGCAGTTTCAACAAGAAATGGAACAGATGCATAAGGAGTTTCAAAACAAAATTTTGGAAATAACTGAGAAGAGGAAAGAGAAAATCTACAAAATGATTCTTTCCCAGAGAATACAATATGGAATTCAATTGAAATATTCACGTACAGTCCAGATGAAGAGGTAACTTTTGAAGAATATTATAAAAAATATACGGACGTGTATAACGAGGACTGCCACTCGTGGTCTGAAGGAAAGAAGGTTAGACTTCTTTTAAGCAAGTTAAGAACTGCTGAGCATAACAAATTCGTAAACTACATTTTACCGAAAAAAAAACTAGCGAGTTGACATTTACCGAGGCGGTAAATATATTAAGTGAATTATTTAGTAAAAACACATCTTTGTTTCACAAGAAGTGGAAATGTTTGAATCTGATGAAAGATGACGAACAAGACTATATATCGTACGCAGCCAATGTGAACAAGCATTGTGAAAAATTCAAGCTAGCAGAGTTAAGCGCTGACAATTTTAAGTGCTTAGTGTTTGTTTAGGGGCTGGTATTGGAAAGAGACGCAGAGTTGAGAAAATTAGTGCTGTCAAAATTAGAAGACGAACCAAGGATTTCGATACAGAAGTTGTCAGAAGACTGCACAAGATATGTTAGCGTAAAGAAAGACTCGAAAAAGATAGACCAGTCTGGCGTTTCGCATGTAAGGAAAATACGCTACAAAAAAAGAAAGTCAGTCTACGAAAAAGAATTCTAAAATTGCGGATTATCAAACAAAAAATAAAATACCAGAGAAAAATAAACAAAAACTCCCGAAGCCATGTTTTGCTTGCGGTGAACTTCACTGGTACAGATATTGCAATTTTAGGAATAAAAAATGTTTCAACTGTAAAAGAGTGGGGCATAAAAGCTCGCACTGGAGGTCAAAAAATAAAGACAATAAAATAAGAAAATTAAAGTCCGGCGAGGTGAACGATGGAATAACCAGAAAATTTGTTACCGTCGAAATAAGTAATAAAAAAAATAAAAATGCAACTCGACACTGGTTCCGACCTATCTATCATAAATTTGAATACGTGGAAGAAGTTGGAGAAACCAACTTTAATGAAGACAAATAAAATCGCGAGGTCAGTGACGGGAGAAAAAATACAATTTATTGGAGAATTTGTTACAAACGCCACGTTAAATAAAAAAACGCGAAAAGCTAAACTATTTATCATAGAAAATACCACGAACTTACTTGGAACGGATTGGATAACAGAATTCCAATTATGGGATCTACCGATAAATTCTTTCTGTTACAAAGTAGAAAGTTTAAACTCAGAAGCCCACAAATTAGTAAGGAAACTTAAGGAAACATTTCCTACTGTTTTTTCTCCAGGTTTGGGAACGTGTACCAAGATGGAGGCAAAATTCCAGCTAAAAGAAAACGCCCAGGCGGTATTCAAAATGAAAAGGAATGTGCCGTTCGCTTCAATTGAACAGATAGATAAAGAATTGGACAGATTAGAGAAAACCGGTGTATTGAAAAAGTTGAGTATAGTGAATGAGCTATACCGACGGTTTCCGTGAAAAAAAATGTCTAAAGAAATTCGTGTTTTTGCTGATTTCTCCACAGGTTTAAATTCGGCACTCAAAGACTATAATTATTCTCTATCAACAGCGGAAGAAATATTTGCGAAGCTTAATGGAGGCACAATATTTTCGAAGATAAACCTCAGCGACGGATATTTGCAAATACCGGTAGAAAAAGAAACGTCAAAACTTTTGTGTATCGAGGTCTGTATATACCAGTAGAAAAAGAAACGTCAAAACTTTTGTGTATCGAGGTCTGTATAAATTTAACAGACTACCTTTTGGGGTTAAGGTAGCGCCCGCCATTTTCCAACAAGTAATGGTTTCGATGTTGGGTGGTCTTGATTTTGCGGTAGCGTATCTGGACGACATCCTCATGAGAAGTAAAAGTATAGCAGAACACGTGGAACATGTAAATGCAGTAGTTTCAAGATTACAGGATTTTGGATTTAAACTCAACGGAAACAAATGTGAGTTTTTTTTATGGAGAAAATAAAATATCTGGGGCAGATCATCGATAAGAATGGTAGAAGGCCAGACCCAGAGCGAGAAGCAGCTATAAAAGGTATGCCGGCTCCGAATGATATTACCACATTACAAAGATTAGCCAATTATTACCAAATATACATCCCTAAAATGTATGATCTGCGGGTACCATTAAATGAACTACTGAAGAAAGGAAAACCCTGGAAATGGACTAATGAATGCCAAAAAGCATTTTAAAAGATAAAGGAAGTGTTAACCTCGGAATTATTTTTAACCCATTACAACCCTGATTTAGAGATCATAGTAGCTTGCGATGCAAGGGCATATGGAGTAGGAGCATGTATCTTACACAAAATGACAAATGGTCAAGTAAAACCAATTGCGCATGCTTCTAGAGCACTAGTTCCGCCTGAGAATAATTACTCTCAGATAGAGAAAGAGGTACTAGGAATAATATTTGCAGTAGCAAAATCTCACCGTTTTCTCCATGGTCGACATTTTAAGCTGCAAACCGACCATAAGCCTCTAATTTCGATTTTTGGATCGAAAAAAGGGTTTGCCGGCGCATACGGCCAACCGTCTACAGAGATGGGATACAATATTGCTAGACTCTAACTTCAGCATGGAGTACATACCATCGAATAAATTTGGCTACGCTGATGGGCTGTCCAGGTTAGAAGATACGGTAATTGCCTCACTGAATTCAGAAGAAGAGCTGAAATTTACTGTGTGTAATGCAGTTCGGGAACTTCCGGTAACTCTAGAAAAATAAAAGAAGCTACCAGGGACATGTATATTTTGAAAATAAAAGAAAAAATAGCCGAGAGGGACCAGTACACAACAAATGTTTTTCGCTTTGCGATACAGTATTGTTGTACAGAGAACGTGTGGTGATTCCATACACACTGCAGAAGCAAATACTAAAGGATTTTCATACTGGTCACCCGGGCAGCACGAGGATGAAGAACCTAATGCGAAGTTTTGTATATTGGCCGAATATGGACAGGGACATTGAAAACGCAGTGGCAAAATGTAAAGGCTGTGCTTTAGCTGCAAAGGCACCCCCAATAAAATTTAACCCTTGGCCAAAAACAGACTTACCATGGTTTGACTACATGTCGGTTTTGCAGGTCCACTGAATGCATAGCATTACATCACAGTAGTGGATAGTTTCTCGAAATGGCCTGAGATACAAAGGATAAGAAATCCGACGACGCAAAGTACTAAAAACTTCCGGATGGAATTGTTCGCAAGGTTTGGTGTAGTAGACACAATTGTGACGGACAACGGAAGTCAGTTTACGTCGAAACAATTTAAAGATTTCTGCAAGGAATACAACGTTGAACATGTTACCACAGCTCCATATCACCCAAGATCAAACGGGTTAGCTGAGAAATTTGTGGAGACCCTAAAAAGAGCTCTAAAAAAAGCTAAGGAAATACCTGCAGATGAAGTCCTACAGAAGTTTCTACAGGTATACAGAATTACCCCAAATAACGGAACACCAGCCTCACAGTCGCCAGCCGAGGTGATTTTCGCACGTCCGGTAAGATCTGTCTTCGACAAATTATTACCAAAAAAGAGAAAGCCAGGTAGAGAAAAATTTATTAAAGTAAAAAAAAAATACAATCCTGGTGAAAAAATATATTTTAAGGTCTATAAGCAGAATAAATCATTCTGGGAGATTGGAAAAATAGAAAAGCGGATTGGCAATATGATGTACTTGGTGAAAGGCGAAAAATTCACGTGCAGAAGGCACATTAACCAGATCAGACGACGTGCTTCAGACGTGGCTGACAGCGGTCCCGCAGAAGAAACGCCGATGGAGTTGATTTTCGATACGTTTGATCTAACAACGCCTGCAACGATTTTACCTGAGGTACACCGATCCAGGAGAAAAAGAAAGGCAACTGATCATTTAAAAGTGGATCCAAAACGTAGAAGATACTCTAAGATGTTGGGGGGGGGGGTTATGGTGTAACACATTTATTCTATTGTTAATAGACACTCCCACCTATAATAAGTAGGAGTAGTAGGAGTTGCTGAGTGGGTTCGCTCAATGAGTTGGTGCCGGACGATCGTTAGTCGGATACTAAAGTATCAGCGACCACAACTAGATTTTCTCTGCGTTATATCTATTATATGAAGTTCCTAACGTTTTGTACGTCGAACCTGTTTTAGGACCGACTTAATACAAATACAAGCCTCCCCTGTGAAATCACTCCACAACAGTTTTCATTCGCATGCGTCTTTCTTTTCTTCCCTGCACCCTTGGATCTTTTGATTGCAATCTGGTCTTCTGTTGGCAGACATTTCTTTTTACAAGGCACACTGTCGCGGTATGCGATAAGCAACAATAAACTACAGAAGAACACAAAATCGATCGCTGTATTTAAGTATTGCATTATTATTTAAGTTTACATTTTAAAAGTTCAATGATAATTCAACGGCCGTTAATTAATTTGAAGACAATTTGATGTACGTAGGTCTATACTTTCCTTACAAACAATTATTTTTATTTCATGAGTGATGCTGGATTTCACAATTAATTTCGATTATTCCAAAATTTATTTCCAAGTTATAAAAATTGTTATCGTACAAAAAATTCGTCGCTAAAAAATCACGTAAAAAATCGTCGAAAACAATCGAAGTAATAAAAACTTGTGAATCCAGAATTTCAGGATTACAGGTCCGGATCCGGCTCGGGAATGTTTTTAATTTGTTCACAGAGTCGGCCTGATTCCAAAATGATACGATATGCTGGGCTACAGTCTTTAGGAGTAAAGTCGAAAAAGTGTGACACACTGACATACTGACATTCGCATTTGTTTATATAGATAGAATGATCTATTATGATATGCCTCTAATTTGTATTTAGATAGATTGTAATTATTTTCAATTTTTCTAATTGAATTGTTCACCTGGTTACAATAAAATTTGTACTTTATATGAATACTAACTTATGAAAAATCGAGATGTATCAGAGTGGGAGAAGCCGTTTCATAGATTCCCGAGTGGGATGCTGGGTGTGCACGAAACACATATCATAGATTTGTAGGTGAGCATGAGACCCGTGTATCGGCCATGTACGGATTTACTTTTTCATAGACAGTGCCATTGCTTATATCAAGTTCGGTACCTCTCATTTGATAATGCGTAGATTTTTTAATGAATTTTTAATATAAATATAAAATTTGGGTTATCATAAACTTTGAATTGTTAGAAAAAAGAAACAATAGGAAACATTAAATAATGGAAAACAGCTCTAATTGCGGAGTCCATCTCTTCACTTCCCAACTATGGGTAAATAGCAAAACTAACTGATCCAATAGCCTTTGTTCGCAACTAGCCGAGGAGAAGGAAAAACTTTGAATTCAAAGAAGCCTCGAGAATGTTGGGCTCCGCCAGGAAAACTTGACCAAGAAACATCACTGTTTGAGCAGCTGCAGTACATAATGTGACTCGACGAACCTATGGGATTTGTAAAATTAGTGTATAATGAACCATTGCGTGTTTTTCTTATTGGACATCTTGGTTTAATATCATAATTTGTCCTCATTTTTCCTCTGTGTTTAAAGAAGAGAAACTATTAGGCATCCCTGGTGGGATTCGAACCCATGACCTCTGGATTAAAAGTCCTGCGGGCTATTCACTGCTCTACAGGGACTTGACGTTTGTGGTTCTATATTTAAATACATCAACATGATATGAAGTAAGAATTCAAGTTCTTAATGTCGTCTGTGTTAACAAATAATTAACATAAATATTCCTCGTCGAGGGTTTAAAATGAAATTTTGAAATTTAAACTGACTTTACGAAAACATGCAATCAGTATTGCTTCGTGAAAAATCCTCTATCGCATACCTTCGTAATCAAATGGATTTTGCCATTGCAAACAAACATAAAATGCTTTTATTGGATGCCAAACAAAAATAAAATGCTTTTTTTAGATGCCATTTTGCCCCAGAACATAGATTATCGTTCTCCTCAGCTTTTCTTTATTATCTATCAATTACCATAAATAAATTCTTGGGAAAAGATAATGAATGTACATAGTACAGTACGACTGACAGTTTATTCTGTTTCTACTTTTAACAGCTGGATGCGATCGTGGCTCTCCACACCTTCCTATTCTTCGTATCTTTAAGTCCCTTCACTATCTCTCCTAGTTCCTGTTCTGTAATCTATTTACATAATCTCGTTAGGTTGATTACTGGCAGCTTCCCTCTACAAATCTTGTCTTTAATATTTCCTGCAAGTGTCAGATTTTGCAAAAAAGCTCTTTCCTCATTATATTTAGATTATACATTGTTTAGCGTCGTGTTTATTTTTCAAATTCGAAATAGATTATTTACAAACATTTCGTATGACACAAATGCAAATCTAGTGACCTTAGTGAGAAATGTCTGCTGTCTTGGGAATTGGTATTCGCCATCTTGAATTTACCTGATTTAAATTCAGAACTGTGTCACCGATGAGAATATGAAACTACGCCAGCCACCATTTTCGAAGAAAGACCTTTCGTAATACTGTAATGTAAAATTCACCAATCGCACAGTTCATATACGTTTCCCGTCTTTCGAACAGGAATAGAGCTTTATTACTTGTTTTCCGTTTAGGATTGGGTTTCCATTTCTTTCTAAATTCTTCTCATTCTCTTTCATTCTCAGTAGCCTCTTGAGTCTTCGTAGCATTGTCGCCTGCGCTCGGTGAAATGATTATGAATAAATAGATAAATAAAAGAACAGTTGTCCAATGTGTGTGGTACTTCTACTGAGTTGGTATCTCCACGCCTAGGCTTCGATAATTGTTTTATGCGAAATGCCCGAAACCAGAATCAAGAAACGTAATTGGAAAATATACAAACCTTTGGATCAATATTTACCCACCTCTCCTAAGTAGAAATATGGAAAAGAATGTCGGCTTAGCGTGAGGGTGCCTAGTAACTATCTTACTTATTATAAAACGCAGATTGTTTGTTTGTTTGTTTGTTTGTGTGTGTGTGTGTGTGTGTTTACGTTTATATATTGGATCGGATTTCCTACATTTTTCAACCGATTTCAACAAAACTTCATTTTTTTTTTTTTTTTTTTGGCAGGTAGTGTTTCTTATTGTCTTGCACACTTTTTTCTTTATTTTTACATTCAGAATGCTTTAAAAATTCCATTTACAAGACAATTGTTTATAATAAAATTCTATTCAATCGGTAGACTCATAACGATTGAAAACAATGTTTTTGTTTGAATTTGAGTTTGACCAATTCGTAAAAACAAAAAATTAAAAAAAATAAATAAAAAAACTAATTAAGACATGCGTGTCCGTCAACCTTAAACAATAATCTTAATTATTAATAATTTTTCAGTCTTTATGATGGTCGATACTTGATCTATCTCTTACTGTTACATCCCCGGGCAACGCCGGGCTCTCCTGCTAGTACACAAATAAATCAAGGACAAAAAACTAACCAGTCCGCGATATTACTGTCACGCTGGCGTTAGTATTATTAGTAGGTTTTGTGCAAGTTGTCTTCTGACAATTCCCGTTCCCACCCTATAAGGACACATGGCACAGTGGATAAAAGCGTTGGTTAGATCCAGTATCAGGACCCAAAGAGTTGTGAGTTCAATACCTTGTTAAGGCAGTGGAGAACTTGGAGAGGTGAATTAACAGGAGATAACTGATAACTGTCATCCATTAAACATGGCACATGGAACTAGAACAGTCTACCCCAGCGAGCGAAATAAACGGTCCAGTTCGACATTCCAACTACCTAAAGAAGGCCGGAGCATACAACGGCTAAAACGTTCTGATAAATATGGCAACAGAGATGAGGACAATAGTCCGAATAATGTAAATAGTGTGAGTAATTGTGAACTCAATCTCTGGGCTGCGTAGTACAGATTTAAACGCGTTGAGCAATAAGTGACTCGTATCAAATAAAGAACAAGACGTGATATTCCGAGACATGGACTATCGAACGAGAACTATCTAAGCCGGTAGATTATTAAGAATTCAGTCCAACATTCTAGGAACTTTACTTGGATCGCCAAACATCCTATCCATCGAGGATCGCGTAACGCACAACTTTATTATGTCCTTCACGCATAAAAAACCTATTTTAACTGACGCATCTTCTCTGGTTTGCTACGCAGTTTTTATCGAGCTTGAAACAATCCCCTAAGGTAAAGACGGCTCCATTTGTCAAGCTGAATGTTCTTGGAAAGACCCTTCCTGACTGTTATTCATCATGACGGTCGTCTTCGAGTATAGAATCCAGAGGTTAGCAATGAATATTTCGGAGACAGTAGGAAAGCGTAGTTCAGGTTAGCAGTGGATATCGCAGTAAAGTAGCAGAGCGTAGTACTTCCTTCTGTTCTTCTTCGCCTGACAAGTTGGCATTGGTCATTCGGGTAGGGTAAACAAAAATGGCCGCCTTTATACACGACGGATTGAATGCTCTATGTCTTCTGATTGGTTAACCCTCTATTGGTGGACTATAAAGTGAGTCAAGGCATTTGGACTAACTCACTAGTTACATAGTATACCCCCCACCAGGTCTCTTATTGGATTCTTGGGTGGGTTGGACAAGCTGTGGTGAACAACGAACCGTTAAGTTTTGCAAGTCTTTTTTAAAGCTTTTGATTTTTGTTTCAAAGCCTTTGTTTTTGATTTTTCTGTTTAGTTGTATCTGTGCATTCTTTTTCTTTTGTTATTTGCTTTCTTGCCTTCTTTGCCTCCCTCATTGTTTTTGTTTGCCTTATTTATTGTTTGCTCTTTTATTTGAATTTATCTTTGGTTGTCCACCGTTTTTCTTTCTGTTTTGATTTTGGTTTTAGTTCAAATTATTTAAAACGTAAAAAACATTCGTTCTGTCGTGGTGGTCGTCGCAGGCCACCATGAATGAGAACGAAAATGCCGATGTCTTTGGAAAATTCGACCTGGTCGGAGAATAGGCCAAGGAAAACAAAAGACGCTGAGTATTACGCGGTTCAAAGAAAGACATTTGAAGGGTCATTTAAGGAAAATGAATTCCTTACGATCCCTGAGGCGCTGGAAGCTGTGAAAGGCAGAATTTTCCCTGCTGACGTCCGACGTCAAAAGTCGGAAATTAACCGGAGTCAGCAGGGAGACAATGAAAGAGGTCCTAAAGACCTTGAAAATTTACCCGAAGGTACTGGCAAGGAGAACGAACGCATTATGGGACCTTCTCCTACCAACCGAACAGGATGCAAAGCAGTTGGCAGGCAGCGTGCTGACAACCAAAAACCTGAAGCTGCAAACGGAATAAAATAACAGTCGACGGCGTGACCGTGGACATTTCAGAAGACAGAATGGGTGTCTTCTTCGCCCAATATGGTAAAGTGGAGGAGGTAAAAGCGATAGTGGGCAAGTCCGGCATTGCCACGGGTGCCGTGGAACTACAGGTGACACTAAATCAGGAGGATTTTAGGAGAGTTCCCAATACTCTGGTTTACAGGGAAAAGAAGGTGTGGGTCGTGGTGGAGGGCAGGCGACCGAATTGTTGGTTTTGTGGTGTCCTAGGACACATGGCAAAAGATTGCCCGGCGAAACGGCCTCAGCTTGTAATCCGCCCCACGCCAGAAGCAGCAGTAGTTCCAGCGAGCGAGAAAAAGACGGAAGCAGACAAAGGCGTTGATGGCGCCTGGAAGGAGGTGGAAAGTGGTAGGAGGGTGAAGAATGTACCAGCTCCCCCCCAAAAGGAGAAGCCTCAACCACCGCCAAAGCAGCAGGCGGAAAAGAAAGAGAGGAAAGAAGAGATGAAAAAGGGGGAAAAACTGGAAAGCCTGAAAAGGAAGTGGCAGAAACAACAACAACAATCACAACAACCACAGCAGCAGGAGCAGGAGCAGCAGCAGGAGCAGCCACATACTGAGGAAGGAATGGAGGTTGACAAAATGCCTCCGCCTAGATCAGCCTCTCTAAAGAGAAGCAGAGATAAGGAGGAGGATGAAGAGACAGAAGTAAATAGACACTCTGGGCGTAGTAGGGCGGAGGAGGGCATGAGAAAAACCAGGGCCACCTCCGTCCCTGCTGAACCGAAGGAAACGATGGAGGTTCCCAAAACAAGGAGTCTCCCTTCTCCCCCTTCACGTGCTCCGTCCCCCTCTCCCTCAAACACTTCCCGGGGTTCATCCCTGCAGCGGTCAACTGATCCCCCTCCCCACGACTCCAAAACCACCAGGAAGAAAAAGGAGAAACTCTTCGCGGGGCCGGAAGAAATTTGTAGGGTGGAGGGAGAAGAGTATAAGAAGAGCCAGTCCGGCAGAAAGAGGGTCCAACTAGGACTCTTGTATAAAAAAGCAAGTGTGTGTGGGGGGGATCGGTGGAAGATCCCCGCAACTTTCCAGGTGCCCCGGGTGTTATTACCTATATAAGGGAAACCGGGTGCCCTTTAAAGGTATGGAACCATTTGACAGAGGCGAAAGAAGCCTTCGCCAACATGAGAATTGCGGAGATAGATTCTCCATATTTGAAGAAAATGCGCCAGTATTGTGCTGGGAGGGTCCCTGTAATTCTCCACCCCTCACTATATAGGTGCTTAAAATTAACGTATCCCACGGACGTCGGCGGGATTCTCCTAGATGGACATATGACGTCAGAGCTTGGTGTAAGGAGCCTAGGACATTCTGTCGAGGTCCTAACTGACTCAGATTTCCTCCCCGTATGTGAGTAGGTTAATTCTGTTTTTTATATTTACAGGACTTAGAAGATGGAAATTAAGATAGCGACGTTCAATGCAAGGGGCTAGAGGGATCGGGGTAAGGCTTCCCGTCTGCTCCGGGACCTCTTGTCCTTTGGTTTGGATGTTGCCGCGATCGAAGAGACCCACTTTGTTTGCAGTTCCGATGCGTGTGTGCTGGAGGATGACTTTGTCGTTTATTCAGCATATGGGGGCCGATCTGCCAGAGGAGTTTCTTTGCTTGTCAGACGTACTCTCGATGCGAAGGTGGACCTTGTGTATATCGATGCCGAGGACCGGTTGATCGTGGCCGATATTGCCGTGAAAAGTGGTTCGTTCTGAGTCGTTGCGGTATATGCGCCCAATGACCGGGAGGAGGGGGTCTCGTTTTTTCGGCGCTTGGGGCCGTTCCTAGTCGATTCGACGCGCCTAGTTCTAATGGGGGACTGGAATGCCATCCTGGACCTCAAGTTAGACAGGGGGCGGGGTGCTAGTGGGAGAAGGGGCGATCATAGCCTGGTTGATCTGATCGACGATTATGGTCTCGTCGATAGATACGGGGTCGATCATCCCAGGGGAAAATGTGGACGTGGGCTCTTAATTGGCCTTTTGACAAGGTAGTTAGCTACCTTGACAGAATGTTAGTTAGAACAGCCGACATAGATCTACTAGATTGCCTACGTTCCACTGGGTAGGCTATTCGGACCACAAACTCGTTTGTGCCCGGGTAGCGTTAAGAAATAGGCCTAGAATGGCTGGATACTGGAAGTTCAATCTGTCTTTACTGGACAGGCGGGACTTCCAGGAACAGCTAACTAGACTAGCGCAACGGGAGCTAGTGGGGCGGTTATCGGGAATAAGTGGTGGGAGCAACTTAAGTGTAGGATTAGGTCTTTCACCACTGATTTCAGCAAACGGCTCGCTCTAGATAGAGCTGAAAAGGTGAAGACGCTTAAGGCTAGTTTTTCCCGGGCGGTGGCTGGGGGGGGATCCCCTAGAGATAGCCTTAGCTAGGGAGGCCCTGAATCGTTCGAATATCAAGCGTTACATGGGCCAGGTAATTAGACATAAGTTAAGCAAAATGTCTTCCGAAGCTGTGAATTTGGGCGCAGATCTGCGCAGGGAAGAGGTCCGTCGAGGTGGCGATTGCTACATTCGTGAAGTCAAATCCCCGGAGGTGCGTACTCTTCGGGCCACTGACGACATGTGCGAGGCGTTTCGGCGCCATTTCGAGAACCGGTTTACCGAGGAGTCTGGTCTCCGTGAGGAGGAGTTTCGCAGCTATTTGTCTAACTTTCCTCGGCTTTCGCCGACTGAAGCGGCTAGCTGCGAGGGAGAGATCACGGAGGGCGAAGTCTACGCGGCGTTGAAGAAGGTCGGCAGAGGCAAGCCGACCGGTCTGGATGGTTTGCCCTATGAAGTGTACTTGAGGCTGTCGCACATCTTTGTTCCGATTTTGACTGCAGTGTTCAACAACTGGTTTCGGTCGGGGTCCATCCCCAACCGGATCACCAGGGGTGTGATCACTCTGTTGAAAAAGGGCAAAGATGGTGGGGGAACCTAGATGATTACAGGCTCATAACTCTACTAAACACAGAGTTAAAGATTTTGGCCAATATCCTGCAGGAGCGTTTGCAGTCAGTTGCTGAGTCTCTGTTGGGTCCTGTGGAGACTTGTTCTGTGAGGGGCCGAACAATTCAGAGAAACCTGCATCTGATCCGCACGATCATAGAGGGTGTAAAAGACGACCATCAATTTGGATCAGTCCAAGGCATTTGATAGGGTCGACCATCGCTACCTTGCTACTGTCCTGCAGGCCGCTGGATTCGCACCAAACTTCTGCCGCTGGATTAGCCTCCTGTATCGCTCCGCCAGTGCTGTGGTACAGGTGAACGGAAGGTTGTCGGATGCGTTTGTGCTGTCTAGGTCGGTTCGTCAGGGTTGTCTGCTGTCGCCTCTCCTTTATGCTTTGGCGTTGAAGGACGAGACCGGCAGTCCGGCCCTACGTGGAATTGCCGTTCCTGGCGGGTCTCGATCCAGGATTTCCGCGTACGCCGATGACGTATCTGCTTTCGTGTCGTCCTGCAGCGACATTGAGGCGGTACAGAAGGCGCTTGATCGGTACGAGAAGGTGACAGGGACCAAGATAAACCGCGACAAGTCGTCCGGCTTGCGGTTAGGTGCCTGGAAGGAGGTCGCTCTACCGGGCCGCATCGGTTGGACGGACGGTCCTGTCCGTATTCTTGGTGTGTGGTTTGGGCCCGACCCCCAGCGGGAGAAGAATTGGTCTGAAGTGCGAGCAAAGGTCGATTCTGCCGGTCAGACTTGGAATCGACGGAGGTTGTCCGTGAAGGGCAGGGCGGAGGTGTGTGCTACATACATTTTCCCCCTGATTCTTTATCGATTGTCCGTACTTCCTCTCTGTAAGACCCGCAGGAAGGCGCTCGAGCGATCGCTATCCTCCATTTTATGGAGGGGACGTGTGAATCAGGTCGACAGACGAGTCTGCAGTAAACTTCCGTGTCATGGGTGGCTGGGAATGCCACACCTGATGAGTCACATCCGTGCCTCTAGGTTGGCTTTCCTACGCCGCGCATTGACTGGAGGAGATCCGATTCTGGAGGGGATTGTTAGGGACGCCTTCCCTGGCCTTACCATCAGTCCCTACCATCTCGAGGGTTGAGCGCCGTCGTAAACCCCGGGATCAATCGGTTTTCCTTCGCGAGTGTCGGTTGGCCTTGAAGGCCATTCCCCGGTCCAGTGACATTTCACAGCCTAGGAAGGTCTTCTATCGTGGATTAGTGGAGGGGCCCGCGAAGGATCCCCTACGAGATACGCTCGACTTGTCGGAGGAGGAGTATCGTTCCTACTGGTCTTGGGCGCCAGCGCGGGTTACCTCAGTAACCCTGAGTTTTCGCTTACCTGGCGATTGGCTCGGAATCGGCTGCCTCCCAACGACAAGGCTTTCATATGGGGTTTGGCGGATTTGCCAGACTGTGAACGGTGTGGCCTTGGCTTAGAAGAAACGGCTTCGCACGCCTTCTACCATTGCCCCCAGGTCCGCCTCTTATGGGACCATGTAGGCGAACTGACGGCTCGTCTCGCTCCCGAAAAGCTTGTGTCCATTGATCGCGCATACGTATGTGACAATGCGTCGCCCCCGTGCTCTGGGGTGAAACGGATGGTGTTTCTGACGCTGATGGCCACGGCTCGAATGGTGATTTGGACGACGCGAAAGGAGGAAGCCTTGCGGGGCAATCGTCTTTCTCATCAGGATCTAATCCGATTCTTTGAGCATCAGCTCAAGATGAAGATTAGAACTGATAGAAAAAGATTGCATTCGACAGACTTTAGCGAAAGGTGGGTAAAAGAGGAGAGCTTGGTTCGTGTGAACGGGCCTAACCTTGATTTTCTCTTCTAGGTTAACCTTGGTTAGGTTAGACAAGCTTCAGTGTACCTAGTTAATGTAAGTGATGTTCCTGGCCTGTATCCCGGCTGCTCTTTGGTTATGATCCAAGTCGAGATGCCCAACCTCCCCAGTTTGTTTTGGCACGCCCCCCTTTTTTTCATCTCGACTGGGTCAGCTTTACATTTTCCCATTCCCGTATAATATTTTATCCTTTTCCCACTTCCTTAGCGAGAGAGCGCCTCTTGATTTTGTCCAACGGGCAGAGTACAGCGGCTTCACTGTTTTGAGGGTTGGACGGGCCCTACTAACATTATGTTTAGTTTGTATTTTTGTGTTGACTTTTAGTTTGTTATTGGGTTCATTTCCCCTCACCTCTCATCTTATCATTATTAGAAATTTATGTATATTGTTTATTCATCATCAAATTTTTATGGTGTAGGGCGCGTTTTATAGGTCTCCCTAGAGTGGATGTGGTATTATGGTGCATGGAGGATTGATTGGTGATGTACGAGTTCTTGTGGTGAATGGGTAAATTGTAATGTATGAATGAGTCGTGAATCTGATTAGCTAGGTATAGGATAGTTAGTTTGGACCAGCCTCTACCCCTCCCCTTTTCGGCCTTGTGCCACAATTTGTACTTCTGGTATGAATAAATATCCTAGTTACATAGTATACACACCCCCAGGTCTTTTTGATTTATTGGACGAGATTGTGTATTAAAACGAACTGCTTGAAATCACGTGTGAATTGATAAGTTGTTTCTTTATTTGATTTTGATTTGTTTTGCTAAAAACCTTGTTTGCATTTTTTTCAGTTTGACTTTTTACCTCATTTGTTAAGATATATTTGTGCATTTTGTTCTTTTCTTGTTTTTGTTGATTTCCTTTCTTGTTTTTTCCCCTCCTCATCGTTTTTGTTTACATCTTCTTTTCGTATTTATTATTTGAACTGTTTATTGTCTTTGGTTGTCCCCGTTTTTCCTTCTGTTTTATTTAAACAAATATTTTAAAAGAAAAAGAAAAGGGAAAAACGGTCTATTTGTTTTCGGCCAATATGGCCGAGGACATAAATATTCCTTCGCCGGTGTCACCGGTGAAAAGTGCATGGGCAAACAATAGGCCGCCTAAAAAAATGCCGCCTATTTTCAAAACAAAAGAGAGAACTTTGAGCAGTCTTTCAATGGGAACGAATTTCTAACGATCCCGGAAGCTTTTCATGCAGTTTCGGCAAGAACAATATCCCTGCTGACTTCCGATATTAAAACTCGGAAGCTAGTTGGGGTCAGCAGGGAGACGATGGAAGTCGCCCTAAAGGCGTTAAATATCTCCCCAAAAGTGTTAGCAAGGAGGACTAATGCTCTTTGGGACATCCTATTGCCAACAGAACAGCAGGTCAAGGAATTAGCAGGTAGCATCCTAAATACTAAGGAGTTACGGCTGCAAACTGAGTATATGGGTTCCCGGAAAACCAAAGTGACTATCCATGGGGTGCCCACAGATATTTGCTAGGACAGGATGGGGGCTTTCTACTCCATATACGGGGAAGTCGAGGAAGTGAACATCATTAAAAGCAAGAATGGAATTGCCACGGGAGATATGGAGGTGTTCATTACGCTAAACCAGAAAAACTTTGGCAAGATTCCAAACACACTGCTCTGTCGTGAGAGGCGAATGTTAGTAGTAGTGGAGGGAAGGAAACCATGTTGCTGGGCATGTGAAAAGCCGGGACACATGGCGAAACTGTGCCCCGAGAAGCGTAGACAACCTCAACCTCAACCTCAGCCAGCAACAGTAAAGCCACCACCAACAATAGCAGTGGTAGTGGAGGAGACTTCTGAGTGGAAAGAAGTGAAAAGAAGCCGGAAGACGATAAGGGGGCCGTCCCTTACCAAACAAGGAGAGCAGAAGAAGCAGCAGCAAGAGAAGGACAAGAGCAAACAGACGCACAAGGTGGTACAGTCTCAAAAAGAAGTACACTCTCAAAAAGATATGAAGCCTCAAAAAGACGTACAGCCTCAAAAAATGGTACAACCTCAAAAAGAGGTGCAGATGCAAAAAGAAGTGCAGCCTCAAAAAGAGGTACAGCCTCAAAAAGTGGTACAGCCTGAAAAGAAGTCGCCCCAGAAGCAGCAGCCACAGCAACAACAACCTCAGCAACAACAAAAACAGAAAGAGAAGCAGCATCAACACACTCACATGGAGGTGGAACAAATGCCTCCACCTCGGGCAGCATCCCTTAAGAGAGCGCGGGAGGAAAGGCATTCTGGCAGGGGTAGGGAGGAGAGAGTCATGGAAAAAAGCAGGTCGCTCTCCTTCTCTGCTTCGTCCAGAGTAGCCGAAGAACCAACAAGGATTAGATGGGTCCCTGCTTCGCCTATCCGTATTTCCTCCCCTTCCCCCTCTACTTCTCATTTCAGCTTAGAGTCCCCCCCACATTCATCTACTTCTTCCCCTCCTCACCCAGCCAGGGAAAAGAAAAAGAAAAAGAAAAAGAAAATGTTTGCAGGCCCTGAAGGAATCTGTAAGGTTGACAGGGGAGAGCACAAAAAGGGCCTTTCCAAACAGAGGAACCCTCCCCTTGGTTAGGTTAGACAAGCTTCAGTGTACCTAGTTAATGTGAGTAAATGTTGTTCCTGGCCTGTATCTCGGCTGCACTTTGGTTATGATTCAAGTCGAGATTCCCAATCTACCCAGTTTGTTTTGGCCTCCTTTTATCTCGACTGGGTCAGCTTTATATTTTCCCATTCCCGTTTAATATTTTATCCTTTTCCCACTCCCTTAGTGAGAGCGCCTATTGATTCTGTCCCCTGGACAGAATACAGTGGCCTCTCTATTTTGAGGGTTGGACGGTCTCTACTAATATCAGTTATGTTTAATTATGTTTACATTTTTAGTTGATTATTGGGTTCATCTCCCTCCCCTCTCATTTTATCATTATTAGAATTTTATGTATATTGTCTATCTTCATCAGATTTTTATGGCGTGGGGCGCATTTTTGTAGGTTCCCCTGGAGAGGATGTGGTATTATGGTGGATGGAGGATTGAACGGTGATGGATGGGTTCATGTGGTGAATGAGTAAATTGTAATGTATGAATGGGTCGTGAATCAGATTAGCTAGGTATAAGATAGTTAGGGTTGACCAGTCTCTACCCATCTCCTTTTCGGCCTTGTGTCACAATTCTGTACATAGTACCGAATAAATAAAACTAGTTACATAGTATACACAAAAAACTGTAACACTGACCAGGACCACAGTCTCGGGTTCACGGTTTCTATCTGTCTGGGTCATCATCCCTTTCTCTTAGCGCCCAATTGCTTAGCTTACCCGCTCCCAGTCTTCAAGGCCGGATATGCAGGCGGTTACCTTGTCAGGTAATGCAGATAATCTGGCTTTAACACTCCTCTGGATTAAAGATTGTCAGGGTCTCCCCCGTCATAGATTCGCAACCAATCTCCATAGTTTCTTTCCATTTATTTTGCGTGCAATTTTTATTTTCTTTTAAAATCACCATTCTTCATGATTCCTTCACATAAAGTCACTCTCAAAAGACATTAGGGGTCCCGAATTATGTAATATTTCGAATATGTCACAGTACGCGTGCTAGAAAAAACATATGAACAAGTTACGTTTTAATCAGAGTTTAATTAGTAGATATTGTTACGTTAGCCCAATATTTGTACACCCACCTCAGATTTTATAAGTATATAAGTACATTCTGTATGTGCGACGAGATATAGGAATATTAATAACTTCTTTATTTCTTGAAAAAGCAGATTGTGGAATATATTAGTTTTGTTTTGTTTTGTTTTTTTTTCATCACCAGTTTTATCAGGGCCAGTTCATAGAAGAGAACCTCTCATTTCCTGTCTGGTCCTTGATCGGAGGCCAGACGAACGCTGTTTGACAAAAAGTTCAAATGACCCCAAAATTATTCCATGAATGACGTCTACGCATTTTCCGTAGGCTGGCACGTGACGTTTTTTTTTTTTTTTGTTTTTTTTCGCGCGTTTCGAGGTAAAAATTTTTCACTTAGCAGCTTCCCCGCCCCCGGCCTAAGTAGATGTCACCAAAACCAAATTTCGCTGTTTGCTGCCCGAAGAAGTAGATGTCACCAAAACCAAATTTCGCTGTATGTTTCCCGAAGAAGTAGATGTCATCAGAACCAAATTTCGCTGTTTACTGCCCGAAGAAGTAGATGTCCTTAAAACAAAATTTCGCTGTTTGCTGCCCGAAGAAGTAGATGTCACCAAAACCAAATTTCGCTGTTTGCTGCCCGAAGAAGTAGATGTAACGAAAACCAGATTTCGCTGTTTGCTGCCAGAAGAAAAAAAAGTTCAATGATAATTCAACTGCCACTACTTAATTCAAAGAAAATTTGATGCGCGTAGGTCCTTACTTTCCTTACAAACAATTATTTTTTATTCAAGAGTGACTCCGAATTTCACAATTAATTTCGATTATTCCAAAATTTATTTCCAAGTTATAAAAATTGTTGTCGTACAAAAAATTCGTCGCTAAAAAATCACATAAAATATCGTCGAAAACAATGGAAGTAATGAAAAATTGTGAATCCAGAATTTCAGGATTACAGGTCCGGATCCGGCTCGGAATGTTTTTTTAATTTGTTCACAGAGTCGGCCTGATTCCAAAATGATACGATATGCTGGGCTACGGCCTATAGGAATAAAGTCGAAATATGTCTCTAATTTGTATTTAGATAGATTGTAATTATTTTCAATTTTTCTAATTGAATTGTTCACCTGGTTACAATAAAATTTGTACTTTATAGGAATACTAACTTATGAAAAATCGAGATGTAACAGAGTGGGAGAAGCCGTTTCATAGATTCCCGAGTGGGATGCTGGGTGTGCACGAGACACATATCATAGATTTGTAGGTGAGCATGAGACCCGTGTATCGGCCATGTACGGATTTACTTTTTCATAGACAGTGCCATTGCTTATATCAAGTTTGGTACCTCTCATTTGATAATGCGTAGATTTTTTAATGAGCATATAAAATTTGGGTTATCATAAACTTTGAATTGTTAGAAAAAAGAAACAATAGGAAACATTAAATAATGGAAAACGGCTCGAATTGCGGAGTCCATCTCTTCACTTCCCAACTAGGGGTAAATAGCAAAACTAACTGATCCAATAGCCTTTGTTCGCAACTAGCCGAAGAGAAGGAAAACTTTGAATTCAAAGAAGCCTCGAGAATGTTGGGCTCCGCCAGGAAAACTTGACCAAGAAACATCACTGTTTGAGCAGCTGCAGTACATAAGGTGACTCGACGAATCTATGGGATTTGTAAAATTAGTGTATAATGAACCATTGCGTGTTTTTCTTATTGGACATCTTGGTTTAATATCATAATTTGTTCTCATTTTTCCTCTGTGTTTAAAGAAGAGAAACTATTAGGCATCTCGGGTGGGATTCGAACCCATGACCTCTGGATTAAAAGTCCGGGGCGCTATTCACTGCTCTACAGGGACATGACGTTTGTGGTTCTATATTTAAATACATCAAGATGATATGAAGTAAGAATTCAAGTTCTTAATGTCGTCTGTGTTAACAAATAATTAACATAAATATTCCTCGTCGAGGGTTTAAAATGAAATTTTGAAATTTAAACTGACTTTACGAAAACATGCAATCAGTATTGCTTCGTGAAAAATCCTCTATCGCATACCTTCGTAATCAAATGGATTTTGCCATTGCAAACAAACATAAAATGCTTTTATTGGATGCCAAACAAAAATAAAATGCTTTTTTTAGATGCCATTTTGCCCCAGAACATAGATTATCGTTCTCCTCAGCTTTTCTTTATTATCTATCAATTACCATAAATAAATTCTTGGGAAAAGATAATGAATGTACATAGTACAGTACGACTGACAGTTTATTCTGTTTCTACTTTTAACAGCTGGATGCGATCGTGGCTCTCCACACCTTCCTATTCTTCGTATCTTTAAGTCCCTTCACTATCTCTCCTAGTTCCTGTTCTGTAATCTATTTACATAATCTCGTTAGGTTGATTACTGGCAGCTTCCCTCTACAAATCTTGTCTTTAATATTTCCTGCAAGTGTCAGATTTTGCAAAAAGTTATTTCCTTATTATATTTAGATTATACATTGTTTAGCGTCGTGTTTATTTTTCAAATTCGAAATAGATTATTTACAAACATTTTCTATGACACAAATGCAAATCTAGTGACCTTAGTGAGAAATGTTTGCTGTCTTGGGAATTGTCTGGTCTTCCTATGAAGAAATATTTTTTGTTTACTCCATCTAATATATAACCAAATATTACATATGTGTACAATCTCTTTCAGCATGTATACCAGACAAAAGTCAGCCAGAAAGAGAAAACAACTGACAAGAGTCATTGGTGAACTTTTTTATCACCTTAGATCACTACCAACAGGTCTTCAACAAAAGCGAATATTAGAACCCCACAAGCTATGCCATTTCAAAAAAGCTCTAACTTAATCTTTGACCATAAAAAAATTGGCTTTTACCAAAGCCACTCAAATCTTTCAAATCATATTCATCAGTGTGTATGTAATGATAGAGAAATAATAAAAAGGAGACAAAATTTCACCAACTTTAAAAAAGATTTATATTAGGAATTGCCAGGCCACAAAGCCGTAGTTTGACCAACCAATTACAAAGCTTTATAATCAGAATATCAGGTCACGAGTCAATGAGAATTTAAGTGGTATTTTTTAAGTGAATCTATAGATGTGTATATAACCAGATGAAAAATCCACCAAAATCAGAATCAATGAATTAATTTTGTCTGTTCTCCAATACTGCAGTCATTGTAACATATCCAGACAAGAATTACATTTGCATAACTAACTGATAAATTTACATGGCTAAACCAATCTGATACATTTAAAACATACACTCTTTATTTATTAATATTCCTTCTCTATAGTAGGTTGTATTCTTTTTTAATACACTGGCATATAACATGATCTTTAAACTGCTACTTAACTAAAAAGAAAGAACATTATGGAGAAAATACCCAAAATGAAAGAGAACTATGTAATCCGGCAGATTATTAAGAATTCAGTCCAACATCTTATGAAGTTTACTTGGATCGACAAACATCCTATTCCATCGAGGATCGCGTAACGCACAACTTTATTATGTGCTTCACGCATAAAAAACCTATTTTAACTGACGCATCTTCTCTGGTTTGCCAGGCAGTTTTTATCGAGCTTGAAACAATCCCCTAAGGTAAAGACGGCTCCATTTGTCAAGCTGAATGTTCTTGGAAAGACCCTTCCTCACCAGGATCACAGTCTCGGTTTCACGGTTTCTATATGTCTGGGTCTTCATCTTCTCTTAGCACCAAATTGCTTAGCTTACCCGCTCCCTGTCTTCAAGGCCGAATATGCAGGCGGTTACCTTGTCAGATAATGCAGATAATCTGGCTTTAACACTCCTCTGGATTAAAGATTATCATCGCCTCCCCCGTCATAGATTCGCTACCGATCTCCGTAGTCTCTTTCCATTTATTTTGCGTACAATTTTTATTTTCTTTTAAAATCACCATTCTTCCTGATTCCTTCACATAAAGTCACCCTCAAAAGACATTAGGGGTCCCGAATTATGTAATATTTCGATTACTTCACAGTACACGTGCTAGAAAAAACATATGAACAAGTTACGTTTTAATCAGAGTTTAATTAGTAGATATTGTTACGTTAGCCCAATATTTGTACACCCACCTCAGATTTTATAAGTATATTTTAAGTACATTCTGTATGTGCGACGAGATATAGGAATATTAATAACTTCTTTATTTCTTGAAAAAGCAGATTGTGGAATATATTAGTTTTGTTTTGTTTTGTTTTTTTTTTCATCACCAGTTTTATCAGGGCCAGTTCTCGGAAGAGAACCTCTCATTTACTGTCTGGTCCTTGATCGTAGGCCAGACGAACGCTGTTTGAAAAAAGTGCAAATGACCCCAAAAGTATTGGCACGTGACATTTCTTTTTTTTTTTTTTCGCGAGTTTCGGGGTCAAAAATTTACACTTAGCTGCTCCCCGCCCCCTGGCCTAAGTAGATGTCACCAAAACCAAATTTCTCCGTTTGCTGCCTGAATAAGTAGATGTCACCAAAACCAAATTTCGCTGTTTGCCTCCCGAAGAAGTGGATGTCATAAAAACCAAATTTCGCTGTTTGCTGCCCGAAGAAGTAGATGTCTCTAAAACCAAATTTCGCTGTTTATTGCCCGAAGAAGTAGATGTCAACGAAACCAAATTTCACTGTTTGCTGCCCGAAGAAGTAGATGTCACCGAAACCAAATTTCGCTGTTTGCTGCCCGAAGAAGTAGATGTCACCGAGAATTCCCTTCCCACCGTTCTTTTTCATTATTTTTACATTGACCCCTGGGATCTCTTATTTATTTATTTTTTTATTTTCTCGTTGCGTCCCAGCGATCCTAGTCCTAGCGAAACCCCGGGCGTAACAATATTAATTGCAACTGCGACGAAAAGCAAAATTAAAGATAAACCTTTAATAAAGAATAGATTTTAAACCTTCCACTCTGTTCGATATTTGAATTTAATTTTAAATGTGCGATTTATTTAATTTTTAATCGCGTGTAACTACAGTAGTTAATACCTGTAACTTGAGGTTGTTTATGATTCGCCGAGATCGAAAAACGGAAGAACGGACGGACACACGTACACTACGTTTTATTATTACCGATAAGAACAAAAATTATAATTTTATTACAAGACTAGCAGTAGAGCCCGGCGTTGCCCGGGGATGTAACAGTAAGAGATAGATCAAGTATCGACCATCATAAAGACTGAAAAATAAAATTGACAAAGATTATTGTTTAAGATTGACGGACACGCATGTCTTAATTAGATTTTTTTTAGTTTTGTTTTTTTTTTACGAATTGGTCAAACCCAAACAAAAACATTGTTTTCAATCGTTATGAGTCTACCGATTGAATAGAATTTTATTATAAACAATTGTCTTGTAAATGGAATTTTTAAAGCATTCTGAATGTAAAAATAAAGAAAAAACTACCTGCAAAAAAAAAGTTTTGTTGAAATCGGTTGAAAAATGTAGGAAATCCGATCCCATATATAAACACACACGCGCGCGCGCACACACAACCTGGTTTTTATAATCGTGTTTTCAAATTGATTTCGTGCAAAAACAATTCTTTTTCAATTTTTGATGGTGTCCGAACCACCGTAGTCCTGTGGAGTTTAGTTGAAATCGGTTGAAAAATGTAGGAAATCCGATCCAATATTGTGACGTCGTCCCCTGGTCGCAGCGCCAACCGTGTCGTTCTATCCCAGTCTACCACGGCACCAACTGTGACGTCCTACTTTGATTCCCAGTCTGCCTACCCACGTTGTGAATTGATCTAGGCAGAGGAAATCAATCAGTCATCGGGGCCGTACTGCAAACCGAGTCCAACGGGGGTGATACCACAAAAATACGCATAAAAGGCAATAAAATGAAAACTCAAAAGTTCAAAGTATCAAAGAAAAAGGTAACAAACTTTATGTCTAGTTGTTCGTTACATAGGACTGCATCTATCTCCCGACCCGTTCTATGGATTGTGACACGTCGTTTTCCGCTAGGCAAGTTTTAACACTTCAAGTCGTCTGCTCTCTAAGAAATTGGTGTTTCGGTGGGTCTTTGGACGAAAGTCAAAAGAAAAACTTATTTCGGTGATCTGGATCTAAGTCGCTCTTCAAATAATTGTTCTTGGTTTGCAGAGATGGGTCCGGAAAGTGCGCGAATCCTGGTCAGCTATCTGCGAGGCTTGCCTCAACCGGAGACTGACTCTGGGAACTGCTGTGACTCGACTCATTTCTGCTCGTTGTGGCTTCGTTTATATGGTCGCCGACCAAAACCGGGGTGAGTTTGTCGGCGCCGGGGGGTTCCTCGATAATTCTAAATACATATCCACCTCTCTGGTTAGGAATTTCCACCTTTTTCCATTTTTGGGAACCTTTCCTCACTCCCACCTTCTCATCATACTTCAGAGGGGCGTGAACTGCCCTCCCCACATCTTCGTGGCAACCTCTCTTACTCATCCTCCAGATAGGCGGCAACAGCCGCCCTCGTGCATCACGTGATCACCACTCGACCAATGATGTCTTAGTCGGGCGTGGACGAATCTGCGGCTTTGTTTCAGGAAGAAAAAAAAATATCTTGCTTAAAAAAAAATTATCTCTTCCCTTTCCCTTTTCTTCCCCCTAATGGTTTATCATTTCTCCAGCCGCGAACGGGACAATATGACAATGGCGGTCACAGACTGTTCATATCTATCACAGTCTATTCATATCTATCACAGTCTGTTAATCTATCTATCTATCTATGACAATGGCGGTCATAACTCTTGTTCTACACGTGGTTTACGTCAGGTATTTTATCGCTAATTATCAGAATGTGTGGTCTTCTTAACATGGTCTCAAAGAGAAACATCTCCAAAGTTCCAGCCAGTCTGTCGCCTCGAAGAAAGAAAAAAAAAACACATTCATTTTCTTTCGGTACAAATTCCTGATAACAAAACTTTATTATCGCAGGACAAGAAGGTTCCGTCGGACGCTCGTGGGTGGTTTTTTAATTTTTCATATCTGTCCAAGTCCTTTTAGTTGTCTGTTTTTCGTCACTTAACGAAATAACATTTTCATTTGAATTTTTTTTTTTCTCTCTCTTTGGCCAGCCGGTCTGTAGTTGATAATAAGATGTCTTCCCGTACCAATAGTTTGTTTTCATATCCTTAGATAACACAGCCGATGCCAAAACATATCTGATTCTTTCCTTCTTTCCCTTTCTTTTTACTCAGAATTTCCCTGTCATTGTAATGACACTCTTTCGCCATTTGTTACTTATCAAAATATCCTTTTATCCATTGTCTCTTAGCTGTGTGTGTGTTCTTGCTTATCACTCACGATTCGGTTCTTAGCCTCTCCTTTCCTTCTTTTCTTTCTTTTCCCTTTCTGCCTCGTTAAATGGTGCCACATATATAAACGAACAGACACACACACACACAAACACAAACACACACACACAACCTGGGTTTTATAAGTATGATGACGCGTTTTCATTTAGTTATATATTTTTATCATTTCACTCCAAACAAGACGTCAATGACATTAGAATTTAGGGGATTAACACTAGGATGGCCAGCTCCTTTGACATCTTTATTTACATTACGCCGTGAAGCAGCCATCTTTAATATATTCAATATTCAAGTCAGGAATAACAAGTCTGCAAAGAAATTCACAAATATTAGTATACCTCATACTGAAAGAAAGTGACTATATATATATATATATATATATATATATATATATATATATATATCATGTGTGTATGTGTGTGTGTGTGTGTGTGTGTATAGATAGATAGATAGATAGATAGATAGATAGATAGATAGGGGACATAAACACAAGTATTATTGCTTGTGATAAATTTTTCAATGCATTTACCCTATGAATAGCCTGGATGTCAAAAACGACACCCCAGCCATTCAAGGTAAAACCTCAAATATCAGCTATTCCACTGAATATTTTTTAAAGAATTAAGTCTGTTAAGCATCTTTGCTAAAATTCAATAATTGCCCATAAGTCGAACCAAAACTAGATATTCCATAGTAATTTGTTGAAAATTTGAAGGTGTCGAAAACGACACCTCGGCCATCCTAGTGTTAAAAGGAGTGAAAGTGAAAGAGAAAGTGAAAATAGAAAATGGGGAGAGATGAGGAAAGGACAAAAAAGGAACAAGGTTCAAGAAGACAGAAGATGGCGATTGACATAGAATTTAAATTTTTGAAGACTATTTATCAAGGAAGTAAGAAATCGGAAGAGACGGGTAGGAAGTTCGATAAATAAAATCTCTTAGAGTAGAAATGGTGGTTGCATCTAGCTAGTTATACAGTAAAACGGTGGGACCTAGTTGCCAATCTAGTAGTACGCTTAAATACAGGTAATCGAGGCAACAGGGGGAAAGTTTATCCGAGCAGTTGCCATGAAAATATTTGTAGAGCAGTCAGAGGGAAGCCACGTCACGTTGGTGAGAGAGTGACTGGATATGAGACGCCTTGTCAAGATCGAACGTACTGCAGACATTTCTCTGGATTTTGTCAAGAATCTCGAGGTACACAGTAAGAGCACCAGATCAGATATAACAACGGTATTCAACGGTTACTAATTTTAATAGATTTTACAAAGTAATGAATTCGATAAACAACGGCTGGTTATGGTTTAATATCTATGGACTTTCCTAATATCCCTTTTCAATGGACTTCGCTTAACGCCACTTGGTGGTGTTCTCTTCAGGGCCATAAAAAGAAGGGACAATTCTGAGATGTAATAGCGACAACAAAGAGACGCTTCCTCTCCGAAGAAACACTCCCCGGGAAGATGACTACTTAATTTCAACCCAGCCATGTGGCACACTCACACACGCACTAACCTTCTATACACATACACATGTCCACAAATTTGTTTGTTTCCTAAATGAATATAATTTTCTCTTTCTCTTCTTTTGCGGGTTATTTTGCTCTTTATGCAAATATATATAAAAGTTCTCCACATATTGGAATTATTTACTTTAACAGTTTTAACCCGCTACTTACCACAATCTGTAACTCCTCATGCTACAGATTACTTTTTATTTTTCTTCATACATTTTCTTGGAATTAATATAGACTCCAAAATAATTGTTGCATTTTGTAGTCGTTTCTTTTTACCAATTTAATTTTTATCCCATTTTATTTTATTTATGTACATATTTTTATTTGTTTCCTTTTACTAAATAATACATTTTGCAAGGAAAGTAATCTGGGAAAAGGTTATTTAGTAATATAACACCAAACAAATTTAATATACATTATTACTGTTAACAGCTGAAATAAAAAAGAAACAATGTTTTTTTTTATTATTATTATTTCAATAATTTCCACAAATTAATCAGTCAGCTGTGACTAAATTCTGCCATATTTTCGCTTTCGAATACGTTATTGTAACAATTTTAAAATTCAAGTCAGACGTTACAATTTCATGTCGAGACTTCCACAGAAACGCAATACCTAAGGTTTAAAATGAATTTTTAAAAATGAAAGATCTTTCTTGAAATTTTTATTTTATTAATTTCAAGCTAATAGATTAAATTTGATATTTTCAATAAACAAAATACTTTACTGTATTTTAAAACTAATTGAAACTGACTAGGAATTTTCGTTTTGAACAAAGTAATTTTTAGCGCCATTTTAGCCATCCGTCATCGCAACGTAATTCTCTTTATAAAAAAAAGTCTTTCCCAAATAAAATATACTTTTCTGAAATTTTATTTGATGAATATTAGGAATACTATGAATACGCGCGCTAGAAAAAAAGCAACAAAAAAAACATGTGAGCAACATGCTATGCCCAATTAAGTTTTAATAAGACGATATCAATTGCAATTGCGACGAAAAGCGTAATTAAGGTTAAACCTTTAATAAAGAATATTAGCTAATTTAAAATTTAATTAATCTGATTTGAAAGAAATATTACTTATTTTAAGTTTAAAATATAGCAGTATTGCATTTTTAACATGGCGGTAGCTGTTTATTTAAAGTGCTGACACGTTGATAGTTTAACTTACAGATGGGAGTTTATCTAATTTTTTCTACGATGTATTTATTTGTAAAAATTATTTGCGGAATATAACGTGAGCACCCTTTCTTATATAATTTTTAAATACTCAGCCAGTAATCATAAAAATTTAGGAAAATATTCTCCGTAATCTAATTTTCTTTTTAATTTTATATACTTTAAATTTACTATATGTATTGCTCTTATTTTCTGATAATGTCGTGTATGCACACCCGTATCTGCAAAAATCGGTACGTTTGTACACATACAAAAAAAAATCAAAATTCTTTTTAAAATATTGGACGTTGTTAAATTGTAATAAGTTTTTCCATTTATGAATAGTAAATATACTTAATAGCAATATCACCTAAACTGGACAAATTAAGACAGAATTTTAAAAGATTTAAAAGTTTATAAATTATTATTATTAAAATTTAAAAAAAAATGAAAACAATTCCTGTTTATATTTTTGAGATGAGGTATTGTAATTATTTACATTGTTCGGACTGTTGTTCTCATCGTTACTGCCATATTCACAGCGTTCCGGCCGTTTTACGCTCCGGCATTCTTCAGATGATTGGAATTTCGAACTGAACACTTTATTTCGGTAGTAGATTGTTCTAGTTCCGCGAGCCATGGCTCTTCCGGATGTCTCAGTTATCTCCCTTTAACTCAACTCTCCAACTCTTTGTGTCAAGTCACTGGATCTAACCTACGCTTTTATCCATGGAGCCATGTGTCCTTGAGGACATCAGTGTATGAATTATTGGGACTTATAAAATTAATGTCTTAGTAATAATATTTTTATATTTCAATTTTGTTGTTATTATTTCTTTTCTCTAGTACTCCGTATTACTGTTTCTCATATTATATTCATTTCTATGTTTGGCCGGCTTAGATTTTTGTGGCTTAGCATATGTGCTGATTCCTTAAATTTTCGTATTTTCCAGTGATGTTCTCTGTCTATTATTTCAATCTCATCCCACAGCTTGATTTTCCTTTTTCCCGCTATATGTGGTCAGCTTCTATTTCCCATCGTGTTATTTCTTACCACAGCTGCACGGGATGGCTAAGCCGACCAAGCATAGAAATGAATACAATATTGAAACCAATAATACGGAGTGTTAGAGAAAAACAATAAGTGGATAGAAGTGGTGGTTGGATCCAGTGACTTGACCCAAAGAGTAATGGCTAATGCGGTGGTGAACAAAAACTTGTTGAGTTAAACAGGTATAACAGAGACATCCGGATGAGGCATGTCTCGTGGAACTAGAACAACTTACTCCGGTGGACGAAATAAAGGGTTCAGTTCGCAATTCCAGTCACCTGAAGAAGGCCGGAACGTACAACGGCCGAAACGTCATGAATATGGTAATAAAGATAAGGACAACGGTCCCAACAATGTAAATGAAAACAATTCTTGTAAATATTCATTATTCGTCGAAAAAAATATTTTTCTTAAAACAATAGTGTCCATAATATATCGTATTTATAAAAGCAGTTAAAAACTTTTTTAATTAAATAATGTCTTAGTTTTATGGCATTTCTTTTTTTATTTTACGATTCAGAGAAGATTTTCTGTAATTGGGGATCCTGTTTTATAAAAGAAGTTTAATGATTTAAATTATCCAAGGAGTTCTGCTTCTAACAACGACGTTAAGTGGTACAAAATTTAATTTTGTGAAATTTCATATTAAATAAGTGGGGAGGTAACAGATGTAAAAAAAACAAAAAAAAAAAACAGATAAGAGTGGGTAACAGAGGAAAAAATATTTTTACCAAGATACTTTTTTGTTAATATATTTTTTTTTTAAATAAAATAATTTAATTCATTGGTGACAATTATATGATTTTTGCAAGAATTTCCAAATCACTGTGTTTCTCACCGCAAAAAAAAAAGATGCTAAAATTTCTTATACTAATGAACCCCGCTGACGCAAGAAAATTTCGAACATTCAAAGAAGGATAAAAAATTATTACACTCGAAAAATCCTATGGTGTTTCTTAATAGCACAAAGTAATGATTTTGACGATAATGGTTTGTTTTCATTAAGTTTGGGAGACTTTTTTTTTTTTATCAAGGTTCGTTAATATTTTAAAAATTCAGTAAAGAACGTGAAAAAATTCGAATATTCGTGTCTGTTATATTTCATGGGGTCTCACATAAACTTGTTTTACAAATTAAATCATAAAAACTTTGTCTCATCCCTGGTGGGATTCGAACCCACGACCTCTGGATTAGAAGTCCAGCGCGCTATCCCCTGCGCTACAGGGACTTGCCTGCTGCTCTTTGCTGCATTGAAACTAAAATATAACAATCTAATCGTAATGGGAAAGTAACCGATAACACTGTCATCTTTTTCGACTTTGCACAGCAAAAGCGACTCAAGCGTTTTTTTTTTTTTTTTTTATCAAATGTTGAATAATAATAATAATAATAATAATAATAATAATAATAATAATAATAATGCACAAGTGGTTCATGCTATAAAGATGTTTCTAGCACAACGTTGACATGCGACCCCCTCCTTATCTCTCTCTCTCTCTCTCTCTCTCTCTCGCTTTCCCAGCATTATTTCTTAGAAAAAAAATTAAAAAAACAACTTTCCCTTTCGTCTTTTACCCAAGCGCATCCATCCAACGTTTTTGTAGAAGCAACTTGAAATAAAATGTATTGAATTAAACATCCTTGTTTGGTGTCACCAGACTCGGTATTGAAAAAAGGTATTAAACAATTTATGTATTGTATTGTTATTGTAAAAAAAAAAACTCCATTTTGTAGCATGGTCACACATGCGAATTTGAGTTCAATTTATTTATTCTTATTTGAAGTAGATTTTAAGATTGAATGCTATAATCAACGTCTGGTTACGATTTAAGATCTTTTTCTTTTTTTTTTTTTTTTTTTTGCTCTGCAGATACAGTGTAAGAGAGTTGCCGGGACCGGAGAAAAAATCTCTTATATCCGGGGTTTCTCTTATATCAGGGTATGGTCTAATTTATATACAATGTGACCCGGATATAAGAGAATTGTCTGGACCGGAGAAGAAGTATCTTATATCCGGGTTTGGTCTATTTTGTTTAGGTATGTATGGCTCTAATTTGGGACCAGATAAAATCTCTCTTATATCCGGGTTTCTCTTATATCCGGGTTACACTGTACATTAAACACAGGCTCTAATTTGGGGCCCAGATAAAATCTCTTATATCCGGGTTTCTCTTATATTCGGTCTCTTATATCAGGGTTATACTGTATATTAACACGGGCTCTAATTTGGGGGTCATAGATCTCTCTTATATCCGGGTTTCTCTTATATCCGGGTTACAATCTACGATAAACACTTTCTTTACAAAAACGATTTTATAACTTTACTGTTGGTGTCGGCTGTTGACCACAGCCTGCGTGACTAAGAAAGGTATTAGTTTTTATTTACTTTAAATATTTTTCTTTCACTTTTTTCTCTAATCTGATCAAGAAGTCCAGCGCGCTATCCCCGGCGCTACAGGGACTGCATGTCAACAAGGCCCCAGCTGTATGCACCAAGTGCGGATTGAGCTCAATACAGTTGCACAGGTACGCGTGTAGCTAACCATTGCTCTACAGCGACGCAAGTCAATCGATTCATTGATTACATAAATCTCCAATTGAAGATGATATTCTCTTCTCTTTTTTGCCACTGATAGTCGCACTAGGATTACTATTATTAACAGCAATTTATTCACTAATATAAAATAAAAAGTGACATTATCCCTACATGCAAACCGCTTGTGGCCCGCTGGCAGGCCGCCGATGGCAACGCCAGCGGTCCACTGGTGGTAGCCACCAGCGGGCCACCATTGAGCAGCTACCGGTCCGCCATTACCGAGGCGAACACTCGGGGGGTCCGACAGCGGGCCACCAGCGGTAAACGCCAATGGCAGATTGGTGGCTTACGTGTAGGGATATTGATTGGTCACGCAGCTTGATCTCCCTTATTTACTGAAAAGAGATAGTTTTGTTATTAATGCTTGAAAAAGTAGAATAATTTCGAATTCTACATTTTCAATCATGCGTTAGAGTTAATTCTATAGATAAAAAAAAATTAGTAGATTAGAAAATATAACCAATACAATTGCAAAATTATTTAAGTGTTTTGCTATTTACTTTAACTAGTTATATAAAAGAACCTCGCTCAGGAATTGACGAAGCCGTGACCCATGCAGATTAGGATTAACTCTTAGCAAGTAGCACCTTCCCTGACACACTCTAAGGTTTTTTTTTTGTTTTTTTTTAGGGATGAAAATGAAGACCTCCAGACGCAATATATTCCTGTGTAGGGCTAAAGAACATGTCGGTTGAAACATTTGCCCTCAGTTCTATTATTTTGTTAGGCTTTAATGTTCATGTTGGTGGTATAAAAACGAAGAAAAGGAAAACGTATTAAGCGGCGTCTAACGACCACCAGATGCAACATACTCTTAACACATTTGTTGTTTACATTTTCAGATCATTAATAAATACATATGCAAATGGTACCCTAGCTTATGAGAGCATTGGCAAAAATCAAGATGACTAGAGCTAATCTCTTTTCTGATCTAGCTCTAACAGAACTTTCTCCAGTTGTGATGAACGGTTGTACTCCCAATGAGTCTCCCTGCTTTGAACGTCTTTTGGGATTCGTTCATCCGATATTTCAAGTGGAACTCTTAAAAGCTGGTGGAAAATAGTCAGTTCCTTGTATCGCTGCTCAGGAAGTATCCGACTTCTTCTGTTATGCTCTATTTATACAAGAGTCAGATCAGACCAAAAGTACTATTGTTGTCATATGTGGATTGGAGTTGCTCAATCCTCTCTTTGCAGCCTTGACAAACATCAAAAGTGTTTACGTGGCCCCGTAGGTGGTAAGTTATTTTCTACCCGACAAACTTATTCGACAGACTTAACGTTACGAGCCTCTGTAAAGCGAAATTCGAATTTGCACCCTCTTCCTTTTGAGAAGCGGATTTACGTCACATCATATATTGGGAAGCAAAAATAGAATTTTTCGTCATTTTGTTTTTATCATGGAAAGCGAAATTTGAATTTGCACCCTCTTCCTTTTGAGAAGCGGATTTACGTCACATCATATATTGGGAAGCAAAAATAGAATTTTCCGTCATTTTGTTTTTATCATGGAAAGCGAAATTTGAATTTGCACCCTCTTCCTTTTGAGAAGCGGATTTACGTCACATCATATATTGGGAAGCAAAAATAGAATTTTTCGTCATTTTGTTTTTATCATGGAAAGCGAAATTTGAATTTGCACCCTCTTCCTTTTGAGAAGCGGATTTACGTCACATCATATATTGGGAAGCAAAAATAGAATTTTCCGTCATTTTGTTTTTATCATGGAAAGCGAAATTTGAATTTGCACCCTCTTCCTTTTGAGAAGCGGATTTACGTCACATCATATATTGGGAAGCAAAAATAGAATTTTTCGTCATTTTGTTTTTATCATGGAAAGCGAAATTTGAATTTGCACCCTCTTCCTTTTGAGAAGCGGATTTACGTCACATCATATATTGGGAAGCAAAAATAGAATTTTCCGTCATTTTGTTTTTATCATGGAAAGCGAAATTTGAATTTGCACCCTCTTCCTTTTGAGAAGCGGATTTACGTCACATCATATATTGGGAAGCAAAAATAGAATTTTTCGTCATTTTGTTTTTATCATGGAAAGCGAAATTTGAATTTGCACCCTCTTCCTTTTGAGAAGGGGATTTACGTCACATCATATATTGCGATGCAAAAATAGAATTTTTCGTCATTTTGTTTTTATCATGGAAAGCGAAATTTGAATTTGCACCCGCTTCCTTTTGAGAAGCGGATTTACGTCACATCATATATTGGGAAGCAAAAATAGAATTTTTCGTCATTTTGTTTTTATCATGGAAAGCGAAATTTGAATTTGCACCATCTTCCTTTTGAGAAGCGGATTTACGTCACATCATATATTGCGATGCAAAAATAGAATTTTTCGTCATTTTGTTTTTATCATGGAAAGCGAAATTTGAATTTGCACCCGCTTCCTTTTGAGAAGCGGATTTACGTCACATCATATATTGGGAAGCAAAAATAGAATTTTTCGTCATTTTGTTTTTATCATGGAAAGCGAAATTCGAATTTGCACCCTCTTCCTTTTGAGAAGCGGATTTACGTCACATCATATATTGGGAAGCAAAAATAGAATTTTTCGTCATTTTGTTTTTATCATGGAAAGCGAAATTTGAATTTGCACCCTCTTCCTTTTGAGAAGCGGATTTACGTCACATCATATATTGCGATGCAAAAATAGAATTTTTCGTCATTTTGTTTTTATCATGGAAAGCGAAATTCGAATTTGCACCCTCTTCCTTTTGAGAAGCGGATTTACGTCACATCATATATTGGGAAGCAAAAATAGAATTTTTCGTCATTTTGTTTTTATCATGGAAAGCGAAATTTGAATTTGCACCCGCTTCCTTTTGAGAAGCGGATTTACGTCACATCATATATTGGGAAGCAAAAATAGAATTTTTCGTCATTTTGTTTTTATCATGGAAAGCGAAATTTGAATTTGCACCCTCTTCCTTTTGAGAAGCGGATTTACGTCACATCATATATTGGGAAGCAAAAATAGAATTTTTCGTCATTTTGTTTTTATCATGGAAAGCGAAATTTGAATTTGCACCCGCTTCCTTTTGAGAAGCGGATTTACGTCACATCATATATTGGGAAGCAAAAATAGAATTTTTCGTCATTTTGTTTTTATCATGGAAAGCGAAATTTGAATTTGCACCCTCTTCCTTTTGAGAAGCGGATTTACGTCACATCATATATTGGGAAGCAAAAATAGAATTTTTCGTCATTTTGTTTTTATCATGGAAAGCGAAATTCGAATTTGCACCCTCTTCCTTTTGAGAAGCGGATTTACGTCACATCATATATTGGGAAGCAAAAATAGAATTTTTCGTCATTTTGTTTTTATCATGGAAAGCGAAATTTGAATTTGCACCCACTTCCTTTTGAGAAGCGGATTTACGTCACATCATATATTGGGAAGCAAAAATAGAATTTTTCGTCATTTTGTTTTTATCATGGAAAGCGAAATTTGAATTTGCACCCTCTTCCTTTTGAGAAGCGGATTTACGTCACATCATATATTGCGATGCAAAAATAGAATTTTTCGTCATTTTGTTTTTATCATGGAAAGCGAAATTCGAATTTGCACCCGCTTCCTTTTGAGAAGCGGATTTACGTCACATCATATATTGGGAAGCAAAAATAGAATTTTTCGTCATTTTGTTTTTATCATGGAAAGCGAAATTTGAATTTGCACCCTCTTCCTTTTGAGAAGCGGATTTACGTCACATCATATATTGGGAAGCAAAAATAGAATTTTTCGTCATTTTGTTTTTATCATGGAAAGCGAAATTTGAATTTGCACCCGCTTCCTTTTGAGAAGCGGATTTACGTCACATCATATATTGGGAAGCAAAAATAGAATTTTTCGTCATTTTGTTTTTATCATGGAAAGCGAAATTCGAATTTGCACCCTCTTCCTTTTGAGAAGCGGATTTACGTCACATCATATATTGGGAAGCAAAAATAGAATTTTCCGTCATTTTGTTTTTATCATGGAAAGCGAAATTCGAATTTGCACCCTCTTCCTTTTGAGAAGCGGATTTACGTCACATCATATATTGGGGAGCAATAATAGAATTTTTCGTCATTTTGTTTTTATCATGGAAAGCGAAATTCGAATTTGCACCCGCTTCCTTTTGAGAAGCGGATTTGCGTCACATCATATATTGGGAAGCAAAAATAGAATTTTTCGTCATATTGTTTTTATCATGGAAAGCGAAATTCGAATTTGCACCCTCTTCCTTTTGAGAAGCGGATTTACGTCACATCATATATTGCGATGCAAAAATAGAATTTTTCGTCATTTTGTTTTTATCATGGAAAGCGAAATTCGAATTTGCACCCTCTTCCTTTTGAGAAGCGGATTTACGTCACATCATATATTGGGAAGCAAAAATAGAATTTTCCGTCATATTGTTTTTATCATGGAAAGCGAAATTTGAATTTGAACTCTTTTTTTTTCTTGGTAAGTCTATCTTATCCTTTATATTCATTGTAATCAGTTTTGTGCCATGTGTGATACACGCTTAGACGATCATGTATCTTTCGATACATGACTGAAGAGGCAGATTATTTCCCGCAGTAGGTTGGCATTTCTTTCTGCAGTAGACCAGTTGCCATCCAAGGCTATGAAATCCGGTCTGTCCTGCTATTTGTCCGTATCTTGGGGGAGAAGAAGAGGATTCTTAGCTTTCTCAATGTTATTAGCACGTAAGTGAATCTAATAGATTCAGCTGGAATTCGAACTCGGCATATATACAAGGAATCAGTCAGTTATGTGCCATGAGTGATACACACTTAGGCGATCATGTATCGAAAGATACATGATGACGAGGCAGATTTTTTACCCGCAGTAGGTTGCCATTTCTTTCTGCAGTAGACCAGTTGCCATCTAAGGCTATAGAATCTGGTCTGTCCTGCTATTTACCCATAGCTGGGGGGGAGGATTCATAACTTCCCCAAGGGTATTAGCACGTAAGTGAATGTAATGGATTCGACTGGAATTCGAACTCGGTTCTCCGATTCCTCAATTCAAGCCGCTATGAATAAAAGATTTTGCAACAAATGCTGACAACTTTAATGTTATGGACAGCCCAATATTGTCGAAGAGTGTGCATTACGCCCCGAGCAAGGCGTGAAGCCACTAGGATGCAGGGGGTTGCAGGAGATTTGGAGCGAGAGCAGATAGGAGTGATAGAAGAAAGGATGAGGAGAGGGATAGTGGATAGATCAAGGCAACTGGAGATGTCGATTGACATTACATTTGAATAGTTGGAGATTATAGCTCTCAGGGAAACAGTAATTGGGAAGGGTGTTCCACAGGCGAGAGGTGCGAGGTAAGAAGCTATTGGAGTAGAAGAGACGGCTAAATTTAAAAGTTTCTACAGTGTAGTGGTGGGAGCGGGATGCCAGTCTCGTAGGGCGCTTGAATTCATGGAGTCTGGGAACCAGAATTCATGGAGTCTGTGAAGCAGCTCAGCGGAGCAATTACCATGAAAGTATTTGTAGAAAAGACAGAGAGAGTGACTGTAGACTAGATGCCGGACCAGGGCCAATTATATTACATATCCGTCTCTGGATCTTGTCAAGAACTCCGAGGTAAACAGGAGATGCACCAGACCATATATGGCAGCAATACACCATGCAAAGGCGAATGGTTGATTTGTATATTTGAAATATCGATTCCGGGGAGAAAAATTTCCTGGCGCGGCACAGAGAGCCAACTTTCCTCGCGGTGGACGATGCAATTGACTCAATGAATTTGTTCCATCTCAGGTCAGCAGTAAACGTGAGACCGAGCAGACGCAGAGAATTGCTCTCAAGAAGTTGACTATTAGACATTCTAATGGGAGGGGGGCAGGGAAGGATCTCTACGGTGATTAATAGAGAGTAGTTTAATTTTTGAGGCGTTAAAGTTGACCAGCCAATTCTTGCCCCAATTAACAACCGATTGGAGGTCCATTTCAAGACGCACGGCCAGGTTAGTTTTGTCACCGACACTAGATTTGTTTTTGAGGCAGAAGTAAATTGTAGTGTCGTCCGCGTAGATGCCAACTTGGGAATCTATGGCGTCAAGAAGGCTGTTGATGAAAATAAGGAATAGAGTGAGGCCAAGGATGGAGCCTTGGGGAACACCTGCGTTCGTGGGATAGGAACTGGAGGAGAATCCGTTGAGAACGACCTTCAATTCACGGTTTGACAGGAATGATTGTATTAGATCAAACAATCGACCTGTAATACCATAACCCTGGAGCTTACGAAGAAGGCCGGCATGCCACACCCTATCAAACGCTTTGGAAATGTCTAGGGCCACGGCACGAGCCTCACCGTTATTTTGAAGGACTTGCTAGACGGTTTCAGTGATGGCCGTAAGCACATCAGCTGTAGATCGGGCGTAGCGGAAACCATATTGCTTGTCTGAGAGCAGATCATGGTATGTAAGGTGGTTAACCACTTCGGCATTCGGCATTAGTGCTTCGAAGACTTTACCGAAGAGGGGTAGGAGACTAATAGGACGGTAATTAGAGGGGTCAGAGGGGTCTCCAGAGTTCTTAAAGACAGAAACAATGGATGAGGACTTCCAGCAGTCAGGAAAACAGGATTCCTTGAGGCAGTAATTATATAGTTTAGAGAGGGCGGGCGCTAGCTCAGGCGCGCATTTCTTCAAGACAATGGCTGGTATGCCATCTCCACCACTAGCCTTATGGGGGTCAAAATTGGAGATAATGCCCAATACCAATGACGGGGTTATGTGTAAGCCGCTCAATAGGGCCTCAGTTCTTAGAGGGAAGTTTGGTATGGGTACACTGGAGGAGTCGAGCGTTGAATTAAATGAGAATTTCCGAGCAAAGCATTCAGCCTTGTCGGTAGAGGAGGTCAAGGCCTCGAACTGGTTGAATAAAGGAGGTATGGAGGGTTTTCTATTATTCAGGACACTCTTGCAGAGCTGCCAATAATCTTTGGAGCCAAATTTGCGAGATGCAATACGCTTCTTCATCCGAGCAGCAAATATTGACTTAGCTTCTTTGAGGACACGCTTACACTCGTTACGGGCGGAGGCAAAGAGGCGTCTATTGCAGTTCGACATGTCACTACGAAATAGGTGAAAGAAGTGATTCCTTTGGGCAATGGCGGCTGAGCAAGCAGCGGAGAACCAAGCGGAGGAGTGCGACTTGACCTTAAATTTCCTTGAGGGGATGAAAGCGCCGATTCCAGCTTTAACCCAGGATGAGACCTCAGAAGCACATTTTTGGACAGGGAGTGTAAAGACAACATCCCAGGGGACATCGCGGAGGAAGTCACGGAACCAGTCCCAATCCGCTCGTTGATAGTAGAACGAGGTTCTAGTGATGGGAGGTTCTTTGCGGGGTGTGGAATTGAAGGAAATGTTAACAGATACTACAGCATGATCGGAGTTACCAAGAGGGCAGAGCTGCGTGGCGCTACAAGATTCGGAGATAAAACAGATCGAGAAGGGAGGCCTTACCTACCAGGTTGAGGGCAATTTACGATTTACTAAGAGTACCTTAGATATGGCATAAGGCCATTATTAGAGAGTATCAAGTGAGGATTGAATTCACTACCTAGACGTAACATTTGAACAATAGTTATAAATAGTTTATTATTATACAAAAAAAAAACAAACACCCTGCGTCATTGATTCCAGAAGCCTTGATGTCAACTTGACCTAATGCCTTCAAATGAGGACTTCGTAAAACTATTAGGTTGGTGCAAAAATAATGACGTAATAATGTCGTTTTTTGACGTTAAAAAATACGTCAAAAAACGACATTATTACGTCATTATTTTTGCACCAACCTAATAGTATAAATAACTTGTTATCGAATATAAACATCACTAAGCCATAACAATAAAACACATTTTAGTTACAGTTTTTAAAGAATAATAAACAATAAGATTGTTAATTGCCTTGTGATTTGACTTAACTATGACCACAAACATCTAACAATTAGTGTAGATGCGGGAAAGAATATTTATAATAGAAGCATCCAAAGATGACGTTTTTCCAGTGTCGTATGCCAGGATATGTTTACTGTCATGAATGATGTTCGATACTGTCGACTGTGACAACCCTAAAACAAGCCCTAATACCTACACATTTTCAACTTTTTCATACTGTTTAATCATATATAACTTATCTTCCATCGTAACAACATTACACTCGTAATCAGTAGCACTATCCTTCTTGGGATCCGTGGCTAACATTGACATAGTAAATAAATAATCACAAAAAGTAACCGAGAAAGGTAAAAATTCATCGGCAAAAATGCATATGGCCTCGCTTTTGGGAATGAGAACCAATAACAATGCGACCACGCAGCAAGATGGCGGAAATACGTAATGGCTTCCATTTTATAAGTTTTCCATGTAAATATTTTATTGTACTGTATATGCATTTTTCCATTTGTTTTCATTGTATTTTAAATTGATTTTAGCTTCTTTTTTATCTTTTATTGTTAATTTTTTATATTTAAATTTTTCAAAATATATTTTTGAGGAAAAATTTATTTAGTTCACGTTTTTTATTTCACGTAGATGAGGTTACTGAGAGACGTAATGTCGGACATAATGAAGTTTGCTGAACTGAAATTTACTCGAGAAAAGTGGCGTAAAGTGGAATTTGACGCGGACCGAAATGACGGAAAGTAGACCATTACTATATATTATGAACTCTTCCGTCGTATTCGACGTATTAGAGTCAAGCAGCTCAGTTCCTAGGAACCGACAACCAGACACCAGCACATATGATTTGATTATATTGGTGAAGGATTTATGCAGAACCAAACACACTTTTAATATACATATAATTTTTTTTAAAAATATATTACCGTCGCAACAACGCGATTCCCATGTTTCAAAACTGAAGATTCCATTCAAATTCAATTATAAGAATTAAACTTAAAATACAAAGTTTCGTTCCATTATCAAGCGATGCGAAGAACCTATATATTTATGTATGTTTTAGCGGACTCAGCAATTTTCAATCTGCTTGTCTGAATCATCTTCAATAAGCGAGAGCAAGATCTAAAAAGTCAGTCAATCTAACAGGGATCTCATTTCACAATCCTCACACTTGCTCCATATGTGGCCTCCTTTGTAAATCACTAGCGGGTCTTAAATGCCACTTAAGATTATCGCACAAACTTTCATAACTGAATCAATAAGCTGGCAGATCATCATACGTCGAAACCGACGGGAGAGTCCATTATATATATATATATATATATATATATATATATATATATATATATATATATATGTGTGTATATATATGGTATCCAAAAAAATGTACACACACTTTAAATAATTATAAAGTTAGTATTTATTAAATTACATTTCATTTTCAAAATTTAATAGAATCTACAGAGATCATTTTATTATTTTCTCAGCGCCTGTTTTCAAACCGACGTCTGTTCGGGTTCAAACACTCCTGACAATGTTAAGCAATGGAATCTCAAACATCGCCAAACATTTCGTTTGGTATTTTTGTGCATTCTCGTTTAATGGTTGCTCTCAATTCAGCGACTGTTGCAGGTTTCATGGCGCAGACTTTGTCTTTTAAGTATCCCCATAAAAAAACGTCCAGTGGTGTGAGGTCTGATGAATGCGGCGGGGGGGGGATTCTACGAAATCCCTTCGTCCTATCCATGATCTTGTCAAGGTAGGATCCAACATCGTGATGGTATTGTTTTGGTTCTCCATCTTGCTGAACATAAAACTCCTCATCTTCAATGTCGTCTCTAACGCTTGGCATGACAGACTTTTGCAGAAAGTTCAAGTAAACGGGACCAGTCACAGTAGCGTGAAAAGAGAATGGTCCAGTTATTCCTCTTGATGATAGACTGCACCTCACTGTAACTCCTGATAGAATAATATGATGTTCCACCATAACATGCGAATTCTTAAGTTCACAGTAATTATGGCGTTTAATTGAACCATATAATTTGAATGTGGTCTCATCACACCACACAATCTTAGTTGGAAAGTGTGCATCTTCTACACATCGTGCCACACGCAATACCCCACTCTTCGGGCTGGATCATCGTCATTAATAGCATCGACGAATCATGGGATATAACTTTCCCATTGACAGCGCTTTAAAATGTGTTGGACAGACGATTCTGAAATACCTACCTCATAAATCGTTTGCCGCACAGATTAGATACGTT
>OZ010574.1:86243937-86248937 GCA_963932145.1 Acanthosepion lycidas
TTTGCCGTGCTGATGTTGCTACATGCCTTACTTCTTGACTATTTCACACTGCGAATTTTTTCTAAGCTCTATACTAAATATTAAATCTGTTACGAAAAAAAGAACTAAACAAAATGAATACAAAACGATCAGCTTTAAAAAAAGGACTCGTAACTGGAAAAACCGAATGAAAAAAGAATGTTAACAACAAATACTTTTTTCACACCCAACCCAGTTCTGTGGAATCAGAATCAACGTCGAGTTTAAGCAAGCGAATGAGCCAATTTTTTGCATGCTAGCATGCTAGATAACAGTCGTGTCAGTCAGCTGTTGGCTCTAACGCTGGCCAATAGATTCTTCCTGCCTATTCGTTGCAGCCTGCTATAGGCTCTCACTCTGGCCAGTACAAAATGGCCGCAAACTATATGAAAACTGCCGTAGAAGCATGAAAAAATCGTTTATTTCCACTATCGATGGGAGTTGGGAAATGCAACGTCGGTCTTGGCCTCTCCACTAACTTGGAGCATGTGCATGTAAATTTTGGTGCAAATCCGCCGAAAATTGCGGCCGTGCATTCGTTACACACACACACACACACACACACACACACACACACACACACACATCCTGCCTTTTATAGGTAGAGATATTAGGTTGGTGCAAAAATAATGACGGTTTTTGAAGTTAAAAAATACGTAAAAACCGTCATTATTTTTGCACCAACCTAATATCTAGATGTGTATATGTTCAAAATTATAACAATATGCCTTCTCAGAAATATTGCAGATTTTAAATAGTATTTAACGTCCCTTATATTGAAAAGATTGCAAACAGAAGAAAAGTTCAAGAATCCAATCGTATCCACCTTGATTCATCGTGTCAAGCGACAATAGTGAGTAGCGAAAACAATTCGTCTTCGAACGTTGTAGAATGGCGCTACAGAATCACTAACAAACTACATAACTTGAGGACTTTCAACAACAGCAGCAACTAAAATGTGTAGCTCGTGTAACGCGAAGAGAAAATAATGACATAATCAAGATGCTGACGTTCCACACTACTTCGAACAAAAGGTTAGGAAGGAAAGCCCCATGAATACTGGAAAGAGTGATAACAGTTACAGAACTTCAAAAAATATTTTGCTGAAAAATTAAGAATATTTCCTTATAAGGAAACGGCTAATATTACCATTATGAATCCACCAGTCTTAGTGTCTACAGAGAAAAAGTCATATTTTATGGATAGGTGAAAGATGTTGTCAGTATGTGATTTTATGGTTGTCCATATAAACAAACTGTCAATTGTCATATGATTCGTTATACAAGTCGATAAATATATGAAAAGCATTTCATTGCGTTTTATTTAGAGAAACGTTGGAGTAATGGATAGCGGCTCGGATTGAAGAATTGGAAAACCGAATTCGAATTCCAGTCGAATCCATTACATTCACCTACGTACTAATACCCTTGGGAAAAGGTATGAATCCTCTTCTTCTCCCCCCAACTATGGGTAAATAGCAGGAAAGACCGGGTTCTATAGCCTTGGATGGCAACTGTTCTACCGCAGAAAGAAATATCAACCTACTACGGGAAATTAAATCTCTCTCGCCTAAGAGTGTATCACACATGGCATGATGATTGACTTAATTTTCACCACCTTTGCACTGAGAAGCAACATTCCAGTTTACCCCTCTTTTGCTTTGGAAAGTGGAATTCGGATTTTAACCCCCACTGAAATTTGAATTTACACTCCAGTTACCTTGAGGCGTGAAATTCAAATTTACACTCCGTTTGACACTAGTAGCGAAATAACAAGAACTTTTAGCTTTCCCGCCTTATCCATTGAACACAATTTGCAAAGTCTGTGTAGATCTATAAACGCGTGCTTAGCTGCCAGAGTTAATTGGCCTCTGCGAAAAATATCCCTACATATCCTTGAATATGTCCGTACAAATCGGGGACGGTGTCTTTGTAAGTGTGCATATCTTTGTGCGTAAGGCAAACAAAATTACCCATAATCCTTCCTCTGTCGTTGATGGACGCTCACAGCAGATGGGCGTCTTAAATCTGACTTGCTTGGCTAATTCGAATACAAATTACTTTTTTTTCTTTTATTTCTCTGCTTTCTTCCGTGTCTGTCTGGTTTTGCCTCGATTTTGACTCATTTAGATTTCCAGGATCATTCACTGCGTTCACAGAATAAAGCCCAGTGAATTGCAAATATATTAGATTTAATAGACTTACATTATTATTGAGGAATCCTTTCTGGCTATAAAAAAGGATGACATCCATTACAATATCTTTAATTCTTTTGTCTCTACTGAGCTCATAGAAAATGAGCTTGGTTTTATTTTCTTTCAAGAAGCGAGGAAATTTCATGGTGTTTCTTTGTATCTTGCAAATATAGCACAATGCAATTCATATATACAAAAGAAAGAAAGAAAGAAAGAAAGAAGAAAGAAAGAAATGTAGAAGCTTAAAGAAACAAGCATATATGGAGAAGGAGGCTAAGAAAGAAAGAAAGAAAGAAAGAAAGAAAGAAAGAAAGAAAGAAAGAAAGAAAGAAATGTAGGAGCTTAAAAAACAAGCTTATATGGAGAAGAAAGAAAGAAAGAAAGAAAGAAAGAAAGAAATTTGAGAAGGGTTATCATTGCAAAAGTTATCCGGAGGCTTACAGCTACATCACGTTGAAATACCGGTCCCCATACGATCACAGAAGTTAAGCAACGCCGAGCCTGATCAGTACCTAGATCGGTGACCGTTTGGGAATATAAGGTACTGTAAGCATGCATATACGGGTGCTGTAATTGATCATGGCTCTGAATTGTTAAGCGAAAAGCCGAGTTCCAATTCCCGTTCTGTTCTTTATATTCACTAACTAGCAGTAGAGCCTGGCGTTGCCCGGGGATGTAAGAGATAGATCAAGTATCGACCATCATAAAGACTGAAAAATGAAATTGACAAAGATTATTGTTTCAGGCTGACCGACACGCATGTCTTAATTAGTTTTTTTACGAATTGGTCAAACCCAAACTGAAACAAAAACATTGTTTTCAATCGTTATGAGTTTACCGATTGAATAGAATTTTATTATGAACAATTGTCTTGTAAATGGAATTTTTAAAGCATTCTGAATGTAAAAATAAAGAAAAAAGTGTGCAAGACAATAAGAAACACTACCTGCCAAAAAAAAAGTGAAGTTTTGCTGAAATCGGTTGAAAAATGTAGAAAATCCGATCCCATATATGAACGAATACACACACACACAAACAACCTGGGTTTTATAATAAGTATAACTCGATATGAGTTGTCCTCCTTTCATTTTCATGATGTCTCTTAATCGTGTTTTCAAATTGATTTCGTGCAAAAACAATTGTGTTTTTCCAATTTTGGGCGCTGTCAGAACCACCGCCAGGTAATTTTACGTAGTCCTGTGAAGTTTTGTTGAAATCGGTTGAAAAATGTAGGAAATCTGATCCAATATATAAAGGTACAGACACACACGCACAACCTGGGTTTTATAATAAGTAGTAGTGGGAAAAGGTTTGAATCAATCTCTTCTCCCTCCAGCGACGGGTTAATTAGTAAAACATGTATCACTAAACTATTATTATTAGGTTGGTGCAAAAATAATGTCGTTTTCTCACATAGTAACAAATGTGAGAAAACGACATTATTTTTGCACCAACCTAATATCTAAAAAAAAAACTTACAATCTAAGAATAATTTCTGGCTTTAAATAACCTGAAAAGTGTTGATAAGCCGTAGAAAACGAATCAATCAACAAAGTTGTCCGGATTACTAAAGGAGACACAGTTTTTGTTGTGATCATTTGATTTTGGCCGATTCATTCTACAGACTTCTTCAGGCAATTCTCTAAAAGTAATTCTCGAAATACTGAATTAATTCTGAAAAAATGTTCTGCGTAGCTAAATATTGGCTGCGGTAAATATACCATAAATTTATCGAAAATGAATCGTTAGTTCTCCTACTCACCCCTCCTAAAAGAAATGAACATTAAAAAAACAAAAACAAAAAAACAACGGGACGTAGGGAGATAACGAATCAATGAGATTTATTTCAACCAGAAAGAAAATTGACAACCGTATATATATATATATATATATATATAGTTATTTTCTAAGCGTAGCTTTGATGTGGTACAAAGCCGAAAGTATGGGGTACCTAGTAAGAATCGAACTCACCTTTCAGTCGTAACTGATGTAGCGACAAGACAAGCTTGCTAACATTACACCACGCCTCTTTTTATCTGAGCGAGAAATATATAGATAGAAAGAGAGTGAAAGATAGAAAAAGTGCTAGGGATTTTAAGGGAAAGCAAATGCTTTGTTTTAATTTGAATTCTATATTTGATTGATTTGATATTCTTCTTTGCTTTGATAGATTTTTTTTTTCGTTTTTGTATTTCTTTCTTTATTTTACTTTTTTACAATTTGTAAATATTAGGAGGGGGGCAAGACACCGCCACCCTGCCCCCGGCTTCCACGGTCCTGCACCATTATTGTCTTGTGACAAACTAAACTAAACCTTAAAAAATATCTCGATCTATAGTTAATAAGCTGGGCTATAGTCGACAGAGGCTGACTTGAAGCCGAGAAGAAAAACAAACAAAAAGTTTGCTAATTGGATGTCATCGAATACTGATGTAATATAAATTAATGAAAATATCGCTCAGAAGTCTGTAAATTGACAATTGATTTCAACTCTTATTTAGGGATCAACAGTAGATCTCTAGTTATCACTCTCGTCATGCAAAGCATTGCCAAAATCTCATTAACCTCTATATTTGTTTTTTGTATGAATGATTCATGAATTTATAAATTATAATTGCACCTTTGAATTGAAATATATATATATATATATATATATATATATATATATATATATATATATATATATATATTTAGTGCCACATCATCTAAATATTATTCTTAAAACAAAGAACATTTTATTAATCAAATTAATTAGTTGGATACAAAAGTGTCGTCTTAATTTAAAAAT
>OZ010574.1:86253937-86301437 GCA_963932145.1 Acanthosepion lycidas
GTCTTTTGTTGTGTTGAAAACACATTGTTTTGGAAATAATTGTCGGATTTTAATAAAATTAGTTGGATTTATTCACAACTGAAATTATTTTTAAAATTGTTTTTTTTTTATAAAATTTTGGTAAAAATAATTTTTACATCTGTTACACCCCCCAGACACACACATACACTTAATTTTATGAACTTCTAAGACATTAAAATTTCAGCCTCTTCATAATTATATTAGTTAAAAGCAGGAGTCCTTGAAGAATTGAAATCATCAATTTGTTTTAACGAAAATCTGCTCTGAATCAGAAAATAAAAAATGCCCTAAAACTATGACATTAAACATATGACATTATTTTATTAGTAAAGCTTTTAATCTCTTTTATAAATAAGATATATTAAGGATAATATTGTCTTAAGAAAAACTTATTTTAATTTTTTTTTAATTTTTATTAGAAAAATTTATTAAATTTTAAATTTTAAAACTCTGTATTAATTTAGATGATATTAAGTGAAAATTATATTTACTATTAAATGGAAAAGATACATATAAATCATCAAACACAACATTTTAAAAAGAATCTGGAAATTTTCCTTTTGTGTATAAACATGCCGATTTTTGTAAGTACGGGCAACCATACACGACATCATCAGAAAATAAGAGCGCTAACTATACTAAATTCAAAGTCAACAATTCTAAAATTAAATAAAACATTAGATTACTGAGAATACTTTCCTAAATTTTTAAGATTACTGAGTACTTAAAAATTATAAAAATGGCACTCGCATCATTTTCTTCAATTATGTTTTACAGATAGAATCGCCGTAGAACAACATTACAGCTACTCTCCAGTTAAAAACACAGCTACAGTCGGATTAAAAAAATGTATCTCTGCGATATTTTAAGCTTAAAGTAAATAATATGTGTTTCAAATCAGATTAATTATACGTTAAATCAGTTAATATTCCTCAAAGTTTCAGAAAAGTATATTTTATTTTTCGAAGATTTTTTAATAAAAAGAATTACATTGCGATGAAAGACAAATAAAATGGCCGCTAATCAGCTATAATAAAACTCCTTGCAACCAATTTAACTTAGTTTTTTTTTTGTTTTTTTAAATACAGCAAAGTATTTTGACTATTAGAAATATTAAACTTAATCTATTAACTTGATATAAAATGGTTCATGAAAGTTTTTTCATTCTTATATGTACATCCATTTTAAAACTTAGTTATAGCGTTTTTGTGGAAGTCCCTAAAATAATGCTACCAATATTATATATCAGATGCCTACATTTACACTTCCTGCATTCTTTTGTAATTAAGAATCTGACATACAGTGTAACCCGGATATAACAGAGTTGTCGGGACCGGAAAAGAAGTCTCTTATATCCGGGTTTCTCTTATATCCGGGTTTGGTCTAATTTATATACATTAACACAGGCTCTAATTTGGGACCAGAGAAAATCTCATTTATATCCGGGTTTCTCTTATATCCGGGTCTCTTGTATCCGGGTTACACTGTACTATGATTAATTTTATCTGGTGTTTTAAGTCTAATTTTCATTTTACTTTTGTGAGTTGATGCTATTTTTTATAATTAAAACCAAAAATTAAAATTTAAAAAAATATTTCAATTATTACCGTACGCTCTAAAGATTTTTATTAAAAACAGTCTGTGATCAGTTCTCTACTTAATTAAAAGTTAAAACCAATACCCCTCTTTATGTACAAAGACTACGAAACCGGCTTTAAATACGCAAAAGTAATTTTTTTTCTTTTTATACTATTTTATTCGGACATATTTTAGGGATTATGCAGGCAAAATATGAAGCGGGTATCTGCACTCTTGAACATAAACACAACCGTAGTTTTCGGGATGAGAGAAGGGGAAAATGTCAGGTTAGTGTGAATACAATTCATTAAAAAAAAAAAAAAAAAATTATTAATACGAGACATCACTCAAAAACTTTAGGAAATTTCAGCATTGATTGCGAAGCGGGCGTTGTAGGGATTTTTGCCGCTACTCTTTGTGAGCAGTACATTTCTTTGGAATCTAGGATGCAGATTGTAGATAAAGTACTTCGAATGAGACTATGAAAACTAAGGGTTAGGTTAGTGGGTTCCCAGATTTGAACGCAAGAATCTCTTGGGGTACAAGAATAAATATAGTGGGTATGCCATCTCGGGACTTTGACCCTTTGTTACAATGAATGAAAAGTGGGAAAAAAAGGACATCATTCGGAATTCCTTTCGAATTAATCCCAGATAGACCGTTTCAATGACCAAATATCATTTTGAATGATCTCTCCTACCAAAGTTTTGCTGTCCTATAGTTAAATACCACCTATCTGTGACCAAAGGATTTGTATGGAAAGTCTTTTGATCTTCCGATCCACTTATCTTTTTTAAAAAAAAAAAAAGGTTCATCAGCGATGCTTATAAACAAAAACAAAATTTATGCTTGACTCAAATGAAAATGGTAATCTTTGAAATGGTTCCCAGAATTGATTTATTTAATGAAAAGAGCCATGCTCACCCATCTCGTCAAATGTGTAAGAACGTAGTGAATAAATTTATAAACAAATACTTCATGCCCGTTATGTATTCTATACGTTTAAAACCATATTCTTAAACTGTATGTCGGGGAGGACAAAAGGTTACGATAGAGTCGGGAGTGTTTTGAGAACTTTTCGAGGAAGTATAAAAAAAAAACGGTGTGTTAAGAAGACGGCTTTTTTGTTGATGCTGATAAATTTTATTTTAAGCTATTTTTAGAATTTTAATAAAACCCAAACATATGAAACTGGATTTATGCATTTTTTTTTCTCGAGAATTGACAGAAAAATAATTAAACACGCTTTTTATTCCTAAATTTGTTAAAACGTCTGTGAACTAGAAAAGAATAATTTAAATAAGCACAGAGACGAGAAATTGTTATCATAGATTTTGAAATTTTCCAGGCACTTGGTCTTGTCACATAAATTTAGGTACCTCCACGAGATCGCTAAAAAAAAAAGAGCATAGCATGATGAAAAAGACGCCAAAACTTGACGAAAACAAAATTTTATCGTCTAAATGTTTATGTTATTATTAAGAGGAAAGATCAAAGTATTTTGGGGGTATTTTTTTACATTTTTTAGTCGTTCCTAGCACGTCCGAAATTTTCGTTAAAAATCTTTTGAGTCAGCAAAATTGATCATTTTTTTTTTCCATTTTATAAAAAAAAACTGAAAATCTCAGTTTGAAATTCTTTTAAATATCAATTATCATTTTTTTCGAAACTTATTTTAAGAAAATCAGAATTTATAATGTTTATTTTAAATATTTTGAACCAAGCTTAACTTAGCTTCTGCGCCGAAAAGATGTAATTTGAAAATGAAACAAAGCAGGTCATAAACTTTCATGGTCACTTGACAGGTGATGAATGACAAACTGATGGATTCCGCGAGGATAATTTGTTCTACGGAAGGAGAAAAGAGAAATAATTTACATTTGAGTGAACAAATTATTTATCTCGTTATTATTAAGGAAAAATTTCAGCGCTCTAATTTTTTTTGTACTTAGATTTCACCTTTACGTTTACGATGCTTTATGGAAAATATAAAGAAATTAAAATAAGACTGTTAAGAGTGAGATTAAATTTCATATTTCATAAGAAATGTATCTAATTAATTTATAGGTGCCTTGTTATGATATTTTCTCAGAAGTGTACATAAAATACTATAATTTTATGTACTTTTATTACATTTTACTGTGTTATTTGTATTTCCATTCATTTTATTATTAATTTTGATATTTCATTTATGAAAAAATGTCATAACTGAGATTAATATAAAAATAAGATCATATAAATTTCATAAGATGATACTGATATTTGTAGGTACCCTTCTCAGTTGAAATTGAAAAATCAAATTAACTTCTCCAAAAGTGTTTCGCAAAAATAAAGGCCTTAACAGCGGAGAACAATGCTTAACTCAAATAACGCAACTTAATTGTATTCTGGTTGGTCTTCCGTACTTTATAATTACAGCCCGATTATAAACACAAAATTACATTTCTTAATTACTGCGGATTTTTTGATTAGTCAAAATGATACAATTTACAACCCGCTAAAATAGATCTATCTCATAAGTAGACTTAGGAAACCCGATGCGGCTTTTAACTAATTTTATAATATTTTAACAACTTAAATGTAAAAATCTAATATAATTAAGAAATAACAAATAATTGTATTAAAAATTCATTTTTCATCGAAAAAGTTTTTGTTCATATTCATAAAACAACTAAAAGCAAATAAAAGCATTTGAAATTAAATAATATCTTTGTTTTATTGAGTTTTGTATGTTACAATTCAGAGCTGATTTTCAGATAGGGGAGTCCAATTAAAAACAAAAAAAAAGATGATTTGCATTACTCAAAGCCTTGTGCTTTTAACTATTGTAATCACTAAACCCGATGCGATCGAATTTCTAGCATTTTCATAAAATTAGATATTGGGGTGGATAATAAATATAAAAAAAATTCTGCCATGACTTTAATAAAAATAAGATATATTTATAATAATTTCGATCATCTGTAGATAGTTCCTGAAAGTTTCATTAACATCTGACAATTATTTTTATTTTTGAAAGATTTTCCAAATTAATGTGTGTCATACAAAAAAAAAAAAAAAAAAAAAACGTGCTAAAAATTGTCTATGTTATTTTACTAGTTCCGGTGATACAAAGAGAAACAAGGTTTTTGTTTAAATCAAAATTTTGAATGTTTTAAAAAGAAGGAAAAAATTTTTTAAATAATTTAAAAAAACTTTAGTCTTTCCTCTTAATAATAACATAAGCATTTAGACAATAAAATTTTGTCTTCGGCAAGGTTGGCGTCTTTTTCATCAAGCTATGCTCTTTTTAGCGATTTCGTGGAGGTAAAAACCGAAAAAGGTACATATCGAATTTAATATGCTTAGCTTTCATTAAAATTCTAAAATAGTTTTTAAAACAATAAAAATTGCCAAATGAGTATACACAAGGTGTTACCTTAGAATCGCCATGATTATAAAACAATAGGGGTGTCAAGTTCTTTTTATTTTTTTGCTCGTACATTGTTTAAATTCCCTAAATTTTGGGATACTCCTCTCTTATTGTTCTTTGCATAAAGCGATGTCATCAGACAGGTTGTGCATACTAGAATGGATATTTTTTTTAAAAAGCCGGCGGGTTCGGGGGTAAATTTGAAGACTTATCAAGTGCATGCGAATAGAAAAATGGTTGACAGGAGAATAGACGGTATTTCCCACGTTCGTTTCTTCAGCGATATGATTATATTCATAACCGTCATTTTGATTAATTTTCGAATTTTTATTGTCTTTTTATCCCCCCCCCCAAAAAAACAACTCGCCAATCCGGGTTTTTTTTGTTTTTTTTTATTATGCTTTTTTTTAAAATAACCACTTTCAGACTTTTTTCCCATTCTTTAACTAATCTCTTACTTCTGATTTCCAATTCTTTTTTTTCTTCGCGTTTTCTCCTGTCAATTATTTTACTGTTTGTTTTGGTAGTTTCCCTCGTAACGGCCATTGAACATTTCTTGCTCTCGCCGTCTTAGTCCCCAGCCTCCTATGCCCCACAGAGTGTCACACCTCCAATGACTCGACTGATTGCAGAGCAGTATAAAGCTAGCCTAGTAATAAATAAGTAAACAGCTAGCGTCAACGGAGGCGATTAAGTCAGGACAAATTACGACTCAAAACAGAACTGCACACCGCCTGTCGCCGACCTCTCTTCACAAGAGCGCGGTGTCAAAATGGCGGTCAATTCATTTCAGATTTCCAAAGATATGGCAATTTTGTCAGTTGCCAGATTTGTAGAATTGGAAGGCACAGATGTGAAAGAAGAGAGTATAAGGGTGTATTCAAAAAAAAAAAAAAAAAAATATTAAGAGAGCTAAACTCCAAAAAGATAAACTGAGAAAAGAAAAATTTTTCTTTCTTTTCAACTTTTTTCTTCTCGGTTATTCCAGTTCATTTTTTTTTCCCTGTCTTTATCTGTTGCTAATGTTTTTCAACTTTTCCTTCGTTCATTCTTTCAATATTATTCTTTCCTTCAATATCTTTGTTTTCTTTCTCTTGATATGTCTTCCTTCCTTATTTTTTTATTTTGTTTAAGCATTACGCCCCGAGCAAGGCGTGAAGCCACTAGGATGCAGGGGGTTGCAGAAGATTTGGAGCAAGAGCAGATAGGAGTGATAGAAGAAAGGATGAGGAGAGGGATAGTGGATAGATCAAGGCAACTGGAGATGTCGATTGACATTACATTTGAATAGTTGGAGATTATAGCTCTCAGGGAAGCAGTAATTGGGAAGGGTGTTCCACAGGCGAGAGGTGCGAGGTATGAAGGTATTGGAGTAGAAGAGACGTCTACATTTAAAAGTTTCTACAGTGTAGGGGTGGGAGCGGGATGCCAGTCTCGTGAGGCGCTTGAATTCATGGAGTCTGGGAACCAGTGAAAGCAGCTCAGCGGAGCAATTACCATGAAAGTATTAGTAGAAAAGACAGAGAGAGGCGACGGCGCGTCTGTGAGAGAGTGACTGTAGACGAGATGCCGGACCAGGGCCAATTATATTACATATCCGTCTCTGAATTTTGTCAAGAACTCCGAGGTAAACTGAAGGTGCCCCAGACCATATATGGCAGCAATACTCCATGCAAGGGCGAATGGTTGATTTGTATATTTGAAGTATCGATTCCGGGGAGAAAAATTTCCTGGCGCGGCACAAAGAGCCAACTTTCCTTGCGGTGGACGATGCAACCTGTTTTGTAATACATCGCTTATCTCTTTCTTTTAACACATTTCTTTTTTTCTCTTTCTTTCTTTATTTCTATTATTATTTTCTTAAACTTCCAATATCTCTGTCCCCTGAAATTTAATTTTTCGTTCGTTCTTTTAACACTTAATTCTCTTGATATTTCTTTCTTATAAGGAACTTTTTTTTCAAATGTACATTATTCGGACTATCTTTGTCGCCACATTTATTACAACGTTTCGGCCGTTGTGCGCTCCGGCCTTTTTCAGGTGGTTGGAACTGAACCATTTATTTCACTCACTGGGCTAGACTGTTCTAGTTCCACGTGCCATGTTTGATGGATGTCAGTTATCAGTTATCTCTTGTTAATTTTCCCTCTGAAAGTTCTCCACTGCCTTAAACGGGTATTGAACTCACACTCTGTCACTAGATCTAACCAACGCCTTTATCAACTGTACCATGTGTCCTTGAAAATATGTGGGTATGAATTCCTGGGTATTACAAACCTAATGTCTTCAGCAACCATTTTTACCAGTGCTCATATTGCAATTTTTGCTGTTATCATTGCATGTTTTTACCAGAGCTCATATTGCAACTTTGTTGTTATCATTGCTTTTCTCTAGCACTCCTTATTACTGGTTCCCATATTGTATTTATTTCTATGCTTGGTCGGCTCAGGAGATTTTTGTGGCCTAGCATATGTGCTGATTCCTTAAGTTTACGAATTTTCCAATGGTGTTCCTTGTCAATGATCTCAACATGATCCCACAGAGGGCGGTGATCTCCCTTCTCTCTCCATATGTGGTCAGCCACTCCTGATTTTTCCACTTCCCCTCTTTTTTTTTTTTTTTTTCAAATGTTCTGATAAGTATGTTGCCTGGACCTTGCCACTAAATCTTGGTTTATAATGCATGGCGCGGCTGAAATACTTGCTCAAAATAAGACATTAGTGGCAATTGTATCTTCATCTAGCTAATTGTTTACCATTATATGGGTGTATTTCTGTTGCAACCTGTATAAAGACAATGTCAAATCAATTGTTGAATTCTTAGAGTTATCAGTACTTTGTTTTTATTTACAAATGTCAAGCTTGAAAAAGTATTTACGTCATTGATAACTGCGTACTATTACGAATTGAAAAATAGACAAAATCAACTGTATTTCCAAATTGTTCTACAAATAGTGAATTGAATGTATTTTTAAAAGATTATCGCTACCAGATGTAGAAAATAACTTCTTTTTTTTTCTTTATTAGCCAAAGTTAAATCTATTATTTTAATAGCGGGGAATAATAATTAAAAAGTGGGTGATTCTTGGAACAGTTCTCAAAAATGGTCAACTAATCTAATGGCTGCATTCTAAAAAGTCCCACTGGGTGTATACTTCAAAATAAGGTACATTCCGGAAAATTTAAGAAACAACACAATCTAATCACGTGTTCAAAAGCTCGTATATTGTGCTGATGAAAAAGCGTTCAAATGCTCTTAAATGTCACACTAAAGGAATTTGTGTAGTACGCTTCAATTATGGATCTGCTCAAAGTGACAACGAATGGACTTGCAAAAATTCTTCCAACATTTGCAGTCATCAAAGAATCGGTGTTATTTTCTAAGCTTGTTAAACTTACACTTGACTTACTTGACTTGCTTTCAGTTTCGTCTGGTTACAAATATCAAGCGTCAGACGTTTTAAAGAAAAATTCAAATTCGTAATGACAGGCAGCATTCCTCATAATCTCGAATTTATCGAACAATTGTGCGAGGATCTGGATTTTGAAACGGTGCCATCAACGATTTCGTGCAATATTAATCTGTTTTCAACGTAAAATCAAGGAGTTATGATAGTAAGTTCATGATCATTTGGGAAAGAAGATTAGAGGTTTTCTTTTATATATATATATATATATATAATTTTTTTTTTGGTGGATGTGGACTTTCAAAATGAGTCATTTTTTTTTTTTAAGTAATGAAATACCTAAGAAATTTAACAAAGTTTTTACCGCAAATCTATGGAGCTGAAGCTCTCACTTAGCAAAATTCATTAAATCAGGAAAGAACGTGTCATTATCTTTGAAGGACCAGCTGGGTTCAGCTGCCTACATGACTTTGCAGGTCTCCATCGCTTGCCAGACATTAGTAATTGCCTTTTGAAATATTCCAGTTTAGCAAATGGATCTGCAGTCTTGATAGAAGTTTTAAATGATCTGGAAACCAATTTTTGCAATAGTCTCTTTACTTAGAATATACGTTTGTTTGTTTGTTTAAAACTTAACGACCAGCGAGAGATCATTTAAGGTCAAACAGTTGTTTTTTGTTTTTTTTCTTTTTCTTTAAATAAGGTTGAAATGCTTTCAAAAAGACTTTCCCTTTCCTTTCCTTCTTTTTTGATCTTGTCTTGCTTTTTGTTTTTAAAAATTCACTCTTTTCAGAGGTGCGTTGTTCTTTGAAAATTTATCTCCTGGCAAGTATCAAATTTTCCCCTTTCATCATCAGACACCAAATTGGAATTATATTTTATTATATAGTCCAACTTTCCTAAGAAAGGTCAAGATCAAATTGGGGTTTGATTTTTCGAAAAGTTCTTTCAAGTTGTTCACGTTGTAAAATAATTTTCGAATATGTGCCATGTCACCGCAATCAAGTAGGAAGTGCTTCACAGTATAAGCCTGAATGCATAGCATGCCAGGAAGATCTTCGTCTTTTGGGAGGAAGGAGTGAGTTATGTGCGTGTGTCCTATGCGAATACGATATAAAACCACTTCTTTGCGTGATTTTCTGTGTTCTGTTAGTTGTTTCTTTAGAGAGGGTTTGATTTTAAATAATTTGTTGTTTTGACAGTTGTTCCAAGCGTCTTGCCATTTCTTCAAAATAAAGTCATTTATTAGGCGTTTATTGTCAGTGTATGGAACCTTTATGTTACTTGTGTTAAGTTTCAGAGAGTTTTGTGCACCCACATCAGCTTTTTCATTTCCATGAAAACCAGATTGGCTGGGAATCCAACAGAAAATGATAGTTTTATTTTGTGAGATCGCATGTATTCTCTGTAGGAGTTTGATGAGCAAAGGATTGTTTAATTTTTGTTTTTTTAATGATTCGAGTACTGATAATGAGTCTGCAAAAATAATGAATTTATTTGAGTTAAGTTTAGTGATGAGGTCTAGAGCTAAATCAAAGGCTGTAATTTCAGCACTAAAAGTTGAGTTGTTAAGTAATCTTTTCTGTAGAACAGTACTTTTAAAGATAGCCGCACATCCTACTTTGTTTTTGACTTTGGAGCCATCGGTATATATGTGGGCCCAATTTGGGTATTGTTTCAGAAAATCATTTAGTTTTTCTATATAGTATAAGCGGTGTGTGTCAGATTTAGTGTGGGCAGCCAGTCCTAAAATGACTTTTGGTCGTTCCCATAGCCAAGGTGGATGTTTGGGTAGCTTGAATTCATGTATACTATTTTTGTCTATCAAATTGTCTATAAGTGGTTTTATCATTTTTTCCATGTAAAAACCAAAAGGTTTGATAACATTTTCTTTTTTGTCAAACAGATGTTTATAGCTTGGGTTGAATGTGCATTGATAGGCCGAATTTGATGGATTGGATTTGAGTTTTAAGTAATATTGTATAGCTAATTTCTCACGTCTCAGTTTTAGAGGAGCCTCATGAGCTTCAACATATAGGCTTTCTCTGGTAGATGTTTTAAAGGCACTAAGAGCAAGTCTTAGACCTGTGTGGTGGATGGGGTCAAGAATTTTTAAGTAGGATTTCCTGGCCATACCATATATGAAACTTCCATAATCTAATTTGGATCTTATTAGTGTTGTGTATATTTTTAGGAGTGACATCCGATCTGCTCCCTATTCTGTGTTAGCTATAACCCGCAAAAGTTGTAGTGTTTTGAAAGATTTTTGTTTTAAGTATTTCAGAATATACGTAATACGTCTTTTTCAATCTTTTATGACGCGTCTGATACTAAGTACAAAACTCTGTTCTGTTTCTTTCAAAAGCTGTATGCAAACTTAACCCATATTGAACCAGTGGTGTTGATACTTACTGCATAAAAAATTAAACATTTTCTGGTTTGACATATATATTCCTTATTTCTACAAAAATCCTTTCAAGCGAGAAGTCACACGATATGATTTGAGTTTAACGTTTATTTTCCTTATCTAGGCTCATTTTAGGGCATGTTCAGTTTTTGAACTGGTTCCTGACACGTTTAAAAAAAATTTTATTTTATTTATTTGTCTAGATCACATTTTTAGATTATCTGGCCACTTTTGGATTTTGGGAAATGTCTGAGAAATTGTGTATTTTATATTCCTAATTTTAAAAATATCTAAATTCAAATGTTAGTAACACTCAACTTTCAAAAGTCGTCAAATCTAAAAATTCTTCTTTTATGCAAGCTTTCTACATCAAAGAAATATACAGACTATATCATGACAAAAAGTTGGGTCTCTTTATGAAAAGTACCCCCAGCTTAAAATATATTTGTTAATCAGATATTGATTATCTACAGGCTACAAGCAGAGCTGGAGGAGGCACGGTAGAGTAATGGATAGCGGCTCGGATTTGAGGAGTCGGAGAGCAGAGTTCGAATTCACGTCGAATCCATTACATTCACTTACATGCTCTTCTCCCTCATATAGCCTTGGCTGGCAACTGGTCTAGCGTAGAAAGAAATGGCAACATACTGCAGGAAAAAAATCTGCCTCGTCATGTTTGGAAAGATACATGATCACCTAAGCATGTATCAAGCATGGCACATAACTGACTGACAAAGATTAGGCGACATGTAGAGAATTGGTCCATATTTGAAAAAGTTAGCATTAGTAAATTTTGAATTGACTTTTTGCCTCAAAAGGAGCCCAAATTCCATCAGCTTATTTTGAAACAGTAACCCCAAAAGTTACTAGTACAATTAGCACTCGTCTTTCAAAGCCTTTTATACTGGAAATTACGCCTACAATTATGTTTTTGGGGTTTGAGATATATATGGAATATATTACGTCAAAAGTAAATCTGTTTATCACTTTTTTTTTTTTTTTTTGGGTAAGCCAAAAGTGATACACCATTTAATATTGATTTTTTTTTTTGTTAATCAAAATTGAATATATACAAGATGGATTACCAAATGGGGCTACGATGAAAAAAAAAAAACAAACAAAAAAAACTATTGTATATTTTTCGTAAGTTCAGTTAAACAAGATTGGGGAAGATAGAGATGAAGCAACAAGGCGCACTGTAAAAAATGACAAGAGATACTCTGTGAGATATATTAGGTTGGTGCAAAAATAATGACGTAATAATGTCGTTTTTGACGTATTTTTTAACGTCAAAAAACGACATTATTACGTCATTATTTTTGCATCAACCTAATAAAACCCAAATAATTTTATTAAATAAAAATGTTTAATAAATATTAGGGATAAACAAATTTGGTGACTTCCGCGCCCGGAAAAAGGAGGTAATAAATTCCAGGACAAGATATTTATTTTTTTTAAAAATAATGCTCAATGGTAGTTGTGGGGAAAAAAGATCAAGTTTACAATCAATATCAATTATTAGGTTGGTGCAAAAATAATGACGTAATAATGTCGTTTTTTGACGTATTTTTAACGTCAAAAAACGACATTATTACGTCATTGTTTTTGCACCAACCTAATAAATAACATGTGATATCACAAGGAAATACCAGCGTATAAAAAAAAATGATGTAAAATTAAATGAAGATTTTTCGAGGAAACATTCGCCAAGTAAAAGTACTAAATGGTATAAAGTTCATAATAGTGAAAATGCTTTAGTCTAAAATTTTCGAAAAGTAACTACATTTTAATCTGCCCCCAGAACATAGACAATCATGGCTCTCCACATATTTAAGTATTTTCTTTCTTTTAAAATATATTTTTTCTTTTGATATTTTTTTTCTGAATCACGCCAATAACAGTTGAGTTACGTTACTTACACGTCTTATAACTAGGGATTAAAACAGTGATGGCGGAAAGAATCATGACTAAAGACTTGAGAATGATTTCATAAAACCAACAATAATAACAAAAGGAGTAAAACTAGTAATAAAAAATGATAGCAGTAATGAATAGTGCTTCAACACAGTGTGCTTTGATAAAATTAACAATAATAAGATGGCGTAAAATTAGTAATAAAATAATAGCAATAACGAAAACCTAGTGTACTTTGATAAAAAGCAACAATAACTTAATAGCACTAGTGAAGAGTGCCTAGTCCCAAAATGTTGTGGTAACATGGATTAAAACTAGTTGTCGCGGTATTGACAGCCTAAATCAATTCGCACATTTTTTTTCTCTTTACGTATGTATAAGCAACAGCAACAAGAAGGAACACAAAATGGTTCTATAACAACAACGAGATTTATATAATGATGTATGTGGTGATCACTTACATGTGCCACATCTCCGCTTTCTTTAATGTCATTGGTTCATAAATATATGATACTTATTATATGACAATTTTGCCATCGCACGTAATTTGAATTTTTCTCTAAAATCACGGATTGGTTCATTTCCTGACCAATCGCGTATTTTAGTATCTTTCTATATTTTTAGCGCCAAGCCCACTGGAGCCTATGAGTAGATATATAAACCCCCTCGCTGTTAGCCAACAGCCAGTAGCAGTTCAATTCTTGGAGAATACGGCATATTCTTGTGACATCTTAATTCTTAATTATTACTCATTCGAGTAATCATACTAATTCCTATTGATATCACTCATGAACATTACATCTTTCTACGCTGGTAACACACTGTGGAATTATTCGAAATTTAGCTAAGACATCAATTGAACTTTGTAGTTAAATAACATTCAATATTGTACGCAACATTAATTAGCTAAACTTACCCTTTTTATTACGGAAAAAGGGAAGCAACTTTCTTTATACTTATTGTTGAAATTTGTATACCATTGTTAATACAATATTTTATTAATGTTCACTGAGCTTGATTATTTTTCTCTCGTGTTTATTGTGCATTATTCTAAGACAAGAAAAAAAAACTTATACCAGGCCTTTCTTCAACTTATTTTTACTTTTTATCCCGAATCTTTAAGTCGAATACGTTCTGACCCCTGATAAGTTACAAGTAGAAATAAATAAAAATATTAACACGATTCATAAGTAATTTCAGTTTTTGGGAATCAGTTCTAATGATGAATGCGTCATCCTAACTTCCTGTTCTTTTATATATCACAACAGGTGATGAAAAATGGGTTATAGACGACGCATAAGGATAGATTTCCACAACCGACCCCAAAAGTTGAGCTCCATAGAAGAAAGTTAATGTGTGTGTGCTGAAGTCGTCGGGGTATGATTGATTAAGAATAAAGAAAACGCAGTGAAACACTAAATGCACATTAATACATCCAGCAGCTGCAATGTCTCCATAAAAATGTGTCCAAAAGCGCCATGCGCTCATCAATATAAAGAATCTTGTTCTAAATGGTAACGCAACGTCAAATACACAAGAATGACGATGAAGAAAAACGGAACTCGATTGGTTTGTTCTATCCAACCCGACGTGTTCGTCTAAACATGGATAAACCGATTATAACGTTTTTTCGAATAATTACAAAATGCTTGAACAACGGAAACTTTTTTTTAATGCAAACCAGATTCAGGAGCTGATCGAAAATTTTTCATACGAAAACTTACAGAATTTCACTCAAAATGCATCGAAGTGCAACCTGTCATTATTTGCAACTGCAAATAAATGGTGAATGTATAACTGAATAAAATACAAATGTATTTTATATTTGGAAGAATAAAGTCGATTTAACAAAAACGGAAATTATTTATCACCCAACATAATATAAGATTTATCTTCTATAACCGAAACCAGTTCGGTCTCAAATAGCTGTTAATGTCAGCCAGTGCGGAACAACATGGCGTCAACCACACCCCTTTAATCTTAACCCATATCAGACTGTACAGAATGGTTACTATTAATTTTTTTTTTTTTACTTCCACGTAAATAATAATAAATGAAATGGTAATAATAGTGATTTAGGCAACAACCTAAATTAAAATATTTTATATTACAATATAATATAAAATATGTAGCTTCACCTAATTTATATTTGGATAAATTCGTTGTTCACCAAATACAAGAGCCATTCAAATTAGAAGGCATTTGTTACCAGATTTGCAGTATATCTCGAGTATCAATCGTGTCATGCAACCCATTTCCAAAGAGTTCGAATCTCATTAAATGCTTAATTAATACGGCCTTCTACTAAATTCATCTAATCTAAGAGTTCTAAACCAGGGGTTTTCAAACTGCGGTCAGCGGACCACAGGTGGTCCGCAAGGACAAGATAGGGGGTCTGTGGACAGCAAACACTTTTTTATAGGTGACGTGCAACATATAAGCGCTTATAAGTAACTTATAGACCCATCATGAAATAAATTGGTTCAATAAACTATTTCATAGATTTGATATATTAATATAATTTGTATCTTAAATTGATAAAGATAATGGATTCTATTCATGCAGAGAAGGAACCAAATAATTTGAATTTTGGATCTATTTTGCGATTTCCGGCTTTCCCATTGGCTGTTAGGCGTTTGCATTAATGCAAAATTATATGTTATATTCAGCAAATATTTATGTATATATTTCATAAGCGTTTATAAGGGGGTCCCTAAGGTAAAGTCTGAAATATAAAGGGGCCCACAAGTCAAAATGTTTGAAAACCCCTGTTCTAAACAATAATATCACCCCAAATTTCCAGGAATCGGTTCTATAAAAAGCGGGTAATCTTTAGGCACCTATTCTACTTATTTTCTTTTCAATCTGAGAATAGAAACAAATCACTTTATGATATCAAAAAGAATTAAACCATTTTGATAATTTAATAGAAAACATTAAGATATTTCCAAATTGAAATTCTGTTATATTTTTGTTCAGAATTATGACGTTTTTTTACTCCAGTGACATAAACTGTTATGGTTTCTTAGCCAAAGTCGAACTGTATATTTATTGTATAAAAATACAATTGTGGCACAAGGCTGGAAGTGAGGTGACGCTGGTCATCACTGACTATCTTAAACCTAGCTTATCTGATTTGTGACCCATTCATTCATTCATTCGAATTTATCCAATCGCGACAAGGTTTCATTCATCTCCATTCATCCAGCATACAACACAATGACGCATATTCAAAGGTGGGGGGGGGTCTACTAAAACACCCATGTCATAAAAATTTTACAATATATACAAATGTCTTCTTTCTTTCTTTCTTTTTTTTTTTTTTTTTTTGTATCTTTTTTCTTACAAAAATAAATGGCAGAAAATGAAGGAGGAGGGGATGAATCCAATAACGAAAATAAAATATAACAAAGGATTCAAAGTAAAAAATAGAATATGTTAGTAGGACCCGTCCATCCTATAGAAAAATTAAGAGTGGCTGCTGTATTCTGCCGATAGGCAAAATCAAGAGGCTCGCTCACTAAACTAAAAGAAGAAGAAAATAAATCGTGGAGAGCGAAAATCAAAAGCTAACCCAGTCAAAATAAAAAGAGGGAATAAAAATTAAACTTGGGTGGTTGGGAATCTTCATATAGATCATAACAAAAGAAAATGCCGGGAGCAGGCCAGAAACAACAATTGCTAACATTAACTAGATAAACACAAGAGTCTAGCTTAACCAGGGGAGAGGTCCAACAGGAAACCGTCTCTTTGTGTCAAAAAAGGCTACTAAAAAAAGAAAATCAAGACAGGAGGTCAGTCTTGATTTTCTTTTTTTAGTAGCCTTTTTTTTTTTTTTTTCACGCGAATCTGGCGAGCCGCTCTTACCCACCTTTCATTGAAATCTGCCAACAACAAACAACTTTCTATCAGTTCTGATCTTCATCTTGATCCGATGCTCATAGAATCCAACCAGATCCTGATGAGAATAATATTCGTATCGTAAGATTCGCTCGATTCGCATCCTCCACCTCCTTGCCACAGTCACCAGCGTCAGAAACACCATCCGTTTCACGGGAACAACATATTATCGCAAGCGTGTGTGAGATCAATGGACACGAGATGTTCGGGATCGATACGATCCGCTAACTCGCTGACATGCCCAGGCCACTCTGAAACCCACGTCATTGAGAGATAGCGCGTTCCGGATCAATTGTTAGGTAAACGAAAACTCAGGGTTACTGAAGTAGTTCACCACCCAGGACCAGAAAGAGTGCAACTCGGTCGCCGACAAGACCCATGGGTAGGACGTGACCCCCTCTACTATTTCCCGATGCAATATCCTCCTAGAAAGGTTACTGGACGGAAGAGTAGCAAGGACAATCGACACTCGTGCAAGAATTCGAATTGTTTTCGGGGTCTACGACACAATTCAACCTTGGAACTTGAAGGAGTAATAGTAAGGTGAGGGAAGGAGGCACTAACACTCCTGGCCCAGAACCACACTCTAAAGTTTGAAAATACATTTCATATTGCAAAATAATTAAATTGAATATGTTCATTTATTAGAATAATTTTAGTTTTATTTGATTTTTGAACAATATTAGAATATTGGAATCTGAGTGAAAAAGAAACCGACTATTTATTTTAATGATCGTAATGTACGAAGCATGACTTAATTACATACAAGGCCACGACTATAGAGTACCCAGTAAGGTTCGAAATCACTACGAACTAGTAATTTTTTCATGTATCTCGTTGTTTGGATTTTCTTCACCACGCAAAGCTTTCAAAAGATTATTTTGCATTATTCCATATATTCTAAAGTCAGATTGGTCAAATCTATCAGTAATAGACTAAAGATGTTGTAACAAAATCGCATGCTTCAATGAACTTTGTTCTGTGCATTTCTTTTGCGGGGGTGCGGGGAATTTCTGCTATGCGCTTGCACATAGCCAAAGAAATCAGTGAGACGTTTTGAATGCTTCCGTTTTCTTAGAAATTCCGCATCATTGATGTCAAGTTCTCTCTTTTTAGAAACGTATTCCCAAAACAAATTGAATTTTTCGCTGCAAACTTTGTATCCCGACTTTGGCTAAGTGATGGGCTTTAGCCGCTGGAACTCAAGAGACTGAGTTGTCTGACTAATATTATCTGTCTGCATTGATATTTTCTCGCCAAGTAGACCACCAAAAAGAAATGAAAACATTCTCATATTCGACTGTTCACCAATGAGTCTACCTTTTCATCTCGGTGTCTTTTGCGATCATAAGAGATTTGCTCCCATAACGCCATCAACTCATTGTGATTGGAAACGATCGAAGAGAGAGTGATTCCATGCACTGTCCATCTTGTTGGGCAAAATGAGTGGACTCTCTTTTCTTCATTTCCACTTTCAAGTTTCAATTTTCTCAAGTACGTTTCTCTTTGCGGAGAATTTTTTCACCCACTTACAAAGCTCATTTCATTTACATGTTTTTTAAAGATAAATTATTAAAAGAACTAATTTTCATTAAAAAAAATAATTTCCCGGTGACATGTTTAACATTTCACGGGTGCTTTAATTTGGAAATTAAAAATCGAAAAAAATAAAATAGAATATCGTTATCCTTCAAGAGTTATGATTTTTGGATAATTTTTGTTGCGTTTATGAAAATAAAAAAGTCACATTTTTAATTTTATTTTTATATAGTTTTTTAAATATTTTTAGATGTGTTTCATATAATGAATTTAAACATTAAAATTCTTGTTTTATTATTTCTCTTTCGATTGCCATTAAACATTTTCACATTATTTTATAAATAAATATACTAAAAAAATATTTTAAAAATGGTAGTGTTAAAGAGATGCGACGTGACTTATTTTCAAGAAAATGAAGCTGTGTATTACTTCAAAGAAAACAAGAAAATTAAAAAAAAATACTTATTTACTTACGAATCCTTATTATTGGTCATAGCGGGACCCAATTGTATTTTCGATTGCTTCTTTTTTAATTTCTCTTTGTCATTTTTGCTAATTTCGGCTATTTCAACTGCTAACATGAGTGGATATTCTGTAGGATATTGCTGAATTAGGTTGAATAGATTATCGGAAATCTTTGGAAATAAAACCGAACAGACGGAAGTCACGTGTATAAACAAATAAATATATTTATTTATTTTGAAATATAGGTGGCAACGCCTTTGTATTTTGGGGTAACAAAAATTAGTTTGAGACTCAACCCGAGTCTCAAACTAATTTTTGTTACCCCAAAATAGTAGTAGTAGTTAGTAGTTGTCAAAATGATCAATTTCCGAAGTGAGATTTTATGAAAATGTGTGAAGACGATGACAGCTTAACGCGACACGCTTGGCCGGTGACGTAGGGTTCTTGATCCTTACTCCCAGATTTGACTTAACTTCCCACTGAGTCAGGTTGTGACACAAGGTCGAATCTCGAGTGTTTCCACTCGGGCTGCTAGTCTAAGGTTGTCTAAGCTGGTTTTAGCTGGTCAGAGTTTGTCTAAGCTGGTCAGAGTTTGTCTTAGTTAGTCATACCACCGCTACGCAACAAATGTTATGCAACCCTGGAGTGGGGAGTCGTAAGGGAGGACAGAAGGCCCCCGGAACGGAACAGATACTACATCTGCAGCATCCATACCGACGAGAAAAACTCCCTCCTTCTAATCCTAATCCCCCTCCTCCTCCTCCTCTTCCTCCTCTTCCTCCTCTTCCTCCTCCTCCTCTTCTTCCTCCTCCTCCTCCTCTGTCTTGAGTCCTTCCTGTTTCGTCCCTCTCGCTATCAGATGAGGCTCCAAAGATATGAAAATCTCTCTTTGTTAAATTGTTTGACTGACCGAAATTCTTTTTCGCGCTCCTTACTTATTTTATTTTATACAGCGGAAGTTATGAGTGTATGCGCCAATTGCCGCTTGACCGTCAATATCCGGTTTTTTTCCGATGGGGTTAGTCTTTTAGTCTTCTCCCTCATTTTATTTGAGAGAGAAATATATAGATAGAAAGAGAGTGAAAGATAGAAAAAGTGAGAGGGATTTTAAGGGAAAGCAAATGCTTTGTTTTAATTTGAATTCTATATTTGAGTTATATTCTTCTTTGCTTTGATAGTTTTTTTTTCGTTTTTGTATTTCTTTATTGTATTTTTTTTACAATTGGTAAGGGGGGGGGGCAAGACACCGCCACCCTGCTCCCGGCTTCTACGGCCCTGCACCATTATTGTCTTGTGACAAACTAAACTAAACCTTAAAAAATATCTCGATCTATAGTTAATAAGCTGGGCTATAGTCGACAGAGGCTGACTTGAAGCCGAGAAGAAAAACAAACAAAAAGTTTGCTAATTGGATGTCATCGAATACTGATGTAATATAAATTAATGAAAATATCGCTCAGAAGTCTGTAAATTAACAATTGATTTCAACTCTTATTTAGGGATCAACAGTAGATCTCTAGTTATCACTCTCGTCATGCAAAGCATTGCCAAAATCTCACTGGGGGGTTAATTAGTATGACCTTGTACCAGATTAATCTAAGGGTTGTAAATAACTACATATAAACGTCTGATTTTAAGCAAACTTTAAAAATACACCTTCTGGAATGGAAGTTCAGCTCGTTATCATTACACTACAGTGGATCAATTAGCAATTGGTCATTTTTCTTGTATATATAAAATAATAGCAGCATGACCCGGCGTTGCCCGTGCTTGATTCAAAAATCGTACGACTCATACAGTAATCGCTATCACTTGACTTAAAATATTTTTGCCCTTCCTTGCCTTTAAAGGAGTGCCCTTTGCTGTGCTGATGTTGCTACATGCCTTACTTCTTGCCTATCTCACACTGCGAATTTTTTCTAAGCTCTATACTAAACATTAAATCTGTTACGAAAAAAGAACTAAACAAAATGAACACAAAACGATCAGCTTTAAAAAAGGACTCGTAACTGGAAAAACCGAATGAAAAAAGAATGTTAACAACAAATACTTTTTCACACCCAACCCAGTTCTGCGGAATCAGAATCAACGTTGAGTTTAAGCAAGCGACGAATGCATTTTTTTTTTGCATGCTAGCATGCTAGTTAATATTCGTGTCAGTTAGCTGTTGGCTCTCACGCTAGCCAATAGAATCTTCCTGCCTATTTGTGACAGCCAGCTATAAGCTCTCACTCTGGCCAGTACAAAATGGCCGTAAACTACATGAAAACTGCCGTAGAAGCATGAAAAAAAATCGATTATTTCCACTATTCATTGGAGTTGGGAAATGCAAAGTCAGTCCTGACCTTCCCGCTAACTTGAAGCATGTGCATGTAAATTTTGGTGTAAATCTATCGAAAATTGCGACCGTGCATTCGTCACACACACACACACACACACACACACACACACACACACATCCTGCTTTTTATAGATAGAGATATTCAAATTTTAGCGTTCATGTTTTATGACAAGCACTGATTCAACGTTTTACTGCATGGAAGATATAGTGCATCAAAACTCGTTCAATGTCATGAGTAATATAACAGAGTAGTAACTGGCTCAAAGTTTTACTGCATCAGGGATATAACAAGCTGGTAACCCTGGTTCAACATTTCATTTTATTAGGGATATAACAGTGGGTTAATCATAGTTCAACCTTTCACTGCCTTAGGGGTATAATAATGTCGTTACACTGGTTCAACGTTTCATTGTATTAGGCATATAACAGGGTAGTAACCCTGGTGCAACATCTTACTGTATTAAGGATATAACAATGTGCTAAGGCTGGTTCACCGAATTACTGCATTAGGATGTGTTTTGACCAATTAAAAAGAAATAACATAAACCAGATATATCATATATTAAACAGTAAGTACAACAGAAGAGTATTACATGAATAGTGAGTGTGTGTCGGTTGACCCAGCGTTCAATCTATTCGACTGTTATATTTCCAGTCTACTCACGAGGCAAGATGTGGCACAAGGCCGAGTTTAATGTGGTGCAATCCGAGCCCGTAGACTCGGCCAAAAATTCCCCATAGACCGCGTATAAAACGAGGTCGAGTAGCTGTTTCCCGAGACGAGACTCTGCCCTTCGACATAGCCTCGTCTGGGGATCCTCTCCGCCCGGAGGCTTAGAGTTTGACCAGCACAGTGCGAGCAGATCTGTTCGACTGTTATATTTAACAGCCCCTCACCACGAGGGATTTATGTGGCACAAGGCCGAGTTTGCTGTGGGTTTTCCGAGCCCGTAGGCTCGGCCAAAAATATTCCCTTAGAATCCGCATAAACGGATTCAGGGCCTGTCTACCTCCCCGGACGAAACTTTGCCCTTCGGCAAAGCCTCGTCCGGGTTCCTCTCTGTCGAGGCAGAGAGTTCGACATTTGAACAATCTGGTCGATTGTTCCCCCAAGGCCTTCTCTCCTACTAATCTTATAATAGGTGGAAGAGTCCAATAGAGACATCTTAAAGGGAGGATACCACAACAGGATGGTAACTCAAGTTCAAAGTTTCACTGCATTTTGGATATAACAGAATGGTAACCCAGTTCACCATATTACTGCATTGTGGATATAACGATGGTAACCCTGGTTTAAAGTATGATTGCATTAGGAATATAACAGACTGGTAACCCTGGTTCAACGTTTTACTGCATTAAGTATATAAAAGTGTCGTGGTAAGCATGGTTTGAGGTTTTAGTGCATTTAAGATATAACAGATTGGTAGCCCTGGTTCAACGTTTTGCTGCATAAGGGATATAACAGGATGGTTACCCTGTTTTAACGTTTCACTGCATTTGAGATATAACACACTTGTAACCCTACTCAACGTTTTACTGCCTTAAAGATATAGCAGAGTTGTAATCATGATTCAATGTTTTAGTTCATTTGAGATATGACGGAGTGGTAAATAATATCATAATCAACATGTTGACGTCTCATACTACTTCAAATAAAAGTTTAGAAAGAATAACCCACCAGTAGTGGAAAAAGCGAAAACAATGACTGGATTTGAGAAAACTATTTTCCAGAAAAAAATTGCTTTAAGATAAGGATTTTATGAATTTCAGTCGATAGTAGTACTGGTTGCTCGGTCAATAAAATTTTGAATGTTTCCTCATAAGGAAACAGCAAATATTACCATTACCATTGCCATCGTCTCTGCTTCCTCAAGACTCTTCTCAATGACGTTTATACTTAGAAACAGAAAAAAATCGAAAGGTACATAATTGTTAAATATAGTTTAGCAGACTATAAATTTTAGGGGAAGTGTATCTCGGCTCCGACTTCCAGAGGTTGACAGCCGAGGTCAGATGTGAGTCATAATAGGGAAGTCGATTTTGATTGGATGAGCTAGCGTGGGAAAGAAATTTGTTTCTTACGCGTCAAACGATGTAGACGTTTTCCCTTTCGTGTACGAAATGGCTCCCCATTGAGGGAGAGAGGCGAACCCTACTGGATAGTTAGATAATGTACATGTCGACATGAGTAATAAAAATAGATTAAGTTAAAATTTTCCGTGTTTGAAGTCTTTCATTGCTGAACCAAAAAGATTAGCGTAGATTTTCCTACATACAAAGCCGTGGTGGAGTAAGTCTTGTCTCAACTCTCCTTGTTCACTGTATTTTAAAATTACTGCTATCACTCGAAGTCACTCAGCAGTCACACACATGTTCATTAGCGTGTCCTTGACACACACATTGGCGTACATATTACCCTCGAACTTTGCAGACTCACTTGCAACAATTCATTTTCATGGCCACAACAAAGACAATTGGATTCTAATATGTAAATACCTGTATCTACTTTATAAATGTTATTGGTATTCTTCCTTTTTAGTGAAAATCCTTTCTGGGTCTTGTTTATAATTTTGTATTGGAATTTGTGAACATGACACTCGGATTTTATTTTTCGACCTAAAATCAAGGTAGATCGAGACCCACAAGCGAAATGATAAAGGGGGGGAAATAATGACACGAAACATAGGAATGAGAAAATCAAAGAAAATCAAAAGGAAAACTCCAAAAGTACGAAAAGAAAAAAAAGAAAGAGAAAAAATAAAAAAAAAATTAAAAAAGAAAAAAGAAAATATATATAAAAATAGATTATATTATTTCCTAGTTTTCCATAGTAAAATATATAAATATGAAATAAAATCGTTTTATAAAATGTGTTTTCTTTCGATTTTCATTGTAAAATCTATGAATATGAAATAAAAGATAGATTTATTAAATAATATTTGGTTATCAAAGATAGTTTAAAAAATTTGATTAAAAAGTAAACTGCTGATGATTTCCGTGTAAATTCGATAACGTCTGCTTTCTTACAATTTTTATCATTTGAAAAAATCGTTTGCAGATTAATTTTTATTAGTTTTTCTAAGATAACTATCTTTTCTAACTAAATATTTAAAAAAATAAATCTTCCTTTTATTTTATTTAATAATCGTATAGTTTACCATGAACATCTAAGAAATAATAAAATCGATTTCTAATACTTAATCATATCAGAAGAAATAGATAAACAAGAAAGATCGTGAAAAAAATACAAAAATATCTAAGGAAAGAAATGATATCAGAAGAAAGAAAGAAAGAAAGAAAGAAAGAAAGAAAGAAAGAAAGAAAAAGATTGTAATAATGATATCTTACAGGAAAGAGAATAAAAAGAAAGATCTAGGGAAAAAGAAACCACTCTCTAAGGAAATAAATGATATTAGAATAAAGAAAGAATTAAATTAATAAAAAAAGAAATAAAGAAAAATGAAGATAAAGAAATGTTACAAGAAAGAAAAAGCGGGAAAAGATGAATCGCGGGAAAAGATAAATCGCGGGAAAAAGACAAGAATATCAAAAGAAAGATATGTGAAAGAAAGAGAGGAAAAGAAAGAACGAGGGAAAGAAAGAGAAAGATATCAAAGGAAATAATTAATTTAAAAAAATGGAAAGAAAGAAACAAAAATATATGAAGAGAAAAATATCAGAAGAAAGAAAAATGAATGAAAAACTGTGTATGTAAAAAAAATGGTAACCCGAAAACTTCTATACGTTTAGTCCTATCCAGGTTTTAATGTCAATATTTAGGCGCGAATTCTCCAAGACCAATAACGGACGCTGAAAAAAAACAAAAAAAAAAACGCCAGTTGCTTGTAGCCGAGAGAGGATTTTAGTGATGAGAGTTTAATGATTGTCTTGCTTGCCTATTTCAATCGTCGCGTGTTGTATTCTAGTGTCTCTTTCCTTCTCGCCTCAGTGTAGTGTGTGGAGAAATTGCAAGTTTATTGGGTGACAGAACTGGTGTCTCTCGGGGAATGAATTATCGAACGGAGCGACTCACTTGTCACAGAAGCATTAACGTGACAACCAGTACATACACGAGAGGGCGTTTCCAAAGAACGATTTTGATCGAAATCTTTACAATCAAGTGTATTAAATAAATGTATTGTAGGCACGAATATGTGAAACGTTTTCTGGCGGAAAAAAAAGAGAATTCGGTATGTCGAGTTCAGTTCTGGTTTGGTTCTATTCATTTTACACTAATGCCCTCGGAAAAGGCATCACCCGCGGTGATAAAGAAATTGCACAAACAATAGGCCGCCCTAGGTGTAGTTTCGCACAAAACTGCAAGTGGCTACAAAGCTAAAACATTAACCTAAGAACTCGAGTCAAGTTCATAGATAGACTAGTCAGATTGAGACTTGTATAGAGATGTTATGCAAACGCGTTCAGATAATATTACCATTATCTTGGCCGATGCCAAAGCCTACAGAGTGCGATGGATGAATTGACGTCTAAAATACGCAAAAATGAAAATAACATTGACATCTCATTTTAACGGATATATCTACCTAAATTACACAAAATATCATGAAGTTCTAAAGAGTAAATTTATTCAATGAAATCGCCATTTTAGTGTTACAAGGAGTTTTGTTAGTTTCTTAATCCTTACACTGTTTGAACTTGTGAAGCTTAGTAAATATTGATTTTGATAGAGATTGTATTCATTCGCCTCCACCACCACACACACACACGAGATGCAATGTCAGGTTTAATGCGGAAATTCATATATGTATTTGCTTTTGTTGCAGGCTTCAGTACTTACCCAACACCCAACCATTTAATAATTTAATATATATATATATATATATATATCAGATACGTAGATCAACACAGCTTGTCCAACCCACTCAAGAAACAAACAATCCGGATGCTAAGCTCTGACTGGTATCGTATAAAATCCATAAAATAAATAAAATACGATAAGAAGACGGACATAAGAACATAATTTAATTTTTGTTTGTTTTTTCCGTATATTTTTCTTCATATATATATATATATATATATATATATATATATACGTTTTACCAGATTGTGAACGGATAATTTCGAGGAGGATACAAATCCAGGGAGAGCTCAATGTAGCCTACAGAGCATTATAATGACAATAAGAAGACGGATACTTTAATTATCCATTTCGTTTATAATTTTTATTTCGAGAACACCGAGATGTTCATCTCATCAGAACGAAAACGTGCTACGCGAATGGAAAAAGTACACCGGTCTGACACTTTAGTGGGGAGGGTAAGCGAGGGGTGTTGGGTAAAGATGGGGCTGAGAGATTAGTGGTTAGTAGTAGTCGCTTTCCTCGACGAAGAATTTACTCTACACGTTTTAGATTTTAATATTGGCTTGTATGTTACTTTGGCCGATACCGTTTGTTGCTTTTTTAATGCAGGATGAATCAGTTCGATTCAAATTAATTTAATTAAATGGATCTTAATCTAAATAAAATTCAGTATTTATGTTGTAAAACTTGAGAAATTGTTTTTTTTTTTTTTTTTTTTTTTTTTTTGCCTAAGTCTGATAGTGGAGACATTTATAGAAGGAGCTATGTAAATGGGTTTATAAGGTGTGTTGATTGTTATGGAGTAGTCACGAGTACAACAAATAATTAGAAATCACAATAATATTGTCAGATACAATAGATGGATACAGCAAATAACTTTAGAGAATTACGAGGCGAATAGACATTCAAAAACGAATACCAGACTTAAGGAAAAAGCTATGGATTATGGAAATGCTATGTGTTAGTTTAGAAACATGGGTAAGGTGTACATCGGCAAGACATTCTTAGGTCCCCCATGTGTGTAGAAGTTCGCAAAATACTTACTAGCACTTACGCACTTACGCACATACAGCTACGTGTCCAAATCTATATATCGACATATGAATGTACTCCCATATGTGCTACTATATCAACGAACCACCACTTCGTGTGTCATCCTCCCAAAATCTATGCGGTAAACGTTTTAGGGGATTTTAAGTTTGTCTTTATGCCTACACTTGAAGATAAGCTCGTTTCGTTAGTTTAATAATTGGTTAGCACTTGTGTGCTTGATTATTGCGATGTTTTCCTGTATACGCAGATTGCATCTGTCCCGGAAGTTGTTGGGGATTCTGGACTGATAGATGATTTCCCATTTGATTGTTGGGGTGAGGTTTTTATCCTTAATTTTCCAATACTGTTTGGATAGAGCGGTTTGGTTTCTCTGGTTAATATTTGAGAAGGAATGTCGGTGGGTGTATAGCTTTTGTTTCCAATTTCCATTGGATATTCCTACATATGTCTTTATGTCCTTGGTGTTCTCCCTCGGGAAAATGGTAGCCTGGTATACTACATTTTCTGAATTACAGGTGCCTTAAACTGGGCAAATGGTTCCGCTTTTTTTTGCCATCTTGGGATGCTTTTAATATTTGGCTGTTGTGTGTGCCAATAATGTCCTGCATGTTTCTGGTCCAGGAGTAGCTAATTTTTCTGTTAAAGATTTCCCGTAAAGGTTTTTTTTTTTTTTTTGGTAAAAGTGCTTGTCGACTAAATTTAAGAAATATCTACCTATATTTAGATTGGACCGTTTACAGAAAGAGGAGCTGAACCAGATTACCTTTCTTGTTCTGTTTTTGGTTTTCTTTTGTTTAAAATTTTCTGGTGGTTCATGGTGTTAGACATTTTCGTGACGGTCGTCTTCGAGTATAGAATCCAGAGGTTGGCAGTGAATATTTCGGAGACAGTAGGAAAGCGTAGTTCAGGTTCGCAGTGGATATCTTAGCAGAGCGTAGTTCTTCCTTCTATCCTCTTCGCCTGTCAAGTTAGCACTGGACCTTCCGGTAGGTTAAACAAAGATGGCCGCCTTTATACACGACGAATACAATGTTCTGCGGCTTCTGATTGGTTAAGCTTCTATTGGTAGACTATAAAGGAAGTTGAGTCATTTGGATTGTCTCACTAGTTATATATAATATACACAAAAAGCCGTAACACATGATACACTAGTTTTTGCTTGAAGTAGCTCCTATTAAGGGCCTCATCACAAGACGATTTGCTTTCATTAAATATTTTTTTTCTGTTTGACAATAATTTATTTATTCTAGTATTTATAGTTTGGGGAACTTGTTTAATTATGGAGTTAGGGTGGTTTAATGTAGATCGGAGTCTGGTTTGTTTTATGGAATGGTTGATAGATGCTGTTCGAGAGGTTAAAGGTAATATCTAAGAAATTGACTATCTTGAGTTTAGACGAGATATCAATTTCAAAACCTAAAGACTGGAAGGCTCTTATTATTATTATTATTATTATTATTATTTTATATTCTAGAGGTTAGGTGGCCGTTGCTATTGGGGTTGTAGATTACGCTGTCGTCCCTGTAAAGGCCAACTTGTTTAGGGTCGATAATTCTACTAAGAGTGTCCAGTAAGATGCGTACTAGGTCTGCAATTTGAGCTGAGTCAGGTACTCCCATGGGAACGTCGAAATTCTCATTTTGTCTTTTAACCCAAGTAGAACTGCTGTACATCAATATAGATTGTTTAGCGGCTAGGATTACTGCGGATTCCTCATCAGTGATGCCAATATGTCTTTCTTCTTTTTTTTTTTGCAAATTCTAAACTTTTAAGTAGTATATATATATATATATATATATATATATATATATATATATATATTAGGTTGGTGCAAAAATAATGTCGTTTTCTCACATAGTAACATATGACATTATTTTTGAACCAACCTAATATATATAAAGGCTCAAACACTAATATTCCATGGTTATAATTTATTATATTGGAATCGTAATCACAATCCAATTCATCAGACCTACAAATTCTTGCTTCTTGCTCTGTCCTGGACATTGAGCTCTACCTGGATTCTATCCTCTTGGAAATTTATACATATATATATATATATATATATATATATATATATATATATGCGGTACGTATTGGAAAGTGCTCAATATCAGTGATAGAGCTAACATATTCAGTTGCATGGATATGAGTTTGCAATCCTCAGTTTGCTGCTTTTGCAATAATCAAAGTCTTGTTTGTCTAATGTTCACAAAAAGCGTGAAACCCTGGGTCACAAACTCATATCCATACAACTGAATATATATATATATATATATATATATATATATATATATATATATATATATATATATATATTGAACAATTAAAAAATTAAAAAATTAAAATCTTTAGACACACTGGGTTGTAGATTAATATTCTTTCGTTTTTTTATTATTATTCCATTTAGATTCCTCGACTAGTTTTGGCCGAAATGGCCATCATCGGGAGGAGAAATATTTCTGCTTGCTGCTAGCACTAAACTACAGAAATGAGTCTTTTGCTGGAGAAAATGAACTTTTGTCTGTAGTTTTTATTTGTTTTTTTATTTTTTTTATCTTTTTAACATGAATCTTTTAACATTCCTTGTGTTGGTCAAACAGTCTCTATTTAAGTTGTTATTTGAGATAAGAGCTGGATAGATACATGTTGCTCTGAATTCTCTGGTCAGTTTGAGAGTTTTATTGGACCTGGTGAGGGGATGTGTCCCTGTTTAGTGTTTGTGTGTGTGTTATTTGGTTCTTAGGGAGTGAGTGAGTATGATATGTGTAAGTGTGTGTATTGCTGTGGGTGTGTGCTATCATTTGGCTCATTAGGGAGTGAGTGAGTATGGTGTGTGTAAGTGTGTATATTCGTGTGGGTGTGTGTATAAGTGTGAGGCCTCCACACCTCTGTAAGCATGTCTGTCTGGTGTGGGTGAGAAATGTTGGTAGGTTTTGATTTGTTGAGTTATATATTGATACTATCTATATATTGTTAAATTTATGGTTAACCCGGCTGGATATTTTGTTTTTAGACATTGTATCCACTTATTTCCATGGGACTCTAAAATCTTTCTAATGTTATCTGCTCTGAACTTATATATATATATATATATATATATATATATATATATATATATATATATATATATAGTACAGGTAATCGATCTGTTGATATATAATCCGGGTGGATTCTGGTAATAATAATTATTAAAACTGATCGACAGAGAGCTTTAGAAAATATATAAATAAGTGCTCCGAAGACAAGTACTTAGTGGCTGACGAAAGCCATTAGGAAGCCGTTTTAAATAGTCTATTCCGATGTTGAGGTAATTTTTGTTTTTTTTCTTTCTCTCTCTCTCTCTATATATATATATATATATATATATCTATATATATATATATATATATATATATATATATATATAGATAGATAGATAGATAGATAGATTGTATTTCAGTCTCTTATAAAATCGCAACTTAACCACCATCACCGTTTTTTCTGCACAAAGACACCAACATTTGATTGGAGATGAGGTCACATTAAACCTTCTATTTTAGAATAGGTGTATTATTAGGCTATTGCAAAAATAATGTCGTTTTCTCACATATGTTACTATGAGAGAAAACGACATTATTTTTGCACCAACCTAATATAATCAGTATTCTAGCATTTCTATCTCCTCAATAGGGTGGGGTTACTTTTGAGTCAATTATTGCACCATTGTACATCCGTAGCGTATTACTTCCAGTTAACAATAATAAATCAATAATTCCGTATCCTGACATGTTCATTACCCAAATTTCTATTTGTAATCTTTCATTGTATAATGTTCGATCTATATGATTAATCTAATGTTTAACGACCACCCACCCGGAAACCCAAACGATAAACGCAAGCTAAAGACTCGCTTCTCGGTCCAACCTTCTTCCTACTCTGCATATATGATCTGCCTAAGAGTATACGCCGATCATTAGTGAATATCTCCACTGGCGATACAGCGTTATATGAGTGCACCTCCAAAACGTGATGGCCAGAGATTTGCAGCTGATTTCTCATCTGACTTAACTTTAAAAGCTCAATGGGGGAACACATGGCTGGTTACATTCATTACCTCGAAAACCAGACTGGTGGCGTTCTATCATCACTAAGCGAGACTTTAAATCTACACATATTGAGATGAACGGGTATTCTCTCAGTAAGGCACCGTGCCCTGTACCTATTGAAGCAAACTCAACCCAGACCTCGTGGAACATGTTAAAGAGACGCGAAAAATGGTTGGTGATCTGTACCGATCCAGTAAGTACCTGACTTCTCCTGATCTAGCTCGTGTAATCTACATTTACACGAACCAGATCAGGCCCAAAATGGAGAACTACTGCCATATATGAGCAGATGCTGCCCAGTCTTCTTCAAGAGGGTTACTTCCACGACCAGTAAAATCTTAACCTATTCAAGTCTTGGGTTATTTTCCCCACATATCGCCATAAACCAAGCCTGTAACCGGCTACCTCGAGTGGCTCTTGGGCCTTGTACAGAGTGAACATTGTAAAAAAATCTTTTTTACTAGAAACTCACTCAAATACAAGCCTTGAGTTCACTCAAGGTAGAGGGTTAATGAATGAGGTTGCACAGACATAAGAAGAGGGAATAAGTGTAGATTATGAGGATATGTATGATAGATAACGGTTGAACCTAGATTTGAAGAGGTTAAGATCCCTGTTGAATACGGAACAATCTTGCAATGCTTCTGAAAGTTTTATGTTGGTTGGGGAATATGTTAAGTTGGGGCAAACTTATTGCGACGTTGCGATCAACTATTTTCCTGGACCTAGACTGACCGCTCACCTCAAACGTTGTCACAACGTTATACTAACGTTGCGAAGTGCTGTAACTAGAAAAAAAAACTGCACTTTTAAAATAAGGCCAGAATAATTTTTCTTCCCTTAACTCAATATGTATAGAAAGTATTGTTTCTTTCTTCCTATTTTTTAAAAATTGAGAATCCCTAATTTAGATGTTAAATGTACGTTCCTGGAATGTATTATCAATTTTCTGCTAATGCAACCTTACAAGGGTAGATATTTGCAACGCCTAGCCATAGTCCGCCTGTGCCACGGCCGACCATCGCGACCATTAACGTCGGAGCGCGCTGTGGCTATTCAGCCCGTAGCATCGGCTTGACTTTGTTTTCTAACGTTGTACTTTCTTACGCAGACAGTACGCATCGGTCGGTCTACCGCAGCGTGTCGCCTGGCTGGCCGAAAAACAACCCCGCGTCGGTCGTTGCCTAGCGGACATGATGTAAGGCGTATACTAAAAGAAATGTTTTTGCAACCTCTATGTAACGTTGTAGAAACGCTATAATAACATCATTTTGCTAGGTGGTCTTGTCAGTCAATCAAATTAAAAGCCATGCGTAATACTCTTCGGTGATCATGTCCCTTTCGATTCCTGACTGACTAGACAGAATTTTTTCCCGCGGTAGACTACCGTTTCTTTCCTCGGTAGACTAGTTGCCAACCAAGTCTGTCCTGCCATTCTACCTATAGTTGGGTTTGGATAAAAGAGACGGGTTCATACCTTTCCCAAGAGTGTTTGCGCGTAGGAGTAGATAGTTCGTCTATCGTCGGGTTAATACTCCTCCGCAGTTTTTGAACAAGAGTAAATGTTTATCCCTTGTTTCCTGTTTAGGATTGGGTTTCCGGTTCCTTCTAAGGTCTACTTCCGCACTATACTTCTAACGTCTAATGATTACGTGTAGAGGTATATCCCTTGTTTCCTGTTTAGGATTGGGTTTCCGTTTCCTTCTAAGGTCTACTTCCGCACTATACTTCTAACGTCTAATGATTACGTGTAGAGGTCTATCCCTTGTTTCCTGTTTAGGATTGGGTTTCCGGTTCTTTCTAGGGTCTACTTCCACACTATACTTCTAATAGCTCCGCTTGAACTGTGAAATGTTATTACTATTTTCTGTGTCGTGCCAAAAGGTTTTTCATGTCAGAGTCCGTCTTACACATCTACAAATCTACCATTCGTCCATGCATTGAGTACTGTTGCCATATCTGGTCTGGTGCCCCTGTTGTTCATATCGAGGTTCTCGACAAAATCCAAAGAAGCATCTGCAATGTAAATGGTCCTGACCTGTCATCTCGACTTCAGCCACTCTCTCTCTCTCATCGACGTGATGTGGCTTCCCTCTGTCTTTTCTACGAATATTTTCACGGCAACTGATCTGATGAGCTATCTTCCCTGATCCCCCGACTACATGAAATTAAGCGTGATACTAGATGGGAATTTAGGTCTCACCCTTTTACTGTTGAAACAGTTAAATGCAACCGCCACTTCTACTCCAGTTGTTGCTTTTCTTGCGCTTCCCGACAGTGGAACTCCCTTCCTCTTACTTGCTTCCTTGATAACTACAATCTTCAAACATTTAAATGCAACGTCAGTCGCCATCTCCTTTTGCTTTGATCCCTATTCGTCTTTTATTCTTTCCTCAATCCCCTCTATACACAGTCTTTGCTCGGCGTGTTAGTGGAACTCCCGACTTGCTTGGGGGGAATTGCTTAAAAAAGATACAAAATCTTGACCTCTTCAAGTCGAGTTAGCCATTCTCTTTCCTGTTTAGCAAAACGAACCTCACTTCTTGCTATTTCTTACGTTCATACAACACCACATAGTAACCCTCTACCTTAAGTGGCTCTTGGGCTTTGTAATGGGCGAACATTAATAATTAAAAAAACGTCAATGTAAAGAACATGACTGGAATTCAAACCCGGCCCTCCAATTTCACTTTCCGAGCCGTTATCCATTACACCACATCACCCATCCGACTAGGATTGTAATGATCGGGAAAGCATCCTCTCGGGAGTCTGTTCTATAAAGTAGCGTTTCTTGAGGAGAATCTGTCTGACTGGAATTTATTTTTTTTTTACCAATGGAATACTAAGAGAATGCGGACGAGTCGATACTTTTTATGTAGCATGGCAGAGGTTATTTATACAAAAGGTACTGCTAGATTTTAAAAGCTTACAGAGGATATATATTTATATAGCGGACAGTGTGTGCGGTGGATAGGCCGTGAAAGCATCAACTACTATATGCCTATACTTGATACACCTATAAATTTAATGTACATTTCAGTGGGTACTGTCTTGAATAAAATTAAGCTCACAACACGTGAATCAATTAAACAAAGAATTGTTTTGAATCACGCTCATCCAAAACCTGACTCGCTATATGTGCCTCTGCCTCTATTGTTTATCTCCCCCCCCTCTCCCCATATATAGTATGTCTCTCTCTCTCTCTCTCTTGAGCACTCTTTTAAGAATAGTAATTGTTGGTTATTGGAATTCATTCCGTATACGCCAATTATATACTTGGGTACATACATACACACACAAATACACACACACACACAAACACACACACACATGTATATATATATATATATATATATATATATATATATATATATTAGGTTGGTGCAAAAATAATGTCGTTTTCTCACATATGTTACTATGTGAGAAAACGACATTATTTTTGCACCAACCTAATATATATATATATATATATATATATATATATAGAGAGAGAGAGAGAGAAATAGATAGATATAGACAGACTGAAATAGATAGAGTGATAAATGTTTTCCAATATGTATCTCTTTTCGCTCTCTCACCCCCGTTCTCTTTATACCTTTCTCTTTCTCCTTCCCTTTTCAGCCCTCTCTTTCTTTCTCTTTCTATATCTCTCTCTCTCTCTGTTTACCTCTCGAGCTTTCTCCTTTCTTCCATTTCTCTCTCTCTCTCTCTCTCTCGTATAACTCTCGTTTTCTCTTTCAACAGATCTCTTTCTGTCAATCTCTATTCTTCTGTCTATACAAAGTGTGCGATGGATAAATTGTCGTCTAAATTACGTAAAAATGAAAGTAGCACTGACATCACATTTTCAAAGATACATTTACCAATATTACACGAAAATATCTTTAAATATTATATTATTTTAAATTTATTCAATAGAATCGCCATTGGCTTCAGTCACGGCCTCTAGACAATTTCGGAATCTCCTGCAACTCTTCTGAACGGTCTTCTTGTTTAAGTTGGCGAATGCAGCCATAATCCTTGCCTCCAGTTCATCTTTGGTGTTATAAGGAATTTTGTTGGTTTCTCACTTAAATGCGCCACACTCATTATAATCAAGGGGGCTACAGACTGGGGAGTTAGATGGCCAGATTTAAGGAGTGATGTGGTCGCAGAAATTGTCTGACTGCCATGACTGGGTTCTCCTGCTTGTGTGACATGGTGCAGAGTCCTGTTGCTAGACACAGGGTTTTCCAGCGGCCACTCTCTTGACCCAGAGGAACACTAACTCCTCAAGGCACTTGATGTAGGCCTCCGTGTTGAGTCTGAGGCCCTGTAGGAAGATGAATTGAGATATAATGTCGCCATCCTCCCCCACCAAACACCTTCGCAATCACCATTTGACTCATCCAACTCTTTCCCAATCCTTTGCACTGTCCTCAAATTGACACAAAAAGCCTCTGAAATGTTTGTATTCGAGCTTCCGGCCCGAATGTCAGGTAGTACACCATACCAGTTCCAAATTTCTAGCGGAATGAATTGACACATGGAGTTCTTTTTCTCACAAATGGTGCCCAACTGACTCTACTATATTGTGAAGCTGACAAAATCAAAAACAAACAACGTACACAATTAAAAATATAAAATGGCGACACATTACCCATCGCACCCTGTATATACCTCCTTCGTCGTCTGTATATTTACCTTTCTCTCACTGTCTTTCTCCTCATCTTTCAGCCTCTATGCATAGATAGATAGATAGATAGATAGATAGATAGATAGATAGATATGAATAATCTGTGCTAGCTAGCTAGCTAGATAATGAATAATAACCTGCGATAGCTAACTAGCTAGCTAGATAACGAAGAGAACGGGATAGATAGATAGATAGATAGATAGATAGATAGATAGATATGAATAATCTGTTGTAGATAGATAGATAGATAGATAGATAGATAGATAGATAGATAGATAGATAGATAGATATGAATAATCTGTTGTAGATAGATAGGTAGATATGAATAATCTGTCGTAGATAGATAGATAGATATGAATAATCTGTTGTAGATAGATAGGTAGATATGAATAATCTGTTGTAGATAGATAGATAGATAGATAGATAGATAGATAGATATTAGGTTGGTGCAAAAATGATGTCGTTTTCTCACATAGTAACATATGTGCACCAAACTAATAGATAGATAGGTAGATATGAATAATCTGTTGTAGATAGATAGATATGAATAATCTGTTGTAGATAGATAGATAGATAGATATTAGGTTGGTGCAAAAATAATGACGTAATAATGTCGTTTTTTGACGTTAAAAAATACATCAAAAAACGACATTATTACGTCATTATTTTTGCACCAACCTAATAGATAGATAGATAGATAGATAGATAGATAGATAGATAGATAGATAGATAGATATTTCTAAGCTAAGGTACTTTATATTTCGTAAGTTTATATTATTTATATACGCATGTATATACTTACACATAAGTAACTTATACGTATGTATTTATCACACTCTTTTTGTCTATATGTCTCTTTTTCTTTCCACTTCTTTATATGTAGGCGTGTGTATTTTTATGCCCCACCCTTTTCTGTATCTCTCTCCACGTATATCTTTCTTTGTATCAATCTCACTGTATGTATCATTCTTTCTTTCTTTCTTCCCCACCCCTCCGGCGCACACAGAACAAGTATTTTTTGTTTTGTTTAGATTTTCTTGAAGCTTCAAAGATCTTAATAGATCTGCTCAGCTAATATTCTGTCTTCTTGTATTGAAAATTGTTCTCAACGTAATTACCTGGCAACAATTGATGTTTTTATTAATCTCAACATTTTCTAACACACTTCTTTTTACCGATTGTTTCTTACACGAACTGTATTTTGAAATAGGCAAGATTTTTTTCTTTTTCTTTTTTTCTTTTTTTTGGCTCATAAATTATTGTTTTCATGCAAAAGTTATTGTTTAAGCCAAGTCGTTGATGATTAAAATTTAGGCAAGTTTTACGAATAAAAATTGTAAGCTTTCCATTAATATTTACTAGCAAGAATACCCGACGTTGCTCGGGCCAACTATATTTCCCTCACAGTGTTACGCAATATTTGTTTGTTTTTTGTTGTTTTTTTTACGTATATACCATTAGGACAGGTGATATTAACAAAATTAATTAATCTTAATTAAAATAATTCGATAGGTTTATTTTTGTCGTTATTGATTTACTGTCTGAATTTGTCATATTTTTCAAAATATTTAAAGTCCCAACATTTCTTCTTCGTCCTGTATCCATTCAGGACGTGGACGATCATGACTCTCCACAACCTTCTATTCCGTACAGCTTTTGGTAATTTTGCCATACCTCCTACCACACCATTCTATTATTCCTCCACTCGTCAGGAAGGCGACCCCCCCACTGCCCCCATCTCGTCACTTTTGCCTTCGATGTGTCTGTTAAAGTTAAAGTTATCCTTTCTCATTATATATCAAATTCAGTTGAAATAACGGTTCTCCTACGATCACTGAAGTTAGGCAAAATCGAGCCTGGTCAGTAATTAGATGGGTGACCGCTTAGGAATACCAAATGGATTCTGTAAGCTTGGGTGTGCGGGTGGTGTGTTGGATAACGGCTCAGAATTGAAAATAGGGAGAATAGCTACAGTCAGAGTTGGGTTCTTTATATTCACTCTCGCACAATTGTATGAATCCCCGGGGAAAATGTATGAACGCCCTTCTTCTCCCCCCCACCCCTTTTTGGTTAATTAATAGGACTTTTATCAGTAAATCTTTATTATATCTAAAAATTCTTACAATCTAAAAATATTTACGTCAAAGTTCAGGGAACAGCGTGCACGAACCCAATATCGTACAGATTTTTGCCTCTGTATTTTAACTACTTCGAAGAACACAGTGAAAACTAAGTATTAGGATAAGTTATTTTTAATTTTGGATAGCATCTCACATACTTTCAGAGTGACATAGATCTTACGACTCTTTGTAACTATCAGTCTGCTTCTCTCTCTCTCTCTCTCTCTCTCTCTCTCTCTCTCTCTCTCTCACACACACACACACACACACATATATTTGCAGGGCCAGCTGCTCTTTTTTGAGTAACCTGCCTGCAAGTGTGGATAGCTGATCCTTTGTTACAGGCCCTAACCTTAATACTGCTCAGTTATATTTATGTTGAAGTAGTTTATGCTGAGCAGATATTAGTTACGGTTTCTGGAAGATAATGTACACCCTGGCGTGATCAGTAATTAAAGATGGCAAGTGCGCACAAGGTCATACTGACATGTAACTTATGCTAGCACAAAAATTGACTGCTTCCTAACAGTTTCTTCTATCCAATTTGAGTCAGCCAGTGTTAATGTTTATATATAGGATTAATGTGAGTAAAAGTTTGTCACTTCTCTGACTGGTGCTAGCTTCAGCATCCCGACTCCAGAGTTTCGTAGGTGGACATGTCTATTCACTTTTCACCAATTTATTGCTGATATTTTCTCGATTTTTTTCTTTTATATACATTTAACACTGGTGACAGTTTTTTTTTTCTGTATTTTCTGTGTTCGTGAGTGCGCGTGCGGCCATTCGGCCGTCTCTGCGGATGTAAGTTCGCTCGCGTGCGCCCTTCTGCGCGGATTTGCGTACGTGTAAGGCGTTGTGATTATGTCTTTTTTTTATTATTTTTTTGTTCACTTTACACTCGCTTATTTAGCCTTAGCACTAGTTTTCACTTTTTCTTTTTTTTTTTTTTTTTTTTCGACTGTTGCTGATTATGTTTGGGTTTGTTCCGATTCTAGACATATGACTGATTTCTATTGATGGGCATTCTAGATTTTTTGATAGGCAAGTTGTATTTCATTTTTACGGTTTTACATAAATAATTGATATTAATGATTAAATGATAAATATTAAACATACACACATATATTTATATGATATTAATGCTTAAATGGTAAATACTTATATATAGACATATGCACATATATACACACACATACACACATATACACACATGCATACATACACATATATTTATATATCTTCACTGTGTTATTATTTCGTTTTTTTAATTTGGTTTGATGGTATTATAAGCATTGAAGGTTAGATTTATAATTAAATTTATTTATTATCGTTAGAATTTATGAGCAGATGTCTTCATTGATATGCATATGTATACACACACGTGCACATCTATTCACGCACGCATATAGGTAACGTATGCGTACATATGAACATATAAACGTACGTAGATGGGCACAAGTACACTTACATTTGTGCTTTATTAATAATAAACTAGTGCATAAATGTCGAAGTTATTTACTTTTTAAATATTATATTACATATATATATATATATATATATATATATATATATATATATATATATATATATATATATATACATAGGTATATATATATATATATATATATAGGTATATATATATATATATAGGTATATATATATATATATATAGAGAGAGAGAGAGGTATATATATATATATATATATATATAGGTATATATATATATATATATAGGTATATATATATATGTATATATATATATATATATATATACATATATATATATAGGTATATATATGTATATATATATATATATAGGTATATATATATATATATATATATATATATATAGGTATATATATATACGTACATATTAGGTTGGTGCAAAAATAATGACATAATAATGGCGTTTTTTACGTTAAAAAATACGTCAAAAAACGACATTATTACGTCATTAGTTTTGCACCAACCGAATATATATATATATATATATATATATATATATAGGTATATATATATAGGTACATATATATATATATATATATATATATATATATATATATATATATACCTATATATATATATATATATATATATATATATATATATAGGTATATATATATATATAGGTATATATATAGATATATATATATGTATATATATATATGTATATATAGGTATATATATATATATATATAGGTATATATATATATATATATAGGTTTATATATATATATATATATAGGTTTATATATATATATATATATATATATATAGGTATATATATATATATATATATATATATATATATATATATATATATACTTCCGCACAAACACGCACGCACTGCACGCACGCTGCACACATGCACATATATGTAATTGTTAAACTGTGCATACGCAATTAAAAAAACAATTGTATGCTTATATCTTATGTTATCGCTTAACGTTTATTTAATATCTCATATTTATTTTTATTAAATGGTTTGTAGTTCATTCGATTTTGCCTTGGTGTTGTATATTTAGGTAATTATGGTCGGTTACGTTTCTTCATTTTTGTTGTTTCTGTGTACATATCCATATGTACATGTACACTCATGCGTATAGGTGTGTATGTTTAATATTTGTTCGTTTATTTGTTTATTAATAAATTAAGTTTATATTATATTTCTTTTATTTATTTATTTAAAGTTTGTATTATATTTTTTATTTCATTTATTTATTTATTCAAAGTTTATATTATATTTATTTTAAATATTTGTTTATTTTTCGTTATTGCGTAAATGGCAAAGTAAATATTTATTTATATACCTACATTTAACTATTAATTCGGTTTTCTTGTTTAATGTTTATTTTAGTTTTTAAAGCTAATTATTGCTAATTTTTCCTTGAGGTATAATTTACAATTTTTATTGTTAATGCTATATGGGGCTACTCTTTTTATAACTTCCTATTTGATTTTAGTCGGATATTGTTTTCTTTTTCATAGTTGTTATTGGTTTTGTTAATTATTTTTATTGTGCTTAGTTAGTATTTTGTCCATGTTATCCATGTAGCTGTAACTAATTTTGATTGTATTTTTGTTTATAATTTTTGATAATTTTTTTTTTTTTTGGGAAGTGTTTGTCAATTATTTTGAAGAATATTTTCCCTATTTTTGTTTTTATTGCATCGTTGGTGTGGAGAGGTTTGAACCAAATCATATTTCTTTTTCTGTTGTTTTTGTTTGAATTGTTTTCATTTTTGTATTCTAGTTTGAATATCCACTGTTTCTTAGGGCTGATTCATATGTTTTTTTTTTTAGTTTTTTTTTTTAATTTTCATTGAATATTTTTAGGCTACTAGAATTTGTTGAAATATTTTTTATTTATAGATATGGTTATTTGTTTAAATGCGTAATGGATGTTTAGAATTGTTGTTAATGCATGTTGCGTTGTTATTTAGTTTTCTGCATCGTTTGTAGGTTCCGTTGTTTAGGTTTGCATGTTATATTTACGAAATTTACTATTTTTTGATTTGATTTTATATCTATTGTAAATCTTAGGGTTTTGAAGGTTTTTATTATTTCTTGTTTTATTTTTTCTGTACTTCTGCCATTGCAGTTTCTTAGAATTAATAGGCCGTCGTCCCTGTATAGACCTATATCTTTTTAGTTAATAACATTTTAATTTATTGATTTATTGTATATGTCTATGCCTCTTCCTGATGTTAAGTATATTTCCTCTTTGTTTGAATTTTCTCCAAAAGCTCATGTGCGATCCATGGTATCCTTAGTATCCTTCTGTAGAACTATACCTCTGCTGCTTCTAGTCTCTTCTTCATCCTTGAGGAGATTGTCCAATATCCGCAACCGTGAAGGAGGACATATATCACGTCGCATTCCAGTACTCTCTTCTTTGTTACTAACGAAACCTTCCTGTCTTGTAATGAGAAAGGAGGGTTTGGAAAATCTGATACTCACAGGGCAGATAGAGGGAAAGAGGGACAAGGGAAAGCAATGTGTGACATACTTAACGGGCTTAAGCAAGTGGATGGCACAACAGGGTCTAGTAAAAATAATAAGAAAAAACTTATTGAGAGCTGTAAAGGACAGGAGGAGGTGGAGAGCTATGATCACCTACGCCCTGAAAGAACACAGCACATAAAAAAGAAGATATGCTTATGACTACTCATACAACTACCCATTGTTATGACAAAGTTCTTATTGGTATTATTATCATTATTATTATTATTTTAGCCCTTTATTGTCCATAGTTTTTATTGTGGCATAATATTGACTTTCGGCAGTGTTTATATATATTTATGCCCTCATTGGGGATATTAATGTATTGTTTTTCTAAGTTTAATACCTTGTTTACTGTATGTTCATTAATAGATGGGTAGAAGTATTTATGTCTAATTGTGTGAAGGAGCAATTTTATTTTTATTACACGTGATCACTAAGGTGAACACTGAGTATTGACAATCTGTTTCATGCTTAAAAATAATCTTCAGGCCATGTGTTGCCTCGACTATTTATATATGCTCGTCAATGGGATATTATCGGTAGCATGATCAATTATTTCCGGTTTATTGTATTACCCTAACGGTTATTGGGTCGGCGGTTTGGTTTGGTTTGGTTTAGTTTGGTTTGGTTTACGGCATATCAATCTCAATGGGTTATTTAATGCTGCCAAAATTTTTATTGCTGGTAATATTTTTTTTTCAAAAACGTATTTCTGGCAATATTTTTTCTTCAAAAATGTATTGCTGCTAATAATTTTTCCTTCAAAAATTTATTGCCTATTTTTACACTTTCACAGTGTTTTGACCCCAGTTTGTGGGTTAACTATTTACCCATAGCTGGGACACTAACACCCAGGGTCAGGGAACACCAACAATTAAGAGGTGGTTCCATGCACCTCAAAACCTTGCCGTCGGACCTAGTTTATCGTCTTACCCAAGACGCAGATGTAGTTTATCGTCATACCCAGGACCATTTGGTATTTTGTATTTATTCATTAATTATTTGTTGATTATTATTATTATTATTATTATTATTATTATTATTATTACATTTATTTGTTTTACGTCCATTCGTTGTTTGTTAATTTGTTTATTATTAACTTAATTTTCTAATTTTTTTTTTCTTGTCTATCTTATTTGTTTAATAATTTAATGTGTTGATTCTTTTCTAAAATATGTCACATTATCTGCGTTGTATATCGTGCATATATTTTCATTTTTCATGGCTAGTTTAAAAATGTATTCGCTTTTAGTTATCAATTTTTAAGTAACGTAGTAAAAATTTATATTCGTTTCTGCATTTACATACTGATATTGAGCATTATTATTTTACCCATAATAATAGCATACCTTAAAACTATATTACTTCATATGTCATATATATGCCTTACTGGTCCCCACTTGATTGGCATGGAACACCCTCAAAGTCAAGTGAACTGTAAATGATTTTTACCTGGACCTGAAGCGTCAACAGTTTTATGACAACGACTAGTAAAATTGAAATGTGATAATTCAAGGCAATCACTCGCTGTCGTCAAGTAAATAAAAAAAAAAGAAGTAAATAAGTAAATTAAAACTTTAGGAGTCAAGTGCCGCTTGATCGGAAAGTTGAGGATTCACATAGTTGATTTTTATAGTCAACCCACATTTTAGAAGAGCCAGTTACGAGCCGTCAGTCATGAAATGTAAAGTCAGGAGCACTCAGAGTGACGCGAGAGAGATCCAGAAAAGGGTGAGGCATAAAGATACACACGCCTACATACAAAGAAGTGGAAAGAAGAAAAAGAGACATATATACAGAGTATGATAAATATACACACATAACTATAATATACATACGTATTTATATAATATAAACTTACGAAATATAAATTACCTTAGCTTAGAAGTATTTATCTATCTATCTATCTATCTATCTATCTATATATATATATATATATATATATATATATATATATATATATATATATATATATATCCCTCCATGAGAAACTGCACATTATTAAGTTTCTAAATAATAAAAATCTATTAAACAATAGACATGAGTTAACGGTTTCCGACATCATCAAATTTTTGCATTGAATAACTAGCTTAAAAACAAACATACAATAAAATAATTTTTATAATCCATAGCCCCAATAAATAGTTTTAATGCACTACAAAAAAAGATAACCCTTTATAAAGTCGTCAAAAAACAAATGTTACGGCAGTTTTTATATACACAAAACCCTTTCATAAAGAAATAAAATAAAAAAATAAATAAATCTCCATAGACACGTAAACCAGACTAGGCGAAAACATCTTCCGTTTTAAATTTAGACACCCCCACCTTACCCTGACTTGACATCTATGAATGTAACTCTATACTGATACAAATTATAAACACCCAACACCCCTCCCTATTTAAACAATCGCCCTGGCTGTTACCATGGAAATTTTGATTTCAATTATGAATATGCTATTAAAACACGTAAATTTCAGAAATAAGTTATTCCAAAAAAAATTTCGCCTGAAGATGGAACAGAGCTTAAATTCAATTTAATTCAAATAATTATATTGAAGTTTTCGGCTCTTGTTTTGAAACATGAGACCTCTTATGTAGCGTGTTGGAATCATATTTTTAAATAAATAATTATATATATATATATATATATATATATATATATATATATATATAGTATAAGGAAGATGTAGGTTCTACTATAATTCGTCTTATGTAATCGTTGTATTTTTGATTGAACTGCAGTTTCGATAAGTGACAAGTTAACCTACGATAGAGTGTAGTGCTTGTGTGACCAATGTATGAATTTAATATCCATTTTTTTATTATTGATATTGCCGATATCATCTTCCAAAAGACACAAGTCTTATAAAGCAATATTGTTTGTAGTCATTTTTACGACACCGAATCAGTGGTAATTATTAGTTAGATGTTTTACATTTTTTCATAGTAAATAATAAATCTAAGATGTTTATTGCAATCATTGCCTTGCGAATTATATTAGGTTGGTGCAAAAATAATGACGTAATAATGTCGTTTTTTGGCGTATTTTTTAACGTCAAAAAACGACATTATTACGTCATTATTTTTGCTCCAACCTAATATTTTTAATTACTCTTTCTTCTTGTATAGCGTAAGGGAGGAGAACTTATATATCACGATGGTTGTTTGTGTCATTTCTCTAAAGCTCTTTAAGACGAAGAAATTATTTTTGCGCGGTTAATCATGATTTTTATAACTGCAATTTTAATTTCTGAAGACATTCACTTTTATAATGAAGAACACGAGAACTTTTACTTGTACTTTTTATATACAGTGAGGTAATAAGATTATGGCTGTCGGCGCCTACTGAAACGTCAAGTAAATTGATTCTATTATTCATGAGTATAGTGCAGAATTACTCGTGAAAGTTTCTTTAAGAATTTTAAAAATTTCTTCCAGGTTTTTCGTTAGTGTGAATATGTCATCGATATATTGAATATATATCATCGGCTTGATAAAATCATAAAAGATTTTGTTTTCTAAATAATATTCTCAGAGATTTTATAAGGATATTAAGGCCAAAATCGATATTATACATCAATATAGTTACTGCAGACTATACTTCAATCATATAACTTTACCCAGAAAGAACACAAGAATAGGCATGATTGAGATGGAAGAGATGACTACCGGGAACTGTGCAAGTAACTTGGATTTCACCATTAATATATATCGAGATCAGAAATTGTTTCAGAAAGTTATAAAAAAAAAAAAAACTCTTGGAGTCGGAATTTAAATCGCATCACCCTATCCATGCCAGAAAACCAAATATCTTCTCCTTCCTATTATATGTCCCTTCAAGGATGGGCGATCATGACTCTCCACAATTTTCTATCTTTTGTAACTATTAGTAATTTTTGTCCTTTTCGGCTATCCATTTATACAAGTTCGTTAGATTGGTTACACGTTGCTTTCATCTACCTATTTTGCCTTCAATATGCCTTGTGAGTGTCAAATTCTCCACTCCTTCTTTTCTCTATGTATTTTGGAAATTTTAACAACTTCTTTCTTATATTAAATATAAGTGTACTTTTTGGTTCTAGTTTCTGTAAAAACTTCCTTTTTGATTGCATGCTCTGTTCATGTTATTCTAGGAATCCTTGTGTAGAGCCACATCTCTGTTGTCTCAAGTCTTTTATTTTGATTTAAATAATCCGTGAGGATTACACATTTTTATTAAGTTTTAAAATGTGCATTGTAAAACTATATATAAATATATACAAAAATATATAAAACAAGGAAGTTGAAAGAGTAAAGATAAAAAAAAATGACGTAAAGTGATAGATCGAAAAATACCAAAAAGGGTTAATTGGTTATCGCTCCTCGCTCCTAAGTGTCAATCGAAGATAAAAAAAATATATCTGGTGAAAAACGGCTGTAAGGGGTGATACTTGCATTTTATACATTTATTTATTATTTGTTACATCTCAATAAAAATTATATCAAGGAAGTATTCTAATTGTTTAAATATTCTAGGATTTATTTATTTTTTTGTTCCTGGGTAAGATTATATCAAGAAATATTTGAATTTTAATCAAAAAGTATATTAAAGCACTATGTTTGAGAAATCATGTCTAGATTTTTTGTGCAAATGAAAAAAACTTCAATCATTTTCATTGTTATTCAACCATACTTGCATATATATATATATATATATATATATATATATATAGCCATTAAGGAATTGTATTCCTGATCAATCAAAATTCGTAAATAACTATATAGGCCATATTACAACATGTTTGACACGCACACTCACTCTATATCTTTCTGACCATAGCTCAATTAGATCTCATTTAAATATTCATGGAACCTATTCGTAACATACTTGTTGACAACACAAATTATAATAGCATCATCTACATGCAAAAACAGCTAAAACTAATGGGAGCCTTATTAATAAAACAAAAACCAACACTCAATAATATCAACTATGAACATGGACACAATATCTTGACCGTGTTTTGAAAATGAAAACATTATATAAATATATCCATGCAACAAACTAATTCTTATTTAACAGTTAAAATATTTCAACCTTGAAAATGGCTAAATGCGTAGCCGAAAGCGCACGGTTGAAAAGAACTTTCGGGCAGTTTTTATATAATTATCATCTGAAAAGAAAAAAAAAACTTATTAGATCTCATGAGAAATTGTATAAGAAACTAAATTAAATCACCTTGTCTGTCCTATTCAAAGAAAAGTGCATGAAAGAAGGATTGCTGCCTAAATACACAAATTTTATCCATCCATCCATCCATATATATATATATATATATATATATATATATATATGGCCCAGTGGTTACAACGTTCGCTTTCTGATCATGAGAATCTCACCACAGTTGATTTGTCACTAAGGAGACGCCTTGACGTTATCGGTCTGAACGATTCCAGTGTGCAGCATCCTTTGGAAAGTGCTTGAAAACCATACAACGGGTTGACACAAGCCTTGTGAATGAAATTTGGTAGATAGCCATTGAAAGCTGTGCTAGCACGAAGCCACAAGTCATCGTGATTGAGGGTTTGAGTGAGCTGGCGTTGTTCAGATTGTTGATCATACTAGATAACACACTCTCGCCCAGAAACTCTAATTAAAGTCTGCTCAGCATAGTTGCAGTAAAAACCACAGGTTGCCTCCGTGGGTGTTGAACAAAAATAGCCGCCCTAGTAGGCGGGTATCCTCGAATACGAATGTCCAGCTATTATATA
>OZ010574.1:86306437-86308937 GCA_963932145.1 Acanthosepion lycidas
TATATAATAAGTCAATGTATTTGAATGTTTTTTATTACAAATATTATATTACATAAGTCAAAATTAAAAATCAAAATTATTTTTATTGAATAAATAATTATTTATCTATGCGTAAATATGCTGTCTTGTGCACCAGGAGTATCATAGATTTTATAAGCACATGCAAAGACTGATACTTACATTTTCTTTTATTCGTATTAGTCTTCACAAATACGACGTGATTTCGACTTAAAATATTTAAATTGTAAGATGAAAGGACGTCGTATCAGTTTCACATCGCTGAGATTTAAAAAAAAAACTTGCTTTATTATTCGTAATATTATAATTTTTAATTCAGTAATGTTCAATGACAAATTAAAAATTGTTTTAAAAAGTAACGTTTGAAATCTAAACTAACATACACACCTTGAGACTGTCAGAAAGAGGTATTCGCACTGAACTTCGAAAAGATCGTTATTTTCTGCAACGGTTCCTGAAAAAAAATCAAAAAAAAATCTCAACACTTTAAAACTGAAATCTATTTCAAGTGGATTAACAAGTTGTTTTAATTCACACACTTGATTTAAAGAAAAAAAAAAACCGTTTTGGTTCCATCATTTTTTTCTACTTCTTACCAATATGGAAACTGTGTGCCCCATGCCGCCAATTCGGCCCCAACAGGTACCTCCACCCGTCTCGTTACCTGGGTAAGTACATTTGCATTTATTTCCAATTACTGTTGTCCAAATAAGAAACTTTTGGCTCGAAAAAACAGGATCGGAACCTGAGATGGGGAGGACGGGTAGGCAAATTAAAAAAAAAAAGAAAAGAGTGAAAAATTGATTTACTACCGAAAAATACGGATGATGTGTATTTTTGATATTATCGACGAGCCACAGATGCTCGATAAATGTTTCCCCATATTTCAAACAAGCAAACAAACAAAATTCAAAAATTTTAATCCCCGGGGGGAAAAAATGAATTATAAGAAATTACGTATCTTGTGTGAACCAAATAGTAATTTTCTGTATTTGCAAATCTAACCTGACTACATTAGAAATATATATATATATATATATATATATATATATATATATATATATATATATATATATATATATATATATATATATATACAATAGAAATATATATATATATATATATATATATATATATATATATATGTATGTGTGTGTGTGTGTGTGCAGCAATCTTTTATACAGTTATTATTAAAAAAAAAGAAATCACTTGTACGAATGCAAGAAAAATGTAATAAAAGGTTTAACAGGAGTGCCTTGTCAGTTGTCTTCAATGAAACCTGATATATATATATATATATATATATATATATATATATATATATATATATATATATATATATATATATATATATGTATGTATATGGTTCATATATATATTCAAGGAGTGATGAAAAAGTATCAGTTCCAGTTGCTTCACAAAACCTGACTAAATGTCAGAATTTGGGTGAAATACATTGATGACTGTAGTTTATATATATATATATATATATATATATATATATATATATATATATATATATATATATATGGTTCACACACACACATATATATATATATATATATATATATATATATGGCTCATATATATATATGGTTCATATATATATATATATATGAACCATATATATATATATATATATATATATATATATATATATATATATATGTGTGTGTGTGTGTGTGTGTGTGTGTGTGTTTCGTTAAAGACTAATCACGGGATACTACGATTAAGCTTAATTTTTTTTGTGTTCATACAAGTGTTTTCTTTTCTGGACGCAAAGTAAGTAAAAACTGTGCAAAATCTTTGCATTTCACAAGCGCTTTCGGCTATACTTCTATCCATTAACCATGATAATTTTATTTTTACTTTTAACTGAATGTATGGATTGTGTTATGTTTGTATCTAGAGTTATAGAGATCGTTTATTTTACTAACACTGCCAGTACCTTGTGGCCATGTTCATAGCTAATGTTATTGAGTGTTGGCTTTATCTATTTTATTATTAGGGCTTCCAATATTTTAATGTTTTTTACATGTGGATTGGGTTATTATGTTTGTATCATTTACTAGTATGTTTCAGATTAAGTTTGGTAGTTTTTTGTGTGTGTTTAAATGGGTTCAGATGGAGCTGTAGTCGGATAGGTGTAAACTAAGTCATCTGGATACACATGTAGTAGTGCGACTGTTAATATGATGTAATTATTCATGAGTTTGATTTGATCAGGAACACAGTTCTTTGAGGGTATTTGAACTTGTTGGTTCTTTGTAGTTTTGATTTTACAGGTGTCTTATTATTCTTTGCGATAAGACAAGCTGTTTTAAATATTTGTAATCGGTAATTTAATTTTCTAGTTCGGGTCGACTGAGATAATGTATTTCTTTGTGATATTTTTAAGTGAAGATTCATCTTGCTTGTAGTTGTGTATTTGAATTTTGTATAAGATATTTATGCCCTTGTTTTTATCTCTCTGTTCAGTATC
>OZ010574.1:86321437-86343937 GCA_963932145.1 Acanthosepion lycidas
ATATATATATATGTGTGTGTGTGTGTGTGTGTGTGTGTATAAAGTTTCGTTAAAGACTATTGACAAGGTACTGTGATTAAGCTTTTTATTTTGATTTTTCTTGTGTTCGCACATGTGTTTCTTTTTTGGGCACAGTGTGTAAATAAACTGTCCAAAAGTCTACAGGCTTATCTAAACGACTCACGTTTTAAACCTACTCGACAAGAGGTCAATTAGGGCTCATTTAAACGCACACGGAAGCCTGCCAAACTCCACACGCAAAATATTAATAGATAATACAAGTATAATTGCGTCATCCACATGTAAAAAAAGATTAAAAATAATGTAATGTGCTCAGGGCTGTCGCTACGGTCTCTACCCTCTACCCCGAAACCTTGATACGGGACCCCACTCTCTACCACATGTCGATTTCGTACTTACCCAAATTGGGGCTTACAAACCCTGGAAGGAAAACTGGAGGGAAAGGCAGCGATATTTTTAATTACCAAAATTCAGAAAATTACTTAATTTAAATGAAAATTTCAGTACATTATTTACATTGCATTATTTATTCATTAATTATTTACTTTTATAATGAATAGGGTTTTTTTTATTTTTAAAAAAATCTGAGGAAATGTTATTCTTTCTGTAAAACCATCAATATTTTCATGACTAAATGCTACTCAAAAAAAAAAAAAAAAATTGTTTAAGTCGCAAATTTTTACATCTTCATAAAAATTAATCGTCGACTCATCTCCGCTGAAAAAAAAAAAAAGTTTTACAAAGATTCCAACACAACACAAACAGGATTGTCTTAAAAATTTGTTTTAAAAACAATATTTTAATTTACGGAAAACTTTTCATGTGTTGAAATCTTTAAACATTTTTATTATTAATTGATCTTTTTCTCAGTTTTATCTTTCTAGAAATGTAAAAAATATGGAATAGAAATTTTATTTTAGTTGCTAGTCGTGGGCTTCTGGTTAGCATTACGATTAGTAAGAAAAAAAAATCAGAGTTCCTCCTTAGTAGATGAAACTCATAATAAAAAAATGATTTTACCGAGATAAATTACCCTCTTAATTGATTTAAAAGAACTGTTCAGAAAGAAAATTACAATTTAAAAATATAAGCGCAACTGAAATTAGCACTTCTTCCCGCCTCCCCAGTAGGCATGCGGCCCCCACGAAGTTGAGAGGTTCAGGGTTTTAAGTACCGGCCCTGTCATTTATTGATGACTGAAAATATAACTTAAGTAGAAAAAAAGTAAAAAGTACAAATAGCAAAAAAGAAGCTGTTGAAACTATCTCATTTAGGGCTCCAACCTTGTCAGGGGTTCCTGCGTAGGACGCACCGCACCGGCCATGCAGATACACGATCTGTATTATTAGTTGATGACAGACAATGTAACGTCAGTTTATAAAATATTTTAAAATATGGCGGATAGCCATTAAACCGTGGTGAAAAAAAAAAAAATGGCTGAAGCCACAATGGCCCCCCCCCAAAAAAAAAAACGCGACGGACACGACGATAAGACACGCCCACGTGCTGACCGTGTTTGGAAAATGAAATATTCCGATAACTTCAAACACATACAAAAAAATAAAACGAAGATTCAGTTAAAAATTTAAAAAAATCGTCCTTTGATAACGTAAAAAAAAAAAAAAAAGAATAGGCAAAAGCGCTCGGATATGCAGAAGTTTTTGACAGCTTTTCACACATTGTGTGTCCAGAAATTTGTATCCAGAATTTTATCATCAATCCGACTGATTTTTTATCGCTTTAAAAGTTATTTTTAGTGGATATTCATATTTGAGTAGACGCTTTATTTATTCATTAAACAGTATATTTATTTTCACCTACCCGCCTGAATATTCGAGAAATCTTATTAAAGAAACTATTCGCTCGCCGGCAGAGAGAAACCGTCGTTAGATTCGGTGTACCTTAACCAACGAGGCATCCTCACCGATCAAGGAAAGTTTGAAACGTGACATTAAGAGAAATATATGATGTTAAGTATCCTTTTTGTTTCCATTATCTCTAAAACTTCAATATATGTAATGTATATTTGTGTATGCATATATATATATATATATATATATATGTGTGTGTGTGTGTGTGTGTGTGTGTGTGTATGCGTGGGGGTGTGTGTTTGTGTGTAACAGCAAAATTGTCCAATTGTTAGATTAAACTTTGAACCGTTGAATCCTAGAAATGATTAAAGATATCTTACTGGAATTCTCCGATCTTTTTATAACACTATTGGACTCTTTTTGAACAGTAATAATGTACAATCACTTTCCAAGCTTAACAGAAGAATCGAGATTAAATTGATCATAAACGAAAATGAATTGTTCATTATTAATTAATCATAGCTAAGAAGCGTAAGCTCATGAAGAATTGAAATAAAGTTTATATATATATATATATATATATATATATATATATATATAAACTTTATTGAAGGATTGAAATAAAGTTTACATATATATATATATATATATATATATAAACTTTATTGAAGGATTGAAATAAAGTTTACATACATATATATATATATATATATATATATATATATATATATATATATATAAACTTTATTGAAGGATTGAAATAAAATTTACATACATACATACATATATATATATATATATATATATATATATATATATATATATATATATAAACTTTATTTCAATCCTTCATGAGCTTCCGATCCTTAGCTATGATCAATTAATAATAATAATAATAATATATATATATATATATATATATATATATATATATATTCCAGGAAAAATTTCCAACATATTCAAGATGACCTTCGCCCTATCTAACCTTCTAACTTTCTTTCCCTGAGTAACAAGATGCCGCTCACATTTCGCGTACGATTGCATTTTCAAGTCTTTTTTCACTGTCGTTGGATTGTCAGAAGTATTTGACAGGATTTGCTATGCTGGCTTTCTCTACAAGCTCAACGGCTACGTTGTCTCTCGGCGAATATTTCTAACAGTTCGCGTAACGAAGTTCGTGCTGAACGAACACGCTTCTAGTTCATTTCGCATTAATACGGGGATCCCCCAGGACTCTATCTTCGGAAATACGCTGTTTATAATCTTCCTCAACGCCATTCCCGATGCCATTAGTTCCGAACTGGATATCTGTGCAGATGACACAGCTATTTACTGTTGTTTTAATAGCAAGTCCGACAGATCCAACAAAGTAAAACTAGCAACTGCTCTCGAAGGACTTCCAATCAGTGGTTTACTGGGGCAAGGGATGGCTTGTAAAGTTCCACGCATCCAAAACAAAACTGCTTTCATTTAATCATCACAGAGAGCACTTTCTGCTTGCCATCAGCATGGCTGTTGCTAAACTCAAGGAGAGCGATATTTTGCGCCTTTTTGCGCCTTTTTGCACTCTCGCTTTCCACTGATATGAAATGGACTGGTTATATTTAATCAGTTTGCTAGGTCTGCTGCTAGGAAAGTTGGCTCACTCTGTCGTGCCTGACAATTTTTCTCGTCAGAATTCATCTTTATTATTTAGATTAATCGGACTATTGTCCCCATCTTTGTCGCCATATTTATTACAACGTTTCGGCCGTTGTACACTCCGGCCTTCTTCAGGTGGTTGGAATGTCGAACTGAACCCTTTATTTCGCTCACTGGGGTAGACTGTTCTAGTTCCACGTGCCATGTTTAATGGATGTCAGTTATCAGTTATCCCCTGTTAATTTTCCTTTGAAAGTTCTCCACTGCCTTAACCTCAAGGACACGTGGCACAGTGGATAAAGGCGTTGGTTAGATCCAGTGACAGGACCCAAAGAGTGTGAGTTCAATACCCGGCTTAGGCAGTGGAGAACTTGAAGAGGGGAAATTAACTGATAACTGACATCCATTAAACATGGCACATGGAACTAGAACAGTCTACCTCAGTGAGCGAAATAAAGGGTTCAGTTCGTTGTAATAAATATGGCGACAATGATGAGGACAACAGTTCGAATAATCTAAATAATGTACATAATACTTCATCTCAGAAATATAGACAGATACTGAAGAATCCATCTTGCACATTTATAAAGCTACCATTCATCACTGCATTGAATATTGCTACCACGGAGTTAACCGGTGCTAGAAATGCCTTGTCAATTTTAACGTCGTCAAAACAAAACTGCTGATCATCATTGGGAACCATGGCCGATGCTAACCTCCAGGAGAGAAACTCAATGCACCTCCTTGGTCCCACGTTTTCCACTAACATGAAGTGGAGTGATTATATTAAATCAGTTGCTAGGCCTACTGCTAGGGATGTTGGTTCACTGTGTCGTGGTAGACATATTTTTCTCTCAGAATCCATATTGGACATTTATAAATCATTTATAAATAATTGGTCTGTGCATTGAATATTGCTGCCATATAATGTCTGGTTCCCCTGCTATAAATATCGAAATTCTTGACAAAATTCAAAGAAGGGTCTGTAATGTTTTCGGTCCTGACCTGGCATCTCGACTACAATCACTTTCCTACTGCTGTGACGTGACTTCCCTCTTTGTTATAAATATTTTCATGGTAGTTGTTCTCATAAGCTTGTTCTCCTTGTTACATCAGCCGCATGAATTTAAGTGTACTACTAGATTGGCAACTAAATCTCACTGTTTTACTGTTGAAGTAACTAGATGTAACCATAAGTTCTAGGTTAATAATTTATTTTCTCGCCTGTGGAACTATCTTCCGCTTTCTTGCTTGTCTGCTACCTACAATCTTCAAAAGTTGAAATAAAATGTCAATCGCCATCGTCTGTCATCCTGAATTACGTTTTTTTTATTGTCCTTCCAATCATTATGGCCGATACTAATCAGAAGAGGAGCAACTCATTGCTTTTTCTTGGTCTCATGTTTTCCACTGGCATGAAGTAGATTATATTGGATCATTTACTATGCCTGCAGCTAAGATAGTTGGTTCAGTGTCGTACCAGATAATTTTTCTCGTTAGAATCCATCTTGAACATTTATAAATCTACCATTCTTTATTGCATTGAATACTGCTGCCAGGTCTGGTCTAATGCTCCTACTATATATCTCAGGGTTCTTGACAAAATTCAAAGAAGGGTCTGTAATGTAATTGATCCTAACCTGGCAACTCGACATCAGTCACTTTCTCACTGACGTCACGTGGCTTCCCTCTGTCTTTTCTACAAATATTTTCATGGCATTTGTTATGATGATCTGTTCTCTTTAGCGCCTCGGCTGCATGAATTTAAGCGTTCTACTAGCTTGGTAACTAGGTTCCACCGCTTTAATGTTGAAATAGCTAGATGCAACTGTCAGTTCTGTTCTAATAGTTTTTTTTTCTCGCACTTCTCGCCTGTGGAACTCCCTTCTGATTTTCTGCCTCCCTGTCACCTACAATCTTCAAAAATTTAAGTGCAACATCTATCGACATCTTCTCACTTCCTGAATCCTTTTCCTTTGTCCTTTTCCTCACTTCTTCTCACTAAAGCTTTCTCGTTCTCTTAGACTCCCTGTAACCCCTTGCGTCTTAGTGGCATTATCGCCTTGCTTGGGATGAAATGATTTTTCAAAATTGATCTAACATTGTTGAAAGACGATACTCTTTTTCTTCAAAAATAAATCTTTGAAAATGTACCCTGTATTTTCGAGCCCGAATATTATTTATTTGGATAATTATAAAGAAAACGTTCACATTGTTTTAGAAAACTAAGAGGGACTTTCTCTTCTTGAAGTGTTCTATCATATATTCAATAATAATAATAACAATAACAACAACAACAATAACAACAACAACAATAACAACAACGGAATTAACCGCATATTGTCACCTTAAAATTTTTGATTATTTTTGCCTAATCTAACTTGATGCTGAGAATACCATGGACCGAACATGGAAATTTTAGAGATAATGGAAACAAAAAGGACACTTTAACATCAGAAAGAGACAGGTGATATTTATAGGGAACATAATGAGGAAAGAGGGCTTGGAAAATTTTCTACTCACAGGACAGAGGAAAGTAAGACATTACCTACTGAGCAAGCTTGAGTAAATGGACGGCTAGACGAAGTTTAGGAGAAATAACAAAAAGACCAAATTTGTTAAGAACCACAAAAAAATAGTGGACAGCCAAGATCGCCAACGTCCTGAAGGGGCACAAATCATAGAAGAAGATTAATGGTAACCTTAGGCTTTGACGAATTTTAAAATTGTATGTAATCCCCGTGTAAAAAAAAAATGGACACTATGCACTTATGAATTAAATAACGTTTCAGCTTCCTAGCTTAATAGGAGTTAATTAAACGAAAGAAGGCATGAAACTTACTAATTATTAAATCCAGTGGGTGGTTCCAAATTTTTGACCAATAGTGTTTATGATCATAACTTTTTGCCGATTGTGTTTATTTATTATCTGTGAATTGCAATACATAATTGAAAAAGATAGTGTAGTGGTTTCCCTCTGTCTTCAACACAGATTGGAATTCAGAGTTTTCCTTTTCTTAGATTGGTTGACACCCAGTTTACCCTGATATTTAACCCATATTTGGAGTAGAAGAGACGGATTCTATCAATTCCAAAGTGTTTCTAACAGACTGTTAAGTGTATGAAATTTGTAAAATTGAGAAAGAACTTCGAAGACTGAGGTAAATACGGATCCCCGACTGACACTGGAAGTCAGTTGTTGGGATTAGGTAAAAAATCAAATTGGTTTCCAGGAGAAAGCAAGTTCCATATCTATTAAACTAGAAAATTATCTGTAAAAAAAAAAAAAAAAAAAAAAAAAAGGACAAGAAAATTAATTTTGGACATTTTTAATTAAATTTTTAAAAAACGGGAAAAACTTCGTTGTACACATTTAACAATTCAGGAAAGTTATTCTTTCCAAATATCAAGTAACTTTTTAAAAATTCTTCTGAATTCTTGATTGCGCTTCAGAAAGATATAGTATTCTGTGGACAAGTGATATTAAATACGAAATAACTAACCCAGTACAATACAAGACATCCAAACATATTCCTATTTGAAAATTTTGAGCTAAGTAATGTTTCCCCATATTTCAAACGAGAAAAAAAAAAAAAAAAAGCAAAAATTTTATTCCCCGGGGGAAAAATGAATCATAAGAAATTACGTATCTTGTGTGAACGAAATAGTAATTTTCTGTATTTGCAAATCAAATCTGACTACATTAGAAATATATATATATATATATATATATATATATATATATATATATATATATATATATATATATATATATATATATATATATATATATGAAGAAAATATACGGGAAAAAACAAACAAAAATCCTTACAAGCAATAATGCTGTTTTAATGTTAATATGTCGACGTCGGACGTTTCGGTCAATAAACCATCTTCAGGACATATTCAATATAAAATATAAAATATAAATAACATTATCAAACTTAACATGACAAAAACGATGGACACAAGAACAAGACAAATCCAAACAGATAACTAAAAGTTTATGCGATCAGCGTTTAGTTTTAAACATGGTCACGTTGTCACCACGTTTGCGACGTTGTAAAAACGTATTCCTAAATTTGAATATTATGAAAGAAAAATGAAAGAAATTCTATTTGATCTAAAATTTATATGTACGCTTGTCGAGCCCACATATTTTAAGTCACAGTTTGTGTATGAGATTTGGTAGATGCAAGCATCGGATGTAATCTGTTGTTTGCTGGTGCTATTAAATCCAAGTAGAGTCTGATGTAGTCAGGGAAATAAAATTCTATTTGATCTAAAATGTATATGTACGCTTGTCGTGCCGACATTTTAAGTCACAGTTTTTGCATGAGACTTGGTAGATGAAAGCATCGGATGTAATATGTTGTTTGCTGGTGCTATTAAATCCAAGTAGAGTTTGAAATATATGAAGATGATTTCAGAATACGAGATAAGCCCGATGGAGACGATTCTCACATATAAATAGTTAAATAAGAAATCCTTTCTGTTCATATAGGAATGCGCGGAGATTAATAGATTCCTGTATTTTCGGATAAGCTTGAAGTATTCCATGTTATAAAATCCATCGTTTTTGTCATGTTAAGTTTGATAATGTTATTTATATTTTATATTTTATATTGAATATGTCCTGAAGATGGTTTATTGACCGAAACGTCCGACGTCGACATATTAACATTAAAACAGCATTATTGCTTGTAAGGATTTTTGTTTGTTTTTTCCCGTATATTTTCTTCATACTGTCGGATTCTATATCCATATATTTGCTTACACATATATATATATATATATATATATATATATATATATATATATGTGTGTGTGTGTGTGTGTGTATGTGTGTGTGTGTGTGTGCAGCAATCTTTTATACAGCTATTATTAAAAAAAAGAAATCACTGGTACGAATGCAAGAAAAATGTAATAAAAGGTTTGATAGCAGTGCCTTGTCTGTCGTATTCAATGAAATATTCATGAAAGAAGGATTGCTGCCTAAATACACAAATATATATATATATATATATATATATATATAGATAGATAGATAGATAGATAGATAGATAGATAGATAGATAGATAGATAGATAGATATTACTTAAACGTCATTTTAGTGTAAACTTGTATTTGAGAAGACGCTTAGTTCATTTATTAAACAGTATATTTATTTATTTTCGCGTACCGACCTGAATATTCTAGTAATCTTATCAAGATTCGAATCTGCATTCCCCAAGAGGAAACCATCATTGGATCTAAGATGCTTTGGTTCTTTACGCCACGCAATGCGTCGATGGGCAAGCAAAGTTAAATAGTGCCTTTAAACACAGATTTCTGACACTGGAAATAGACATGTCTGCTCAGTTTCATATCCTACCGTAAACAAGGCAATTTCTAAAGAAAGGGATGGATAATTTTATTTATTAATACGTTTAAGTAATAAAAATCTGCCCGATACATGGTTAAACACAATCGCCAGGCCTGATGATTGCGTTTAACTATGAAACAAGCTGTCACATCTGTGCGTTGACCTCAGTGTCCATTTTGATTTATGTCTGTATATATATATGTGTATATATATATATATATATATATATATATATATATATATATATGTGTGTGTTTGTGTGTGTGTGTGTCTGTGTTTGTGTGTGTGTGTGTGTATTTTAAAGCTCTTAATAGCTATTAAATTCCCCTATACTTGTGTTTTGATTGGTCATTCTAGCTTGTGTAAAAGTATTTACCCTTACGAAGGATCGTTAATTAAATTGAAACTTTTAAAACCATTTATTTTACATACAACATCATCACTTGATAAGACATCGGGGGTGTTGAAACAAAATGGCTTTTTGTAGTGATTTTATAGCATATTTATGTCATAATTTTTAAACAGATAATTATATATATATATATATATATATATATATATATATATATATATATGTGTGTGTGTGTGTGTGTGTGTGTGTGTGGTATAAGATGACAATTGGAAAAAAAACTTAGTTTATTGCCGACGCGTTACGTCTTCAAACTTTTTCAAGGTAAAAATGAAATCGAAATGTTTTTGCCTTGAAAAAGTTGGAAGACGAAACGTGTCGGCAAAAAAAAAAAAAAGAGTTTTGTCCAATTGTGATCTTATATCACCCTGTCTTGTACACGGAATTGATCTGTGAATTTAACTATATATATATATATATATATATATATATATATATATATATATATATATATTAGGTTGGTGCAAAATAACGTTTTCTCACATAGTAACATATGTAAGAAAACGACATTATTTTTGCACCAAACTAATATATATATATATACATACATAGTTTTTTCATATTTATCTAGCTAGCTAGCCAACTAGCTATCTAATAAAAAATAATCTGTCTAGTTATCTCTGTGTGTGTGTGTTTGTGCGTGTGTGAAAATTTTGGAGAACGAAATGACTTCCGAAATGAATGCGAACGAAAATATTTGAACGAAAATAAACTCCCATGTCATGTGATTTACTTAAAGTGTCTGAATGTGCGTGCGTGTGTGTGTGTGTGTGTGTGTACAAACGGAAGAAGAGTAGCTATATATGTTTTACAAGATTAAATAGAAAGAAAGAAACAAAGAAAGAAAGAAAGAATGAAAGAATAGATAATTGAGAATATGTACAGATAGAGAGATATGAGTAAGGCAGGGCCGAGGCGTCTTATCTCCGAAACCTCCGATCGGAGGAGCCGCGGTTTTGGGGGTGCCACGTTATGGCCTCTGCACATTTTTATGGCCCATCGACATTTTTTTTTTTAATTATTTTTAAACTGACGTTAGATTGTCAGTCTTCAACTGATAATATACATCGTGTATCTGAATGGCCGGTGGAGAGCCAAAAGGCTCATTTCAGCAGTTATTTTTAAATTAATTTTTTTATTTTTTGCTTTTTGTACTTTTCTACCAAAGTTATATTGTCAATCATCAAATATAATAAACGACAGGGCCGGTGATTACTACCCCGAACCTATCAAACACGTGGGGCCCCATGCCTATTGGGGAGAGGGCAGAAGTGCTAATTCCAGTAGTTCTTATTTTTTCAAATTGTAATTTTCTTTCTGAACAGTTCTTTTAAATCAATTAAGTCAGTAATATATCTCGGTAAAATCATTTTTTATTCCGAGATCATCCACTAAGGAGGAACTCTGATTTTTTTTTCTTACTAATAGTAATACTAACCAGAAGTCCATGGCTAGTAATTAAAATAAAATTTCTATTCTATATTTTTTTACATTTCTAGAAAGATAAAACCAAGAAAATGATCACTTAAAAATAAAAATGTTTAAAGATTTCAACACATGAAAATTTTCCGGAAAACTGAAATACTGTTTTTAAAACGAATTTTTAAGACAATCCCGTTTGTGTTGTGTTGGAATCTTTGTAAAAAAATATGTTTTTCAGCGGAGATGCATCAGCAATTAATCTTTATGGAAATGCAAAAATTTGCAACTTAAACATATTTTTCGTGTAAAATTTAGTCATGAAAATATTAGCGGTTATTACAAAATGAGTAACATTTTTTTTTAAGATTTCTTAAATAAAACATACTATTCATCATAAAAGTAAATAAGTAATGAATATGAACAGAAATTTTCATTTAAACTGGATAATTCCCTGATTTTTGGTAATTTAAAAAAAAAAAGAGCTACTCTCAACCAACACCCACTCCCATTTTCCTACGAGGGTTTTTGGACCCCAGTTTAAGTAATTTTGAAATCGACATGCAGTAGAGAGGCGGGGGCTGTATCAAAGTTTCGTGAGGGAGACCTTAGGGCCGGCTCTGTGAATAGGCTCAGATAAACAGATATGAGTAGGGATAGATAGATAGATAGATAGATAGATAGATAGATAGATAGATAGATAGATAGATTGTTGATCAACATTGCCTGATAAATGTTAGTTTCATACCTGAACCAATCTTCATACCATCTGAACATTTCTTGAGGCGTGAAGACGAAAGTAAAATTAAATACCGTTTAAAACAATGAACAGAGCACCAACTCAAATCTGGATATCCACTAAAAATAACGTTTCCAGCGATAAAAATTTGCCCAGTTAATAATTATCTATCTATCTATCTATCTATCTATCTATCTATCTATCTACACACACACACACACACACACACACACATATATATATATATATATATATATATATATATATATATATATATATATATATATATATATATGTATGTATGTTTCAATTAAAAGGTGCAATTATAACTTATAAATTCATGAATCATTCATACAAAAAATCTGATGATGTCTGTAGGAACAGGCGAAAGCTTGTGTAAAAAATTAAAAAGACCTTATGCAACTGGAATTTATAAACAGGGATCATATCATTCATATACAGGTTCGGGGTTGGTGTATCTTATTTATGTGTTTGCGACGATGTATTCTCACCATTTAAATCATTAACCTCTATATTTGTTTTTTGTATGAATGATTCATTAATATATATATATATATATATATATATATACTTTAAAGTACAACTTTTGACAAATAGTAATATTTGCCAAAGAAAGGTTTAAGCTTAAATTAATAAAAAAGAGCTCAATGAAATTTTCAAAAAACGAAAATATACATCAGTTTAAGACAAAATAATTGAAACATCAACTTTTATGCCATTATGTTTTCTACCTATCATCACTAAAATTATAAAAAAATTACTGCCTAATGTTACCTGATTGGTAGAAACTGCAGTAGCGGAAAGTTTGGTGTTACAATTATTTTATTTCTTATTCATATCTATATCTATATATATATCTATTAGCAGAGGTATATGTCACTGTCCGGGTGTACATGGCTGCAATTGTATAACCGCACTCTCCTGTATACCCTCACCTCCTGCCTAGGAATGTCTGCCTGCGTCACCGCTTGCATGCATCATCCATTGGTATACTAAACTACTCCCCACCACTCATCATTTTTACGGCATGTCATTCGCAAGTGTTTGATTGTTCTTAATAAAGGAATTCCATCAATAAAAACTTCTTGTGTGATCGTTGCTCCGGGTTAAATTGTTTCAATGTTTTAGATATTCAGTAAATTTCCTATGGACGTAATAACTTTCACATAGTGTGGCATTCTAATAATCAAACAAAAATATCTATGAAGAATCTGAGCTTGATTCAACTGCAAGTGCAAACGTATAAACGCCCCCTTCTTCCCGTGTTTACTGTAAAGCTAGGAAATTTTCCCTTTTAACGCTTCTCAAACAATCTTTGCCTCAAAGGTCGTTCGAATGCCAATTTAGGATAGAATCATATGAAGAAATTATTAGCTAAATGGCAAAAGCTGATTTTGGGCCTAGTTTGTCGCAGATTTCGTCCACTTAACTGAAATAATCTAAACCATATATCCACGCAAGATAATTTGTGTGACATGTAATTTACATGGTAAATGTGGAAAGCCTAGGATGAAAAACCAGGGAGTTTGGCCGAAAAACTGTTTTTTTTTTTAAACAGTTCTTCGTTATACGCTGTGAGCGAGCAGGACTAAAACCACACTGTCTTATTTTTATCATGATGCCATTTTTTTTTTTTTTTTTTTTTTTGCGACACGTTTGAAGAAAACCAGATAAAAATGAGGAGGTTATTCAAAATTTTATTTGAAGTAGTACGAAAAACCTGATATTTTTTCACAGATTTTTGCAATTTTTTGTGTGAAGCCAATGTCGCAGGAAAACTATGAAGCATTTTACAGGAACCACGTAACATGAGCTGATGTTTTGCATTAAGTGCAAAGAACATCAGCTCATCCAGTAAAAAAATTTTCGCGTAGAACTTTGCTTTGGTTTTTGCAAAAAGTCGTACCCACCCTCAGTTTTATCGATTTTTCTGCCAAACCCGGGGGTGGGGGTGATTGAGAAGTTGGTTTGCAACATGGGTGTAAAATTTCATCGAAATCGGCAGAGACATGCGGACGCGCATAGATACCATACACACAGACACGCATAGAGACATCTTCTGTTTTATAGATTTCTCTCTCTCTCTCTCTCTCTCTCTATCTATCTATCTATCTATCTATATATATATATATATATATATATATATATATATATATATTGTGTGTATTTAGGCAGCATCTTTTCATTCATGCACGTTTCATTAAATGATATAGACAAGTGTTGTCTATTTTATGTAATTTTTTTTTATAACGTCTGATAAGTTTAATAACATTATCATTGAAAGAAATTCGCAATTACATAAGCCATTATCATCACTGTGTTGTCCGTATATTGCTTAATATGTTGTAATTGACATCTTTGATAATGGCTTATGTAAGCCGAAAGCTTAGATTGTCTTTAAACAATATGGATCAATATTGTGAATTTCTTTCTTCGTTCAATGATAATGTTATTAAACTTATCAGACGTTATAAAAAAATTTACATAAAATAAATAGACAACACTTGTCTATATTATTTAATGAAACGTGTATATATATATATATATATATATATATATATATATATATATATATATAATTATTTATTTACAAATATAATTCCATAATAATATCTTATGTAGCGTGTTGGAATCATATTTTTAGATAAATAATTATATTTATGCTCTACTTTTGTATCGACCACAATTTTTTACTTTATTGAGCACTTTATTTATTTATAAATATCGTTTTTTTTTTTTTTCTTTGGACTTGCATGCTGGACGATTATTTTCGGCTAACGTACATGTTCTTGGTTCTTTCTTTTTTTATACCTCTCCCCCCACCCTTGGTATTGGTTTGATTATTTGCAAATCAAGACACAGCAAGCTTTCCGAACTAGTATAGGTTCTTATACTTATATGATTACTACTACTACTACTAATATATATATGCATATATATATATATATATATATATATATATATATATATATATATGTGTGTGTGTGTGTGTGTGTGTGTGTGTGTGTACGTGTGTGTACGTCTTACCGGTTTGTGACTGGAACGGATAATTCACAGGAGGATATAAATCCAGGGAGAGCTCAATGTAAACTACAGAGCATTATAATGATAGAAGCGTTTTGGAATAATTAATATGAAAAAAGGAACTGGTATTTTCTTTTTATTAAGGCCGATATTAATTGTTTAATCCTAAATGTGTAAAATAATAATTTTATAAAATAATATAAAACTAGCTACCTCCAGAGAAACTCGATACCTAATGCTTTAAAAGTATAAAATGAATTGTTTTAAATGAAAAATCTTTCTTGCAGTTTGTAATTTAATTTTAGTTTGAATTTCAAGGGAATAGATTAAATTTAATCTTTCCAATAAGAAAAATATTCCTTTTAAAACACTTAATAAAAACAACTAAAATTCTAACCGAAATTTCATACGATATTTTTTCCTTTTACGTTTGTTGTATCAAAGTTAATAAAAATTCTAATAAAAATAATTTAGAAAAAAGAAATAAAACTAAAAATTAAAAAAACAATTGAAAAATAGAAAATAACTAAAAAAAAAAATTTGTCCTTTTTAACTTTACTTTTTACGGCAATAAGACACAATTTTTATGCATTCTTGAATTGAACTGGAAAAGCTTGAGGCCAAAGGTTTCACACCTATGTCACAAGTCAATACTTTGACCCCAGTTCTAGATTTTTATTTTTCTTGTCTGATTTTTGTTTGTTTGTTTTTTTTTGTTTTTGTTTTTTTTTTTTTTACATAGAAATGAAAAAAAAAGAATGATAGTGAAAGAATAAAGATCCACCTTGGATGGAGAGATACAATGTATTGAAATCAAAGCAATGTCATAAAAAAAAGATTCTCGGATATTGGAATTGTCATATAAGTCTTAGAGAAGACGTGTTCTAATATTCCCCTGACAAACTGAACGAAGAAACTCTTTCATACGGTCTTTGCTTTAAAAACGTTTATATCACTTCAGCATATGAAAGTAAATATCCTTTTTTTTTTTTCCTTTTTTCTTTTTAGACAGTCAGAATTTACTTTTCTACCAAGTGTTTAAATTTAAATAAAATAATCTTTATAAAATATTATATCTCATATAATCTTTTATAAGTTGGTACCTCCACAGATTAACTAACAAATGAGCGTACCATGATGAAAAAAAAATGCCTCCAACTTAATAAAAACAAAGTTTTATCCTCAAAATCTTTGTTATTATTAAGAGGAAAGATCAATAATTTGTTTATATTATTAAATTATAGTTTTAAACCTTTTTAGAACGTTCGGAATTTTGATTAAACATTTTGTTTGTCTTACCTCAGCGGGGACCATAGATTAATATAGGAAATTTTATCATCTTTTTCCGGTGAAAAACGCATTGATTTAGAAATTCTTGCAAAAATCAAATAATTGTCCGATTTTAATGACACTTTCAGAGCTTATTCACAAATGAATTTAATTATTTTAGAAATGTTTCGTTTTTAGGAAATCTGGATGAAAATATTTTTTTTTTTTACAGCTGTCATCCCCCACTTATTTAAATTTTATGAAATTTCGAGCAATTAAATTTTGTAGTGCTTAATGTTTATATTAAATAAAAGCAAAACTCGTCGGAGAATTTAAATCATCAATTTCTTTTTATAAAACAGACCAGCAGTTACCGAAAATTTGCTTTTGTATAGTAAAATAAAAAATGCAATAAAACCAAGATATTATTTAATTAGAAAAGCTTTTCATTGCTTATAGGAATAAGATATATTAAACATTATTGTCTCAAGAATAACGACATTTTCGATGAATAATGAATTTTTACAAGAATTGTTTTCATTTTTAAAATTTTTCATTATAATAATTTATAAAGTTTTAAATATTTTAAAATTCTGTCTTACTTTGCATAGCTTATGTGATTTTGCAATAACTAATAAATTTTGAGTCAAAGTGCCTAAAATTCAATAAAACATTAGATTACGGAGAATATTTTCCTAAATTTTTGAGATTACTGCGTAGTTTTACATTATACAAAAAAGGCGCTCATGTTATATTACTCAAGTAATTTTACCGATATATTCACCGTAGAATAAATTCAACTTTCGTCTGTCAGTCAAGCTGTCAGTTAATCTGTCAACACCTTAAATAAACAGCTACCACAGTGTTAGAAAATGCATTTCTGCGATATTTAAACTTAAAGGAATATTTGTTTCAAATCGGATTAATTAAACTTTAAATCAGCTAATATTCCTCAAATAAAGTTTCAGAAATTTTTTTTTTTTTAAAGATTTCTTAAAAAGGAGAATTATATTGTGATAATGTATGACGGATAACTAAAACTAGAGTTAAAATCAGCGACGATTAGCAATTTCAAAACAATAAATCCTTCCAGTCATTTTAAATTAGTTTTGTAATGTAGAAAATATTTTGCTTATTGGAAATGTTAAATGTAATCTATTAGCTTTTAAAATAAAAGGTAAGCTTCAAGAAAGATTTTTCACTTAAAAATTCATTTTAAAACAAATATATTTTCCAAAGATTTTCTAAGAAGGAAACATTTAAGCAATTAATATCATTCATTTGTAAATAAGTCCTTAAAGTTTTAATAAAATCTGACAAGTATTTGATTTTTTAAAGAATTTAAAAATCAATGTGGTTTCCACGGCAAAAAAAAAAAAAAGACGCTAAATTTTCCTTCGGGGAGCCGAGTTCGAATTCTAGACGAATCCATTACATTCACTTACGTGCTAATACCCTTTGGAAAGGTATGAATCCTCTTCTTTCTACCCCAGCTATGGGTAAATAGCAGGACAGACCGGGTTCTATAGCTTTGGATGGCAACTGGCCTACTGCAGAAAGAAATGGCAAACTACTGCGGGAAAAAATCTGCCTCATCAGTCATGTATCGAAAGATACATGATCGCCTAAGCGTGTATCACGCATGGCACATAACTGACAGACATTCAGTCTGTCAGTTATGCCTCTGCTGACAAAAAAAAAAAAAAAAAAAAAAACAAGATATTTAACCAAAATTTCGAACGTTCTAAAAGTATCAAAAAATATAATTTAATAATTAAAAAAAATCTATTGGCCTTTTCTCTTAAAGATTTAGAAGATAAAACTATGTTTTTGGGGGTCATTTTTGCATCATGACATACTCATATTTAGTGAATCGGCGGAGCTACCTAAATAAAACTAAGACATTATTAAATTAGAAAAGTCTTTAATTGCTTATATAAATAAAATACAGGGACATTACTGTCTCAGGAAAAAATGTTTTTCCTGAATAATTAATTTTCAAAAGAATTACTCCCATTTTTAAAAATTTTAATTAGAATAATTTATAACGTTTTAAATATTTTAAAGTTCTGTTTTAAACTGTACAGGTTAAGTGATATTGTTATTAAGTAAAAATTATATTGACTAAATATAAATGAAAAAGCTTACTACAATTTATGCTCCCCAGTATTTTAAAAAACATTTTTAAATTATTTTTTGTATGTGTATAAACGTTCTTATTGTACATAATTAGGTTACAATAAAATTTGTATTTTATATGAATATCTTATGAAATTTGAAATCTAGTGACATGGTGGAGCCCATTATCATAGATTGGGGGCGCACGGGACCTTTACATCGACCTGCCCTTAGATATATTTATTTACTTAATATTTTTATCAAAATTCTTTTCTATAACAATAATATTATACAGTACGCATAATCGAATTATTTCAGATTAGATTATATCACGGAATAATGTACTTAGAAAAAAAAAACAAATTTAATATTATGCTGACGTAAAAAAATTAACGTTTTTTATTAAACCCATTTCAGAGTAGAAATGATATCTATTAATAAATTCAGTTGATTTATCATACCACTGAAGTGCTCAAATCTTTAAAACTTTTATTTATTAACCTTATATATATATATATATACTAGGACCATGTATGACATCTAAGAGGAAACAAATTCGTGTGAGGCATTTCGTGTTTTAGGACATCATCGGACTGTAAAGTAACGTTTATGTTGCTGCAATTACACATGCGCATGAATGACCAGAGGACTCTGCATTTTTCTTTTGTTTTAAATATGAGTTTTCGGTATATAGTCTAGACGGTTTAATTTAGTTTCTTTAACCTTGTTTTTGATATACAAAAATGTATATATCTTTTTCCTATATATATATATCCGTCATAACCGGCATGCATAAAAGAAGGATCACTGGCCATATATATATATATATATATATATATATATATATATATATATATAGATAGATAGATAGATAGATGTGAACATAGATAGATAGATAGATAGATAGATAGATAGATAGATAGATGTGAACATAGATAGATAGATAGATAGATAGATAGATAGATGTGAACATAGATGTGAACATAGATAGATAGATAGATAGATAGATAGATAGATAGATGTGAACATAGATAGATAGATAGATAGATAGATAGATAGATGTGAACATAGATAGATAGATAGATAGATAGATAGATAGATAGATAGATAGATAGATGTGAACATAGATAGATAGATAGATAGATAGATAGATAGATAGATAGATAGATAGATAGATAGATAAAATTCAAACGAAAGATGAGCGACGTGTGCTTCTTATATAGGCCTGTTAATAAAATTTGAGGAATAAAAAGCCAGCAAAAGGATATTGACAATAAAATTGATGGTATTTATTATAACCTTTTGGCTAAATTTAAGCGCAAAAAAGAAAAATTTTAAAGTCGGAATTTTGCGCAGGAAGTATAATTTCCACAGGGAAAACACTGAACACCAACAATATCATTCCTCGGAAGAGTAAGTCCCATTTCTTTGTTTATTCCTCGTATCATTGAAAAATGGCGCCGGCGTGTCCGAAAGTTCCAACTTTAAAATGTTTCTCTTCGTGATTTAATTTAGTCAAGATTAATTTACTGATAATAAATATCTTCAATTTTATTGCCAACATTGTTATCATTTTTTTGGCTCTACTACTGCTCAAATGTTATTAACCAGCCTTATATATATATATATATATATATATATATATATATATATATATATATATATATATATTGTACATTTCGAAAAATAATATTAAAATTGATTTCACTTGGAAATGAAACAAATAACACGCTGACTATCAACTTTGATGACATTAAACATCGAAGTTGTCATTATTATGTCGACTTCATACTAATGCTTCTAAGAAATGCATGGAACCACTTATCTCAGTAGGTTATTTCAGAAAATACTCCAGCTGTTGGGACACATGTTACTTTGAGAGGAAGTAGACTTTCACCAAGAAACTCCCACCCAGGACTGCCGCGAAAAATGCAAAGAACGTTGACTTTATGCTTCCTGAAAGTGATAACAGGTGGTCTTCGTCTTCTGACCAACGACACACAGAAAGGGAGGGAAAATGTTGGGATATTTACTCGTGAAAACCGCGGCTCAACGAATTTAAAGTTAACTAGTAATCTAAACAACTGGTAAATTCTTTATCTCTGCTTTTAATAATAATAATAATAATAATAATAATGCTAAGTGGTGCAGGGTTGAAAGCTGAGACTGAAGCACATATACTAAAATATTGTGTCAGCCCAAAAATGCAGATTCTGTGATCAATATCCAGAAACGATTGGTCATCTTGTATCAGGTTGCACGATGTTGGCACCCACTGAATATAAAACCCGACATGACAGAGTGGGCCAATATCTGCACTGGAAAATCTGCAACTTCTACGGGAAGGAAACTGAAAGAAACTGGTATGAACACCACCCAGACCCGGTTACGGAGATAGGACCTGTTACAATTCTATGGGACTACAAAATTCACACTGACAGAACAATCAAGGCCAACCGCCCAGATATTGTTATTAAAGACCACAAACAAAAAACGTGCCTCCTTATTGATATGGCAGTCCCTGCTGACTGCAATGTATCTTTGAAGATATTCAAAAAGCTGTCAAAATACAAGGACCTTGAAATAGAAATCTCGAAAATGTGTCATATGGGAACATCAACAATCCCTGTTGTAGTTGGAGCCCTAGGATTGGTTTGAAAAGATTCCAGTAGACTAATTGAAGGGATTCCTGGAAGTCCATGCCTTAAAGAGATACGCAAAATTTTTCTCACAAGTACAGCCCAAACTTTACGAAAGGCTTTATCTGTGTAATTTTTTTTTGTTTTGTCAGTGGAAAGTGTTATGACGCCATTTCTAACCTTAGGTCCCTGGGCTGGACCCGGAAAGAAATGTGTAAACGCCAGAAATCAAAGGAAATAAATAATAATAATAATAATAATAATAATAATAATAATAATAATAAGAAGAAGAAGAAGAAGAAGAAGAAGAAGAAGAAGAAGAAGAAGAAGAAGAAACTAATAATTAAATAATATTAATAATAATAAACTAAGTAAATACAAGTTCCTCGGGGTAGAAATTAATAGAATGTGGTATCTCTAGACAATAATATTGCCCGTTGTTATTGGAACTTTTGGGATTATATCAAAAGGAACAAAAATATGTGAATCAAATTGCATTCCAAAATGTACACGGGTATTTCTCATATCTTGCATAGATTTCTTTCCATACAGTGACCACAATTAAATTTTTTGCCCTTTCTGACTGCATTGCAGCTCGTCTGTCTGCATTTTCTCATACAAAAAAAAAACTTGTCTCTTGAAGTTTTACGTTTAGACTTGGGGCAATTCGTACTACACAAAACAAAGGCAAAACACAATAATAATAATAATAATAATAATAATAATAATAATAATAATAATAATAATAATAATACATCGTGATCAAAAACCACAAGAACAGAATATGCTTTCTTATTGCAGTCCTGCAGATTGTAATGTATTTTTGAAGATTTTTTTAAAAATCAAAACTATCAAAATACAAGGATCTTGAAATAGAAATTACAAAATTGTGCCACATGAGGATATAATTCCAGTTCCTGTCACTATATCCTGCACATTTAGCTCTGTACCTGGTGTACTTTTATCAGGTTGAGTGTCATGATCTGTATATTCGGATTCATATATATATATATATATATATATATATATATATATATATATATATCCCAACGTCACACGTCATTTTTTAGTATACTACTTTCTAATTCAATAATAATAATAATAATAAAAATAATAATAATAATAATCATTTTTTAGAAAAATGATCAGTGGGAAATGTCATGAAGCCATTTCTGACCTTAGGTCTCTGGTTGGGACCCGGAAGGAAATGTGTATACAAGTGAATCAAAGGAATAATAATAATAATAATAATAATAATAATAATAATAATAATAATAATGTTTCAAATAAATCAGATCTAATTATCATAAAACTAGTGTAAGATTTTTTTTTTCAGATGTACACATCTCTGTTCCAGTAAAAATGAAAGAAACTGAAAAAAAATAATAAAAAAAACATGCACACCTATATGCCTTAGAAGGGAACTGAAAGAATGGAAAACATGAAAGTCGCAGTTGTTCTCATAGTTGTTAGAGCACTCAGAACCCCCCCCACACACACACACACACCCCAGCCAGAGAGTAGCAAAAGCAGAAGGACTGAAAATTTGGGGAAGCATTGACACTTTCCACACAACTGTATTAGTGAGAACAGCTGGAGTACTGATGCGAATGTTGGAGTATTTGAGGAAAGTTGTTGTTACTTGATAACTAGTGAAAGCCACCAGATACTACTTGAGTGAATGATCAAGGAGCAAACTAAAATAATAGAAGAATATACAAATATTAACTGAAACCATTCAGATGACAGCATTACTAAACCCTGCCGAGAATACTAAGGCGTGTACTGTGAATCTGAAATAACTTGCTGCCACTTGATTTCCATGGAAGACAACGAGAATAATAATTCCAAATAATTTACTATATATGTCAATAATAATAATAATAATTGTAAAAAGTATAAAAATCAGAATCAAAATAAAAATAATAATGTCTTTTCTTAATGATCTACTTCCAAATTTATGATTGAAAAGGATTTTTTTTATATATATATATACTAGTGAAGAAAGAATTTTCTTTCATCCA
>OZ010574.1:86348937-86366437 GCA_963932145.1 Acanthosepion lycidas
TAGATAGATAGATAGATAGATAGATAGATAGATAGATAGATAGATAGATAGATAGTTACGATCAGACTGAGATAGATAGATAGATAGATAGATAGATAGATACGATCAGACTGAGATAGATAGATAGATAGATAGATAGATAGATAGATAGATAGATAGATAGATAGATACGATCAGACTGAGATAGATAGATACGATCAGACTGAAATAGATAGATAGATAGATAGATAGATAGATAGATAGATAGATAGATACGATCAGACTGAGATAGATAGATAGATAGATAGATAGATAGATGGATAGATACGATCAGACTGAGATAGATAGATACGATCAGACTGAAATAGATAGATAGATAGATAGATAGATAGATAGATAGTTACGATCAGACTGAGATAGATAGATAGATAGATAGATAGATAGATAGATACGATCAGACTGAGATAGATAGATAGATAGATAGATAGATAGATAGATAGATAGATAGATAGATAGATACGATCAGACTGAGATAGATAGATACGATCAGACTGAAATAGATAGATAGATAGATAGATAGATACGATCAGACTGAGATAGATAGATAGATAGATAGATAGATAGATAGATAGATAGATAGATAGATAGATACGATCAGACTGAGATAGATACGATCAGACTGAAATAGATAGATAGATAGATAGATAGATAGATAGATAGATAGTTACGATCAGACTGAGATAGATAGATAGATAGATAGATAGATAGATAGATAGATAGATAGATAGATAGATAGATAGATAATGTTCTTATGCCTATGGAGCCTTACGAATGAACAGAAGAAATAGTTTTTATGCTCCCTTGGAAATTTGTCTTTTGTCTAATTTCACTTATCCTGTGAATTTTCCACCGCCTCCACCACTTTTTTCTTTTTTTTTTCCTTTTTTTTTTTTTTTTTTCAGAAATTTCAAAACTCATCAAACCTTGTTTCGGTTACCGATACAAGACAAACATCTCAGTAAAAATATAGAATAGCGTCCCCAATTCCTCATCTGCCCACATCTAAATTAAAAGAAAATGAATACATTTCATTAGTTTTTTTTTAATAGTGACAGCAAACACATCTTGAAATTTACTTGTTAAACGTTATATTTCTCAGTTACTATAACATAAATTATTGAAGAACGGTCCAGTTTAGATAATTTAAAATATTAAAAAAAATTCAGTAATTAAATGAATGAAAATAAATACTTAAAATATTATCAGCGCTCATTTCTACAAACCAAAAGACTGATTAAAAAAAAGTAATTAAAACCATTCGAAGCAAAACATATTCTCGTTTTATTTTCCGATTTTACGCGACTTAAAATTAAATTTACCACTAATTCGGATTTTAAAAATTAAAATAGTCAGGGTTCAAATTAAATTTTTACGATTTCAATAAATAAAAGAAAAAGTCGATTCCAATTTGAGTGAATTTTTCTTGCAAAATTTACTTTTCAGAAATAAATCATGAATGAATATGTATCCAAAAACGTACGCGCACAGGGGGTTTGGGACGTTATTCTGCATTTTTACCAAAATATAATTTTCTCTCGTTCTATCGAAGATTTCTTTCATTATCATCGCTATTGAAGATGAATAATTACCCGTACAGATTTATGAAAACAAATTTTAATAATTAATATATATATATATATATATATATATATATATATATATATATATATATATATATATATATATATATGAATGTATTATGTATTAGGTCGGTGTAAAAATAATGACGTAATAATGTCGTTTTTTGACGTATTTTTTAACGTCAAAAAACGACATTATTACGTCATTATTTTTGCACCAACCTAATATTATGTATGTATGTATATTTAGTCATCGACTTTCCCAAATTATGAATAACCCTGCCGTGAGAAATTGTCCGAAGTTCATTTCGGAAGAAAAGCACAAGAAATATAATCACGCTTTCGACTTTCTGAAGACATCATCAGGATAGGCATGATGCTGATGGCATTTTCCCCTTGTCTGAGAAGGATTATACATAATTTGGGAAAGTCAGTCAGTAAAATTAATCGACTATTAAAAACGGCAGACATTTTGTCTGCCGTTTTTAATAGTATTTGACTTAAATTTGCTTTAAAGAATATTTTCTGCCTAATACAAATTATATATATATATATATATATATATATATATATATATATATATATGTGTGTGTGTGTGTGTGTGTGTGTTTGTTACTAAATTATTTACAAAAACATAAATTCTTAGCACATTCCATTATTTTTAGTCTTTTTTTTATATGTGGATTAGGCTATTATACTTGTATTTTCTATTAATATTTTGCGGATGGAGTTTGGTAGGTTTCCGTGTGTGTTTAAATAAGTCCTAATTGACCTCTTGTCGAGTAGGTTTAACGTGGGTCGTCTACATAGGCTTGTAGACTTTTGGACATTTTTTACACACAGAAAATTGAAAACAAATGTGCGAACACAAGAAAAAATAAATAAAAGCTTAATCACAGTACCTTGTCAATAGTCTTTAAAGAAACTTGTATATATATATATATATATATATATATATATATATATATATATATATATTTATAATAATAATAATAATAATAATAATAATAATAATAATAATAATAAAAAGGCTTAAACACTAATATTCCAGGGTCATAATTTATTCCATTGGAATTGTAAATACGATCCAATTCATCAGACCTACAAATTCATAAAGAAAACAGAAAAAACAACTCTGGGAATAAAAAATATAATTTAGTGAGAGTGTATGTATGAGAGTGTGGGACGTATGTTAGAGTAAATGAAAGCTATAGGGAGGGGTAACAGACTAGAGAAGAACAGGAAGGTCTATTATATCCTTACTCTATCCTGGACATTGAGTTCTACCTGGATTCTATCCTCTTGGAATTATTTTTTATACAAATATATATTTATGTGTATGTATGTATGTATGTATGTATGTATGTATGTATATACACTTATATAAGTTAGATATATGATTGCATATGTATGTGTATATTTACCACTAATATTATATATATATATATATATATATATGTGTGTGTGTGTGTGTGTGTGTGTGTGTGTGTGTGTGTACACTTGTATGTGTGTTTGTAACTAAATTATTTACAAAAACATAAATTCTTAGGGCGTATTTGAAAGAAATTTTATTGTATTGATTAATCTCTTCGAATTTTTCGATTTGCTGAAAAACCAATGAAAGTTTTTCAGTGACAATATCAGTATCCTTGTATTTTTAAGTATAGCTAGCTAGCTAGCTAGCTAGATAGATAGATAGATAGATTAACAGACTGTGATAGATATGAATAGACTGTGATAGATATGAACAGTCTGTGATAGATAGATAGATAGATAGATAGATAGATAGATAGATAGATAGATAGATAGATGTGATACTGCGTAAAAGTATTTTTATATACAGAAATTTAGTAAAGGTTGATGCTTAGGATGGAAGACAACCGAACACATATCCTAATCACCCTCCATCCCTGCCATACTCAATATAAGTTATTTGGACAACTTATAATCAGTATCTCCACTAATTCAATAAAAAAGAGCATACCCGATGTAAAAAGACCCCAAACTTGATAAAAACAATTTTTTTTTTATCCTCTAAAGGTTTATGTTAATATTAAAAGGAAAGAGCAATGTATGACTTTGATTATTTCGTTACATTTTTTAATCCTTCTTAGCACGCCCGAAATTTTACTTAAAATCTTGAATTTTGAGAGTAAACAAAATGGCCATAAAATCAATGATGTCCGCATTTTTTAGAAATTTATAAGAAAAGTTAAATTCTCCGTTTAAAACTCTTGTAAAAATCAATTATACCTTTTTCAAAAGTTATTTGAAGAAAGAAAATTTTAAGTTGTAAATAGAAACAAACATTAATTAATTTTTTAGCAGAAGCTTGTCTGGCCGTGGTGACTTGTTTTGGAGGTGTGAATTGACGTTTACGTCAATGTATCGACAGCTTACCCCAGGGGAAGTTATCGTACGGAAGGACAGAAATAACAGCATTTTCGAATTTTAAGTGAACCAGCTTATTTAACTATACAATAATTTTAAAAAAATTAAATACTTTCAAAAATCTAATATTTTATTTCTTCATTTATTATTTTTTTTTTTCGGTATTCTAGCTTTATATAGCCTTACGTCTGCAGAGGATTCCAGGAAAAATAAAAAAATTAAATGCTTTTAAAAAGTCTAATTTTTTTAGGTACTTCTTTTTTAACGAAGTTATGTTCAAAGCCCGCACTCTTTCCGCGCCTAAAATTGAAACTAAAAACAGAAAATAATTAATAATTGCAGTATATCTCTCACTGAAAAACAATAAATTAATTATATTTAAAGAATTAAATTAAAATATTTAGTGAAATAGGACGTAAAAACATAAAATTTTAAAATGCACCGACGTTGATCAAAGAAAGTCAGCAGTCTGTCAGTCAGAGAATTCAACACGTGCTTGCCAAGCGAAAACGGAAAACTTTCTGTGTTCGGGTTCTTGCTGTCAGGGTAAACAACTCTTAAAACACGTGATAATAATCAAGTACGTACATCCATATATTTGGGAAATAAACGCTTTTTAAGCAGACACAAAATCAGCGTAAATTTCTTTTTAAACTACATGTATGTCGCAGATTGTAAGAAGCTTTCAAATTTATGATCTGTGAAGGTAGATTTTACAGCATTCCCTAAAGGGAACGCATTGAAACTTAATTTTAAAATATTTAACAACTTCATCACATTTTGTATTTAAAATTGAAAAAAGAAAACAATTCTTGTAAAAATTCATTTTTCATCGAAAAATATTTGGGCTTCAAACAATATTGTCCTTAACATATATTATTCATAAAAGCCATTAAAAGCTTTTCTAATTCAATAATGTCTTAATTTTATTGGGTTTTGTATATTACAATTCAGAGCTGAATTTTGGGTAGCTGTATATTTCAATTTTACAAAAAATCGATAATTTATATTCTTCAAAGTCTGGTTTTAACTAATATAATCACTAAAAGTCACGCCGTCGAATTTCTCGAGTTTTTATAAAATTAAATAAGAGTGGGAGGTAACAGATGTAAAAAAATAATATTTTTACCATGACTTTCTAAAAAAAAAACATGTCTAAAATAATTTCATTCATTTGTGAGTAAGTTCTGAAAGTTTCATTAAAATTCGACAATTACTGGATCTTTGCAAGGATGAAAAATTTAATAAAATAATTAAAAATACTTTGATCTTTCCTCTTAATAATAATATAAACATTTTGAGGATAAAACTTCTTTTTTTATTACGTTTGGAGTCTTTTTTTATCATGCAATGCTGTTGTTTTATTTCGGTGAATTAGTGGAGATACGTAACTGGAATCTACATTGTTTGCTGATACTTCTTGACAAAGACCTTGTGCCGGCCTTGAAGACCAGAACTTAAAAATTTAAGTTACTACTAACACAACCTGCAGACTCCAAGGATGGGGGTCTCCCAGTTTCATGTGATAATCCAAGTAAGTGAGAAGGGTTAAAAGCTCTGTATACAACAAATCATATATAAACCAAATCGTTGTTATATTTTTAACCCAAGTTCATACTTTATTCCAAAGAATTCTTGTTTTTTGGGGTTTTTTTTATATAGCTCCAGCTGTCGAACTGTCTTCTCTTCATCAGCGATATTCTCACCCTCTGCGCTAAAAAAAAACAACGTGACTGAGGAGTGAATGGTCGTGAACAAAAAAACGCAAGTTAAGTCAAGTGGAACCATCACAATACGAGCGACAACCAATCATGTGCTAACGAGTGAATAGTCTGCTAAAAATGATAGACACGGTGGTCTGAAGGAAAAAGACCAACGCGGTTCATAGGGCTATAGTGGTCATTGACGAGAATGGACTCGTGCGGTGACATCACTGGTTACCGTTGGCTAGGTCCGACGAGAGGGGTTCGATAGATAGATAGATAGATAGATAGATAGATAGATAGATAGATAGATAGATAGATAGATAGATAGATGTGAACCGACATAGATAGATAGATAGATAGATAGATAGATAGATAGATAGATAGATAGATAGATAGATGTGAACAGACATAGATAGATAGATAGATAGATAGATAGATAGATAGATAGATAGATACGATCAGACTGAGATAGATAGATAGATAGATAGATAGATAGATAGATAGATAGATAGATAGATAGATGTGAACAGACAGAGATAGATAGATAGATAGATAGATAGATAGATAGATAGATAGATAGATAGATACGATCAGACTGAGATAGATAGATAGATACGATCAAACTGAGATAGATAGATAAATAGATAGATAGATAGATAGATAGATAGATAGATAGATAGATAGATAGATACGATCAGACTGAGATAGAAAGATAGATAGATAGATAGACAGACAGACAGAGTTTTTACCATGTGCGTTATTTCATTGATTTCCCAATACCATAAATTATGGAGAGACTGAAACATGTTTTCTTTTTGTAAGTATTAGGTTGGTGCAAAAAAATGTCGTTTTCTCACATAGTAACACATGTGAGATAACGACATTATTTTTGCACCAACCTAATATAACTGAGTTAAAGTACCTACGATCAACAAACGAGTTGGCTATTTAACCATTAATGATAGCAAAGAACACATACACGCACACACACACACACACGCAGACGCAGACGCAGACACACACACTTGACAACGCTACGAACTTTTATGACCTTTTTTCTTTCTTTTCACGCCCTAAACAATCAGCGTTGCCTTCAAAATAGACTTTTTGTTGCATCAATTTTCTGTTTTCGTTTTGCTTATCAGAAATAACTGCTGGCGTAGGTTTTTATTCGCATAATAAAACTCTGATAAAAATTATGTTCCTTTTCATTCTTCCATGAAAATGAATAAAAAAAAAATCTCCAGTCCCTCTGATTAAATAAATAAGGAAACATAAAGACAATGAACATTAAAAAAATATTCATTCTCATTTTATTTGTTTATTTATGTATTTCCCTCTTTATATGAAGATACGATTTTCCATTTATTTTGATTTAATCTCGGACAATTGTTTCGGACGCATAATGATGAGCGCATTATAAATTATAAATTATAAGTTATAACTTGAAATTCTGTTTCTCGATTTCATCCAAATTTAAATAGAGATGAACAACTAATTAAAAATATATTAATTAATCTAATTTTTTTCATTATGTTTTGAAGCCATACTGAACAAAAAAAAACGGTTTGATTCTTGGTTGCACGAATGAGCACGCCAAACGAATAAAAAAACAAGAAAATTCTTTTTTAAGAATAGTTTTTAATTAATTTAAATTTGTATTTTATTATTTTAATTAAATACAAAAACTTGAAATTCTGTTTCTCGATTTCATCCAAATTTAAATAGAGATGAACAACTAATTAAAAATATATTAATCCCTTTTGTTTTTCATTATATTTTGAAGCCATACTGAACAAAAAAAAACGGTTTGATTCTTGGTTGCACGAATGAGCACGCCAAACGAATAAAAAAACAAGAAAATTCTTTTTTAAGAATAGTTTTTAATTAATTTAAATTTGTATTTTGTTATTTTAATTAAATACAAAAGCTATTAGAAAAAACTTTATTTTAACTCTTAGATTATATTAAAAATTGAAGATAAAATAAACAGTGAGGTTCATACATTTAATATTTTTCAAAATCTTGAAACATTCTTGGCATAGTTAATGGTGACAAGAATTCTCTCTTTCATTTCTCACTTCTTTCATTTCATTTCTCACTTCGTTTCTCTTCGAGACGTACGCATGCAGATATCGTACTTACTTTGACCTTATCTTGCAGCTTTATTTGCGAGCAAATGAATGAAATCTAGCAAAGAGTAACGCTATGAATCGCCGAGTTGTCAATTAAACTCGAATCACGAATCAATGATGCCGTATCACTGGAAAAGTTTAAATCATTTATTAATGATATCCGCTGATCTCCAACGAGACATCAATTAATGATGCCCGCCATTTGCTTTCATTCGATCGATAAAAAGAGTAAAAACACAAGACATTGAACATCGAACTATTCATGGAACCCTTGATCCCTCGTACGCCCAAACACGGACAAAAATTATATCAATAATAATTATTCTTTATTTAAAGGTATAAATTCCATTGGCCTTTTCTCTTCCAATTTTTCCTCAATAAAATTTATTTGAGATTAGCGTTTTGCTATTCTTTTTCCAATTTCTATTAGGTTGGTGCAAAAATAATGACGTAATAATGTCGCTTTTTGACGTTAAAAATACGTCAAAAAACGACATTATTACGTCATTATTTTTGCACCAACCTAATATTTCTTTTCCTATGTGAATGTTTGTTCGAATAATAATAATAATAATAATAATAATAATAATAATAATAATAATAATAATAATAATAATATGGCAGTCCCTGTTGTCTGCAATGTATCTTTGAAGATATTAAAAAAGCTGTCAAAATACAAGGACCTTGAAATAGAAATCTCGAAAATGTGGCATATGGGAACATCAACAATCCCTGTTGTAGTTGGAGCCCTAGGACTGGTTGGAAAAGATTGCAGTAGAATAATTGAAGGGATTCCTGGAAGTCCATGCCTCAAAGAGATACAAAAAATTGTTCTGACAAGTACAGCCCACACTTTACGAAGGGCTTTATCTATGTAATTTTTTTTTTTTTTTAGTCAGTGGAAAGTGTCATGATGCCATTTCTAACCTTAGGTCCCTGGGTGGGACCCGGAAAGAAATGTGTAAACGCCAGAAATCAAAGAAAATAATAATAATAATACAGTGTAACCCGGATATAAGAGAGTTGTCGGGACCGGAGAAGAAGTCTCTTATATCCGGGGTTTCTCTTATATCCGGGTCTCTTATATCCCGATCTCTTATATCCGGGTTACACTGTAATAATAATACCCAGATCTGGTTATGGAGATAGGACTTGTAACAATTTCATGAGACTTCACTATACACACAGACAGATGAAACACAGCTAATCGCCCAGACATCGTGATTAGAGATCGCAGACAAAAAACTGCATCCTTATTGATATGGCAGTCCCTGTAGACTGCAATGTATCTTTGAAGATCTTAAAAAAAAAACTATTAAGATTAAGGACCTTGAAATCGAAATCTCAAAAATGTGGCATATGGGAACATCAACAATTCCATTTGTATTTGGAGCCCTCGGATAGATTGGAAAATATTCCAGTAGACTAATTGAAGGGATTCCTGGAAGTCCATGCCTTAAAGAAATACAAAATATTGCCCTCATGAGTACAACCCACATCTTACGAAAGACTGTAAAATATGAGTGATTTTTTTTTTCAAAAAATGCTCAGTGGAAAATGTTATGATGCCATTTCTGGCTTTAAGTCTCTGGTCGGGACCCGGAAAGTAATGAGTAGACACCAGAAATCAAAGGAAATAAAATACTAATCATAATATTCATGTTTCCGCCATTACTTTCAATGTTTTGATTTGACATCACTCATTCGAGGTTTTTGGGTTTGCATAATGTTTTGTTTTTTTTACTTATGTTGCACTCAATGCAAGGCCCAAGAGACACTCAAGATAGAGGGTTACTGTGTGGTGTTGTATGAGCTTAAAAGAGGGAAAGAAGTGAAGTTCTTGAGGTTTACGCAGGAAAGATAACAGAAGACTGGAAGGGTTCAAGATTTAATTAGTGAATAATATTTCATAGATCAGTCAGAGACGTTAGAAGTATAGTGTGGAAGGAACCGGAAACCCAATCCTAAACAAGAAACAAGGGATAAACCTCTACTCCTGTTCCAAGAAACTGTGTAGGAATGTGAACCGGATGCTAGACGAACATATCTATTCCTATTGAAAATATCCTTAATATAATTAATATAAGAAGAGCCATGATAAGGTATGCTTATATATATATATATTGGTACACCATCGCCGCCCGGATATTATTGTGCTTGATAAAGGCACCGTCATATTATTGATGTTGCCGCACCAAATGACACAAATATAGCAGATAAGGAGATTGAGAAAGTTACAAACTACTCTGATTTGTAAGTTGATTAAGATTGTTTGGAATGATGGAAGGGAATACTAAGGTGATTCCAGTATTGATTGGAGCATTGGGATCAATACCATTAAAGCTGTAAATTCCTTAACCAATTAAGGATACCATGGAGTCATCCAAAAATCGGTTCTTTTGAGCACTACGCATATTTTGAGGAAAGTTTTTGTCTGTGTGAGGTCCTTGTTGTGACTTGACAGATAACTTAATGCACTACGTGTATTGAAAAATTTACACTGACAAAATAATAATAATAATAATAATAATAATAATAATGATAATAATAATAACGATAGATATTATGGTATTTCAACATTCAAACAGACGTCACCAAACAAAACAACAGCGTTGTTAAAAAAAAATGCTTCCTCATCAATATTACTGTTCTTGATAACCAGAATATCAAGGCCAAAGAAATTGGAAAGTTTAAGAAGTACATAGATCTTCGGAGTGAGGTTGCCAGAATGTGGAACATTCAGGCCACAATTGCTCTACTTCTTATTGTTGGTGGTCTATAAGACATAAAAACATTAAGAAAATCGACATAAAGCCTAGTATTCCATTGTTAGAGGAAACTGTAGTGCTTGCTTCAGTATTCTGCGAAAGGTGCAATATGGCTGAGGTTATCCGAATTGATGAAGAATACCCATAATGCAAGATCGCTGATTAAAAGCAAAAAACCGTGCAGAAGAAGAGAATACTACTACTACCACTACTACTACTACTACTACTACTACTTATTATTATTATTATTATTATTATTATTATTATTATTATTATTTCTCCACTGTTCAGTCTATTAGGAAAATCAAGGCAAATCGAACAGACATAATTGTGGAAAGTCATGTTGAAAAGATGTTTTCTGATAGATGTTGTAAAATCGATCGACAAAACCATGTTTGAGAAACAAAGTAAATCCAAGTTTCCCGAGATAGAAATCAGTAGAATGTGGTATCGCAAGGCAACAACATTATCTGTTGTTATTAGGGCTTTGGGAATTATATCACAAGGCGTAAACAAATATAACGAGCTAATTCCTGGCAGCCCTAAAATATCTGAATTGCAAAAAATCACACTTTCAGAGGTACTTCGCAAATCTTGCGTGGATTTTTCTCCATAGAGTAGCCATAGTTACATTATTTTCTCTCACTTCGATTGATGATAGAAAAAAAAAAAAACTTGTCATTGGAAGTCTATGGTTTAGACTTGGAGACATCTTGCAATAAGTAAAAACAAATAATAATAATAATAATAATATCTAATGATACTATTAATAATAATGAGAAACATCTTCATAAATAGTATAGGTAATAACAAGCACAACACAATAAAAAAAAATAAATTAATATACCCGTTCATGGAATCGGTTGAAAGATGTTTTTAATCAGCAGTAGCAAGATCATGAATATTTGGCGGTAAATTGATGAGTTTTAGTCGTAAGTTAACACGGATAATCGAAGCCCTTTGGATAATCGAAGCCCTTTATTTATCAACCTCTTTTAACAATATATATATATATATATATATATATATATATATATATATTCAAACATCTGAAATTTAAGCGTTTTAATAGCATATTCATTATTGAAATCAAAATTTCCATGGTAACGGCTAGCGCGATTGTTTAAATTTCAGAAATAAGTTATTCCAAAAAAAAATTTCGCTTGAAGATGGAACAGAGCTTACTTTAATTCAATTTAATTCAAATAATTATATTGAAGTTTTCGGCTCTTGTTTTGAAACATGAGAACTCTTATGTAGCGTGTTGTAATCATATTTATATATATATATATATATATATATATATATATATATATATATATATATATATATATATATATATACAAAATGTGGCACACGACCAAAAAGAGGAATGGGAAAAGTGCGGTCTTCTCTGTCTTAAATTTAAACTTAGCTAGCCACAATCACTGACCCGAACATACTACAATATCCCTTACACCAAAACAACACATTCTTACTTACCATTCTTATTACATCCACCATAATACCACTATGTCTCTATGAAAGTCCTATCTAGTCCTAATCTAAACCCCAATGTGTACCAAGGATGAGACATTCATTAGAACATTTACCGTGAAAATATTTATAGAAAAGACAAAGGAGAGCCACATTACGGCGATGGGAAAGTGAATAAAGTCGAGATGCCAGGTCAGGACTGCTAACATTACAAACATTCTTTGGAATTTGACGAGAATCCCGAGATATATAACCGGAGTACCAGACTAGATATGGCAGCAATATTCAATATATGAACGAATGATAGATTTATAAATGTCAAAGATGGATTCTGAGGAGAAAAATTGCCTGTCGCGACACAATGAACCAACATTCCTAGCAACAGACCTAGCAATTGATTCAATATAATCACTCTACTTCATGTCAGTGGAAAATGTGAGACCAAGAAGGCACAATGAGTTGCTCTTCTGGGCTGATGGAGGGCAAAAATGGTTCTCTATGATGACTTTACAATTTTCTTTTGCTTTCGATATAAGTTCACTATCTCTCTCGTAACTTTTAACCTCTTTATGCATTTTGTTATCCATGGTTGTGATTGACTGATTTGTTTGTTTAACGGCATATCAACTCCGTCATGGGTCATTTAATGCCGAAAGTTAATTTTCTTGGGAGCTTTGAATAAAAAATATGATATACGTTATCCTGCTTTCGCAATTGTATACATGGTAGATAATACTCAGCTTTTGTGCGAATATGATTACTAGAGGCGGTGATATTTGTGTGTTTTATGTTGTAGTTTTGGAATATCGTTTGATTTTAGAAATTGTAGGATACTATATGGACTAATGTCATGAAAGTTCTTTCATGTTAGGTCTTTGTTTGGTTGATTGATTGATTTTGTCTGGCAGTATATCAACCTCTATGGGTTATCTAAGGCCGAAATGTAAATATTTTTTTTTACGTAATTTTATGCTTTCAACTACAGATATTTTGTACATAGCGACTAATACGTTTCTCTGGTTACTTGAGCTATTAGGATATTCCACATTTTTATTAAGCATTTCATTAGCTTGAAGTTGCTTCGAGTTGTTCTTTTCTTACCTTTCACTTTACTAATTGTTCACCCAATATAAGACACAACATGCATTCATTTAAATGCATCTGTTGTATAAAAGTAAGGGGAGGTCAGAAGTAGATTATAAAGATATGTAGGGAAGATAACGATTAACACTTAAGTTTCTCACGATCGAAGGAGCATCCACTCGGGGGTCTGTTATCCAAAGTAGCGGTTCTTAAGAAGATGCTGTCTGAATGAAACTTATTACTAATGGAAAAACGAACGAAGGGAACGAGGTTAGTTTGTTTCAGTGCACATTAGTTCAACTGAAAATAATGGGAATAACCATAACTTGCATGTTGCAGATATTTTCGCAGCTCTCGGGCGAAGTCCTGGTAATTTTTGCAAATTTTTGCTTTCTTTTATTTCAACCGCGTGGTTCATTAGTACAGATATATTTACAGTCAGACAGGTCCTTAAAGAGAAATTAAAGACCATTTACAAATTTTCGCAGCTTCCAGTTTAGGTCCTGGTAATTTTTATAAATGTTCGCTTTCTATTATTTTCATTTTGTGATTCATTAGTAAAGCTTCATCTACACTCAGACAAGTCCCTAAAGAAAAAAAAAAAAAAAACGTTTACAACTTTACGCACCTCCCGAGCAAGGTCCTGGATTTTTTTTTTTTAAATTTCCGATTTGTTTTATTTTCACCCAGCGGTTCACCTCAAGCAAGGCGATAAAGTGACTAAAATGCAAGATGTTACTGAGGAATAAAAACACTATGAACGAAGAAAACTGAGAAAACGTTATTGAGGAGAAAGGACAATAAAAAAAATAGGATTTAAGAGGACGGAAAATAACGTCTGACATTGCCTTTGAATCTTTGAAGATCGTATTTGACGGGAAAGCAAGAAACTGGAAGAGAGTTCCACCGCTTGCACAGTTCCTAGTATGCGATGACTGTTATTAATATTATATGAATTGCAAAGTTAACATGAATACGAACCTCGTTTACCCGTGACGAAACTGTCAGGCGAAAGACAGATAACTCTAACCGACCAACTGTAACTTCATTCTTTCTTCTTTTTTTTTTCTGCTTCATAGGCTTTCATTTTGCTTTTGTTTTCGCATAAAATAGCACTTTTTTGTTTGTTTGTTTGTTGTTTGTTTTATTTTATTTTTATTTTTATTTATTTATTTTTTTTTTTTGAGAAAGAATAATCGGGGGTCGAGGAACGTTGTATCCCTTTAGATCAAATCTCATATTTCATCGCCTTCTGATCACGTTCGTTGCCGTACATCATTCTATCTTTCTCTTTTTCCCACCTTCTCACTCTCTTCCTCCCCACCCTTCCCGCTCTCTCTCTCATGCACACATACACACACCCTCTCGATTTCTCCTCCCCATCTCTTTCTTAAAAGGTTGACGGTGGGAATTTTGTCGGATTGGCGTCCCGAGATCAGTTGAAAACAACCTTTGTGGAAATTGAAACCTGTAACTTACGCAAAAGGAGCGTTAATAAGCGGAAAGTAGAATTGCACGACTCTCTAAAAGTTCAAAGCGTTGCAGCCTTGTTTGTTTTTCAGTTACTTCTTTTATTTTCATTAATTAATTAATTAATTAATTAATTTATTTTGGTCGTTTCTTCATCGGTCACATTAGCCGACGTTAACGGTCTAACAGGTGAAATGGATTTTAAATAGAGATAAGGTGCTTTTTGCAACAACATAATAACTTATTTCTACCTTTAAAAACAGTCTGTCACGATAACAACCAATGTGTAACCAGAAATATTCAAGACTAGCATTGAAGCAAACTTATAATTCGTGCTACATTGACCACGAAGACACACAAATATGTTTATATAAGACATATATACGTGTATCCGCAGAATATGAGTAGGACCTATGAATCGAATGTCGTACGAATTTTTGCCGCTGGCCTTATTTTTTATTTAGCTTTGGGAGATTGATGTATATATGCATGTTCAAATTGGATTAGTTCGAAGAAGCTATCCTCTCGGCCAATCGATGATGTGACGGTCACACATTATACAAGATCGACTACTTACGGGGGAATTTTTGTTTTTCCATGCGCAGTAGAGTGCCTTTTTAGTGGTTGTCATGTTTCATTAAAGCCTCGCAACCGCTTCTCAATATTAGAAAAACATTATTTCGTAAAAACAAGATAAAAACGTTTGTCGGCTGTGTATGTCAGTCAAGGAGACGACCTACCATATTTTTATAGTGTGTTAGATTAACGGAAGCTGTTATCAGACACTCACATGTTGCATGAAGGAAGTGCCAATAAAAATGAAAACAATTCAAGCAGGAAAACTGTAACCTTTTGTCATAAGGTAAGTTTTTTTTTTCTTGTCTAACTCACGATAACTTGTCGACATCTTTGTCTCGAAAATGGCGGACCAGCTCGGTGATTAAACTTGCATAATCGAAAACTTTCAAGTCTTCGTTTTTAATAAATAATCTTTTTTTTTTTCTTATTTTCTTTTTACTTCGATTAAATTAGAGTGTTACGTCATTTAAAGCGTCAATATTTTGCTTTCTGGGAGTGGGGATAGCGTAACGGCTATCGGCCCAGAAAGTGGAATAAACGAACCGAATTCAAATTCATGTCTAATCAGTTGCATTCACTTTCTCACTAATGCCCTTAGGGAAAGGCATGAATCCCTCTCTCTCCTCGCCGACTCCAGCTATGAGTTAAATCACAGGGTAGAGTAGGCTTTCTAGCCTTGCGTAGCACTCTTGGCGAATGAAAATTCTGAATCCATATATCGTGGAGAAAGCAACAAGATATCATTCTTCTATAATCCCCAAAAGGTCATGATAATTCTCAGATATTAAAGAGGGGGAAAATTGACAGGAGTTATGGTCACCTGCGCATTGAAGAAACTTTTTTTTTTTTTAAAATTATGTTTTTCGGGCAGAGACATTGAACTTATTTAGTATTTTATCATTATCAGAGGGATTAAAGAAAAGTAAGATATATATAATCCGGTGTTAATATTTTTATTTTTACAAAAGAAGTGCTTAATGCAAATCTGCGGAGATATTATAAATTTACTTATTTAAAAATATGGTTCCATCGCTACACAGGAATTACCATGTTTCAAAAATAGAAGCTAAAAACTTCAAATTCAATTATAGAATTAAATTAAATTAGTTATGTTTCATTTTCAAGTGAATTTTGGAATAACTTATTTTGAATTTTACGGAGTTTTATAAGCACATACATTCATAATATTAGTTTCTATGGATATGGGGAAATTCAATCATTTTAACGGGGGGGGGTATTCTTTTTCACTGACACTTGAACTCACGTTGAAACTGGCAAAATCAACAATACCTCTATAACTTCAACAGATGTTCTTTCTCTTATCTTTTTTTGTTTATTTTACTCATTTCGGCATAATGATAGCTCATAAATTTGATTCTTTTCGTTTCCCCCCCCCCTTCGTTTCACAGTCATGTTGACACGATTTTTAAAAGCTGAGTCGCGCGTGGTTTCTCTCTAAAAGGTTGACAATGAGGAAAAAAAATGCTGAATTACCCACAAACGCGCGCACACACATATACACACGCACACACTCACACACATGTACATACTTAGATATATACATATATACAATCACATAATTATATTGTTTAGAATTTGGTATGCGTGAGGTATGCACAATATTGTTTGTAGGCATAAACAGAAAGAAATCGACACTTTGTGATTAGGGGATTGGCTCTATGGCGCGAAACTATTGGTGATTAGTAGTTTAATGACTCAAGCGATTACTACTGTCAATACTCTTACACACACATTCACACACACACACTCATATATATATATATATATATATATATATATATAAATATATATATATATATATATATATATATATATATATATTCAAACATATATTGTTAAGTATAACAGACAGCGAATGTCTATTATGTTTGATCATGAGCCGTTCTATGCTTCGTATAGTGGCTTTAGTTATCAACATGTTTCTTTTGATGACAATAAAAGGCCTGGGAGCCAATCGAAATACAGGGTTACAGAGTAAGTGGCATATTTTATATATGTATGGGGATGATTTTATATATATATATATATATATATATATATATATATATATAATTATTTATTTAAAAATATGATTCCAAACGCTACATAAGAGTTATCATGTTTCAAAATAAGAGCCGAAAACTTCAATATAATTATTTGAATTAAATTGAATTAAAGTACCAAGCTCTGTTCCATCTTCAAGCGAAGTTTTTTTTGTTTTTTTTTTTTTGTTTTTTTGGAATTACTAATTCCTGATATTCGTTTTATAAGCA